>JALJVW010000398.1:15762500-16089977 GCA_024865655.1 Emberiza elegans | reverse complement strand
GCCATCCAGAAGCAGGGGTGCTGAGTTTTGTTTGCCAGGGAAAAGGGCCAGCATTGGTGTTCAGGTCCTGGTGGCCCTCAGTGGCCGGCTGGCTCCTGAAATTCCGCATTGCGCAGGATGCCTCCCAGACCCAAGCTGGCACCACTGCCAACTTGTGCTGCTTGCAGAGTGCCAAATGGCTCCTGCAATCTGCCATCTAGAAGCAGGGGTGCTGAGTTTTGTTTGCCAGGGAAAGGGCCAGCATTTGTGTTCAGGTCCTGGTGGTCCTCAGTGGCCGGGTGGCTCCTGAAATTCCGCATTGCGCAGGATGCCTCCCAGACCCAAGCTGGCACCACTGCCAACTTGGGCTGGTTTGAGAGTGGCTCCTGCAAATGGCTGCCTTGCAATCTGCCATCCAGAAGCCTCCCAGGGGCACCACTGCCAACTGAGTTTTGAGAGTTGGCTCCTGCAATCTGCCATCCAGGAAAAAAGGGCCAGCATTGGTGTTCAGGTCCTGGTGGTCCTCAGTGGCCGGGTGGCTCCTGAAATTCCGCATTGCGCAGGATGCCTCCCAGACCCAAGCTGGCACCACTGCCAACTTGGGCTGGTTTGAGAGTGCCAAATGGCTCCTGCAATCTGCCATCCAGAAGCAGGGGTGCTGAGTTTTGTTTGCCAGGGAAAAGGGCCAGCATTGGTGTTCAGGTCCTGGTGGCCCGCAGTGGCCGGCTGGCTCCTGAAATTCCGCATTGCGCAGGATGCCTCCCAGACCCAAGCTGGCACCACTGCCAACTTGGGCTGGTTTGAGAGTGCCAAATGGCTCCTGCAATCTGCCATCCAGAAGCAGGGGTGCTGAGTTTTGTTTGCCAGGAAAAGGGCCAGCATTGGTGTTCAGGTCCTGGTGGCCCGCAGTGGCGGCCGGGCTGGCTCCTGAAATTCCGCATTGCGCAGGATGCCTCCCAGACCCAAGCTGGCACCACTGCCAACTTGGGCTGGTTTGAGAGTGCCAAATGGCTCCTGCAATCTGCCATCCAGAAGCAGGGGTGCTGAGTTTTGTTTGCCAGGGAAAAGGGCCAGCATTGGTGTTCAGGTCCTGGTGGCCCGCAGTGGCCGGGCCTGGCTCCTGAAATTCCGCGCATTGCGCAGGATGCCTCCCAGACCCAAGCTGGCACCACTGCCAACTTGGGCTGGTTTGAGAGTGCCAAATGGCTCCTGCAATCTGCCATCCAGAAGCAGGGGTGCTGAGTTTTGTTTGCCAGGAAAAGGGCCAGCATTGGTGTTCAGGTCCTGGTGGCCCGCAGTGGCCGGCTGGCTCCTGAAATTCCGCATTGCGCAGGATGCCTCCCAGACCCAAGCTGGCACCACTGCCAACTTGGGCTGGTTTGAGAGTGCCAAATGGCTCCTGCAATCTGCCATCCAGAAGCAGGGGTGCTGAGTTTTGTTTGCCAGGGAAAAGGGCCAGCATTGGTGTTCAGGTCCTGGTGGCCCGCAGTGGCCGGCTGGCTCCTGAAATTCCGCATTGCGCAGGATGCCTCCCAGACCCAAGCTGGCACCACTGCCAACTTGGGCTGGTTTGAGAGTGCCAAATGGCTCCTGCAATCTGCCATCCAGAAGCAGGGGTGCTGAGTTTTGTTTGCCAGGGAAAAGGGCCAGCATTGGTGTTCAGGTCCTGGTGGCCCGCAGTGGCCGGGGCTGGCTCCTGAAATTCCGCATTGCGCAGGATGCCTCCCAGACCCAAGCTGGCACCACTGCCAACTTGGGCTGGTTTGAGAGTGCCAAATGGCTCCTGCAATCTGCCATCCAGAAGCAGGGGTGCTGAGTTTTGTTTGCCAGGAAAAGGGCCAGCATTGGTGTTCAGGTCCTGGTGGCCCGCAGTGGCCGGGCTGGCTCCTGAAATTCCGCATTGCGCAGGATGCCTCCCAGACCCAAGCTGGCACCACTGCCAACTTGGGCTGGTTTGAGAGTGCCAAATGGCTCCTGCAATCTGCCATCCAGAAGCAGGGGTGCTGAGTTTTGTTTGCCAGGAAAAGGGCCAGCATTGGTGTTCAGGTCCTGGTGGCCCGCAGTGGCCGGGCTGGCTCCTGAAATTCCGCATTGCAGATTCCCAGACGCCTGCCTCCCAGACCCAAGCTGGCACCACTGCCAACTTGGGCTGGTTTGAGAGTGCCAAATGGCTCCTGCAATCTGCCATCCAGAAGCAGGGGTGCTGAGTTTTGTTTGCCAGGAAAAGGGCCAGCATTGGTGTTCAGGTCCTGGTGGCCCGCAGTGGCCGGCTGGCTCCTGAAATTCCGCATTGCGCAGGATGCCTCCCAGACCCAAGCTGGCACCACTGCCAACTTGGGCTGGTTTGAGAGTGCCAAATGGCTCCTGCAATCTGCCATCCAGAAGCAGGGGTGCTGAGTTTTGTTTGCCAGGGAAAAGGGCCAGCATTGGTGTTCAGGTCCTGGTGGCCCGCAGTGGCCGGCTGGCTCCTGAAATTCCGCATTGCGCAGGATGCCTCCCAGACCCAAGCTGGCACCACTGCCAACTTGGGCTGGTTTGAGAGTGCCAAATGGCTCCTGCAATCTGCCATCCAGAAGCAGGGGTGCTGAGTTTTGTTTGCCAGGGAAAAGGGCCAGCATTGGTGTTCTGGTCCTGGTGGCCCGCAGTGGCCGGCTGGCTCCTGAAATTCCGCATTGCGCAGGATGCCTCCCAGACCCAAGCTGGCACCACTGCCAACTTGGGCTGGTTTGAGAGTGCCAAATGGCTCCTGCAATCTGCCATCCAGAAGCAGGGGTGCTGAGTTTTGTTTGCCAGGGAAAAGGGCCAGCATTGGTGTTCAGGTCCTGGTGGCCCGCAGTGGCCGGCTGGCTCCTGAAATTCCGCATCGCGCAGGATGCCTCCCAGACCCAAGCTGGCACCACTGCCAACTTGGGCTGGTTTGAGAGTGCCAAATGGCTCCTGCAATCTGCCATCCAGAAGCAGGGGTGCTGAGTTTTGTTTGCCAGGGAAAAGGGCCAGCATTGGTGTTCAGGTCCTGGTGGCCCGCAGTGGCCGGCTGGCTCCTGAAATTCCGCATTGCGCAGGATGCCTCCCAGACCCAAGCTGGCACCACTGCCAACTTGGGCTGGTTTGAGAGTGCCAAATGGCTCCTGCAATCTGCCATCCAGAAGCAGGGGTGCTGAGTTTTGTTTGCCAGGAAAAGGGCCAGCATTGGTGTTCAGGTCCTGGTGGCCCGCAGTGGCCGGGTGGCTCCTGAAATTCCGCATTGCGCAGGATGCCTCCCAGACCCAAGCTGGCACCACTGCCAACTTGGGCTGGTTTGAGAGTGCCAAATGGCTCCTGCAATCTGCCATCCAGAAGCAGGGGTGCTGAGTTTTGTTTGCCAGGGAAAAGGGCCAGCATTGGTGTTCAGGTCCTGGTGGCCCGCAGTGGCCGGCTGGCTCCTGAAATTCCGCATTGCGCAGGATGCCTCCCAGACCCAAGCTGGCACCACTGCCAACTTGGGCTGGTTTGAGAGTGCCAAATGGCTCCTGCAATCTGCCATCCAGAAGCAGGGGTGCTGAGTTTTGTTTGCCAGGAAAAAGGGCCAGCATTGGTGTTCAGGTCCTGGTGGCCCGCAGTGGCCGGGTGGCTCCTGAAATTCCGCATTGCGCAGGATGCCTCCCAGACCCAAGCTGGCACCACTGCCAACTTGGGCTGGTTTGAGAGTGCCAAATGGCTCCTGCAATCTGCCATCCAGAAGCAGGGGTGCTGAGTTTTGTTTGCCAGGAAAAGGGCCAGCATTGGTGTTCAGGTCCTGGTGGCCCGCAGTGGCCGGCTGGCTCCTGAAATTCCGCATTGCGCAGGATGCCTCCCAGACCCAAGCTGGCACCACTGCCAACTTGGGCTGGTTTGAGAGTGCCAAATGGCTCCTGCAATCTGCCATCCAGAAGCAGGGGTGCTGAGTTTTGTTTGCCAGGAAAAGGGCCAGCATTGGTGTTCAGGTCCTGGTGGCCCGCAGTGGCCGGCTGGCTCCTGAAATTCCGCATTGCGCAGGATGCCTCCCAGACCCAAGCTGGCACCACTGCCAACTTGGGCTGGTTTGAGAGTGCCAAATGGCTCCTGCAATCTGCCATCCAGAAGCAGGGGTGCTGAGTTTTGTTTGCCAGGAAAAGGGCCAGCATTGGTGTTCAGGTCCTGGTGGCCCGCAGTGGCCGGGTTGGCTCCTGAAATTCCGCATTGCGCAGGATGCCTCCCAGACCCAAGCTGGCACCACTGCCAACTTGGGCTGGTTTGAGAGTGCCAAATGGCTCCTGCAATCTGCCATCCAGAAGCAGGGGTGCTGAGTTTTGTTTGCCAGGGAAAAGGGCCAGCATTGGTGTTCAGGTCCTGGTGGCCCGCAGTGGCCGGCTGGCTCCTGAAATTCCGCATTGCGCAGGATGCCTCCCAGACCCAAGCTGGCACCACTGCCAACTTGGGCTGGTTTGAGAGTGCCAAATGGCTCCTGCAATCTGCCATCCAGAAGCAGGGGTGCTGAGTTTTGTTTGCCAGGAAAAGGGCCAGCATTGGTGTTCAGGTCCTGGTGGCCCGCAGTGGCCGGGCTGGCTCCTGAAATTCCGCATTGCGCAGGATGCCTCCCAGACCCAAGCTGGCACCACTGCCAACTTGGGCTGGTTTGAGAGTGCCAAATGGCTCCTGCAATCTGCCATCCAGAAGCAGGGGTGCTGAGTTTTGTTTGCCAGGGAAAAGGGCCAGCATTGGTGTTCAGGTCCTGGTGGCCCACAGTGGCCGGCTGGCTCCTGAAATTCCGCATTGCGCAGGATGCCTCCCAGACCCAAGCTGGCACCACTGCCAACTTGGGCTGGTTTGAGAGTGCCAAATGGCTCCTGCAATCTGCCATCCAGAAGCAGGGGCTGCTGAGTTTTGTTTGCCAGGAAAAGGGCCAGCATTGGTGTTCAGGTCCTGGTGGCCCGCAGTGGCCGGCTGGCTCCTGAAATTCCGCATTGCGCAGGATGCCTCCCAGACCCAAGCTGGCACCACTGCCAACTTGGGCTGTTTTGAGAGTGCCAAATGGCTCCTGCAATCTGCCATCCAGAAGCCGGGGTGCTGAGTTTTGTTTGCCAGGATAAAGGGCCAGCATTGGTGTTCAGGTCCTGGTGGCCCGCCGTGGCCGGCTGGCTCCTGAAATTCCGCATTGCGCAGGATGCCTCCCAGACCCAAGCTGGCACCACTGCCAACTTGGGCTGGTTTGAGAGTGCCAAATGGCTCCTGCAATCTGCCATCCAGAAGCAGGGGTGCTGAGTTTTGTTTGCCAGGGAAAAGGGCCAGCATTGGTGTTCAGGTCCTGGTGGCCCGCAGTGGCCGGCTGGCTCCTGAAATTCCGCATTGCGCAGGATGCCTCCCAGACCCAAGCTGGCACCACTGCCAACTTGGGCTGGTTTGAGAGTGCCAAATGGCTCCTGCAATCTGCCATCCAGAAGCAGGGGTGCTGAGTTTTGTTTGCCAGGAAAAGGGCCAGCATTGGTGTTCAGGTCCTGGTGGCCCGCAGTGGCCGGGCTGGCTCCTGAAATTCCGCATTGCGCAGGATGCCTCCCAGACCCAAGCTGGCACCACTGCCAACTTGGGCTGGTTTGAGAGTGCCAAATGGCTCCTGCAATCTGCCATCCAGAAGCAGGGGTGCTGAGTTTTGTTTGCCAGGAAAAGGGCCAGCATTGGTGTTCAGGTCCTGGTGGCCCGCAGTGGCCGGCTGGCTCCTGAAATTCCGCATTGCGCAGGATGCCTCCCAGACCCAAGCTGGCACCACTGCCAACTTGGGCTGGTTTGAGAGTGCCAAATGGCTCCTGCAATCTGCCATCCAGAAGCAGGGGTGCTGAGTTTTGTTTGCCAGGAAAAGGGCCAGCATTGGTGTTCAGGTCCTGGTGGCCCGCAGTGGCCGGCTGGCTCCTGAAATTCCGCATTGCGCAGGATGCCTCCCAGACCCAAGCTGGCACCACTGCCAACTTGGGCTGGTTTGAGAGTGCCAAATGGCTCCTGCAATCTGCCATCCAGAAGCAGGGGTGCTGAGTTTTGTTTGCCAGGGAAAAGGGCCAGCATTGGTGTTCAGGTCCTGGTGGCCCGCAGTGGCCGGGCTGGCTCCTGAAATTCCGCATTGCGCAGGATGCCTCCCAGACCCAAGCTGGCACCACTGCCAACTTGGGCTGGTTTGAGAGTGCCAAATGGCTCCTGCAATCTGCCATCCAGAAGCAGGGGTGCTGAGTTTTGTTTGCCAGGGAAAAGGCCAGCATTGGTGTTCAGGTCCTGGTGGCCCGCAGTGGCCGGCTGGCTCCTGAAATTCCGCATTGCGCGGGATGCCTCCCAGACCCAAGCTGGCACCACTGCCAACTTGGGCTGGTTTGAGAGTGCCAAATGGCTCCTGCAATCTGCCATCCAGAAGCAGGGGTGCTGAGTTTTGTTTGCCAGGAAAAGGGCCAGCATTGGTGTTCAGGTCCTGGTGGCCCGCAGTGGCCGGCTGGCTCCTGAAATTCCGCATTGCGCAGGATGCCTCCCAGACCCAAGCTGGCACCACTGCCAACTTGGGCTGGTTTGAGAGTGCCAAATGGCTCCTGCAATCTGCCATCCAGAAGCAGGGGTGCTGAGTTTTGTTTGCCAGGAAAAGGGCCAGCATTGGTGTTCAGGTCCTGGTGGCCCGCAGTGGCCGGCTGGCTCCTGAAATTCCGCATTGCGCAGGATGCCTCCCAGACCCAAGCTGGCACCACTGCCAACTTGGGCTGGTTTGAGAGTGCCAAATGGCTCCTGCAATCTGCCATCCAGAAGCAGGGGTGCTGAGTTTTGTTTGCCAGGAAAAGGGCCAGCATTGGTGTTCAGGTCCTGGTGGCCCGCAGTGGCCGGGCTGGCTCCTGAAATTCCGCATTGCGCAGGATGCCTCCCAGACCCAAGCTGGCACCACTGCCAACTTGGGCTGGTTTGAGAGTGCCAAATGGCTCCTGCAATCTGCCATCCAGAAGCAGGGGTGCTGAGTTTTGTTTGCCAGGAAAAGGGCCAGCATTGGTGTTCAGGTCCTGGTGGCCCGCAGTGGCCGGCTGGCTCCTGAAATTCCGCATTGCGCAGGATGCCTCCCAGACCCAAGCTGGCACCACTGCCAACTTGGGCTGGTTTGAGAGTGCCAAATGGCTCCTGCAATCTGCCATCCAGAAGCAGGGGTGCTGAGTTTTGTTTGCCAGGAAAAGGGCCAGCATTGGTGTTCAGGTCCTGGTGGCCCGCAGTGGCCGGCTGGCTCCTGAAATTCCGCATTGATTGCGCAGGATGCCTCCCAGACCCAAGCTGGCACCACTGCCAACTTGGGCTGGTTTGAGAGTGCCAAATGGCTCCTGCAATCTGCCATCCAGAAGCAGGGGTGCTGAGTTTTGTTTGCCAGGAAAAGGGCCAGCATTGGTGTTCAGGTCCTGGTGGCCCGCAGTGGCCGGGCTGGCTCCTGAAATTCCGCATTGCGCAGGATGCCTCCCAGACCCAAGCTGGCACCACTGCCAACTTGGGCTGGTTTGAGAGTGCCAAATGGCTCCTGCAATCTGCCATCCAGAAGCAGGGGTGCTGAGTTTTGTTTGCCAGGAAAAGGGCCAGCATTGGTGTTCAGGTCCTGGTGGCCCGCAGTGGCCGGCTGGCTCCTGAAATTCCGCATTGCGCAGGATGCCTCCCAGACCCAAGCTGGCACCACTGCCAACTTGGGCTGGTTTGAGAGTGCCAAATGGCTCCTGCAATCTGCCATCCAGAAGCAGGGGTGCTGAGTTTTGTTTGCCAGGAAAAGGGCCAGCATTGGTGTTCAGGTCCTGGTGGCCCGCAGTGGCCGGCTGGCTCCTGAAATTCCGCATTGCGCAGGATGCCTCCCAGACCCAAGCTGGCACCACTGCCAACTTGGGCTGGTTTGAGAGTGCCAAATGGCTCCTGCAATCTGCCATCCAGAAGCAGGGGTGCTGAGTTTTGTTTGCCAGGAAAAAGGGCCAGCATTGGTGTTCAGGTCCTGGTGGCCCGCAGTGGCCGGCTGGCTCCTGAAATTCCGCATTGCGCAGGATGCCTCCCAGACCCAAGCTGGCACCACTGCCAACTTGGGCTGGTTTGAGAGTGCCAAATGGCTCCTGCAATCTGCCATCCAGAAGCAGGGGTGCTGAGTTTTGTTTGCCAGGGAAAAGGGCCAGCATTGGTGTTCAGGTCCTGGTGGCCCGCAGTGGCCGGCTGGCTCCTGAAATTCCGCATTGCGCAGGATGCCTCCCAGACCCAAGCTGGCACCACTGCCAACTTGGGCTGGTTTGAGAGTGCCAAATGGCTCCTGCAATCTGCCATCCAGAAGCAGGGGTGCTGAGTTTTGTTTGCCAGGAAAAGGGCCAGCATTGGTGTTCAGGTCCTGGTGGCCCGCAGTGGCCGGGCTGGCTCCTGAAATTCCGCATTGCGCAGGATGCCTCCCAGACCCAAGCTGGCACCACTGCCAACTTGGGCTGGTTTGAGAGTGCCAAATGGCTCCTGCAATCTGCCATCCAGAAGCAGGGGTGCTGAGTTTTGTTTGCCAGGAAAAGGGCCAGCATTGGTGTTCAGGTCCTGGTGGCCCGCAGGGGATGCCGGGTGGCTCCCTGAAATCTGCCATCCAGAAGCAGGGTGCTGATTTTGTTTGCCAGGGATGCCTCCCAGACCCAAGCTGGCACCACTGCCAACTTGGGCTGGTTTGAGAGTGCCAAATGGCTCCTGCAATCTGCCATCCAGAAGCAGGGGTGCTGAGTTTTGTTTGCCAGGAAAAAGGGCCAGCATTGGTGTTCAGGTCCTGGTGGCCCGCAGTGGCCGGGCTGGCTCCTGAAATTCCGCATTGCGCAGGATGCCTCCCAGACCCAAGCTGGCACCACTGCCAACTTGGGCTGGTTTGAGAGTGCCAAATGGCTCCTGCAATCTGCCATCCAGAAGCAGGGGTGCTGAGTTTTGTTTGCCAGGGAAAGGGCCAGCATTGGTGTTCAGGTCCTGGTGGCCCGCAGTGGCCGGGGCTGGCTCCTGAAATTCCGCATTGCGCAGGATGCCTCCCAGACCCAAGCTGGCACCACTGCCAACTTGGGCTGGTTTGAGAGTGCCAAATGGCTCCTGCAATCTGCCATCCAGAAGCAGGGGTGCTGAGTTTTGTTTGCCAGGAAAAGGGGGCCAGCATTGGTGTTCAGGTCCTGGTGGCCCGCAGTGGCCGGGCTGGCTCCTGAAATTCCGCATGATTGCGCAGGATGCCTCCCAGACCCAAGCTGGCACCACTGCCAACTTGGGCTGGTTTGAGAGTGCCAAATGGCTCCTGCAATCTGCCATCCAGAAGCAGGGGTGCTGAGTTTTGTTTGCCAGGAAAAAGGGCCAGCATTGGTGTTCAGGTCCTGGTGGCCCGCAGTGGCCGGGTTGGCTCCTGAAATTCCGCATTGCGCAGGATGCCTCCCAGACCCAAGCTGGCACCACTGCCAACTTGGGCTGGTTTGAGAGTGCCAAATGGCTCCTGCAATCTGCCATCCAGAAGCAGGGGTGCTGAGTTTTGTTTGCCAGGGAAAAGGGCCAGCATTGGTGTTCAGGTCCTGGTGGCCCGCAGTGGCCGGCTGGCTCCTGAAATTCCGCATTGCGCAGGATGCCTCCCAGACCCAAGCTGGCACCACTGACAACTTGGGCTGGTTTGAGAGTGCCAAATGGCCCTGAAATTCCGCATTGCGCAGGATGCCTCCCAGACCCAAGCTGGCACCACTGACAACTTGGGCTGGTTTGAGAGTGCCAAATGGCTCCTGCAATCTGCCATCCAGAAGCAGGGGTGCTGAGTTTTGTTTGCCAGTGAAAAGGGCCAGCATTCAGGGTCCTGGTGGCCCGCGCAGGGCCGGCTGGCTCCTGAAATTCCGCATTGCGCAGGATGCCTCCCAGACCCAAGCTGGCACCACTGCCAACTTGGGCTGGTTTGAGAGTGCCAAATGGCTCCTGCAATCTGCCATCCAGAAGCAGGGGTGCTGAGTTTTGTTTGCCAGGAAAAGGGCCAACATTGGTGTTCAGGTTCCGGTGGCCCGCCGTGGCCGGGCGGCTCCTGAAATTCCGCATTGCGCAGGATGCCTCCCAGACCCAAGCTGGCACCACTGCCAACTTGGGCTGGTTTGAGAGTGCCAAATGGCTCCTGCAATCTGCCATCCAGAAGCAGGGGTGCTGAGTTTTGTTTGCCAGGAAAAAGGGCCAGCATTGGTGTTCAGGTCCTGGTGGCCCGCAGTGGCCGGGCTGGCTCCTGAAATTCCGCATTGCGCAGGATGCCTCCCAGACCCAAGCTGGCACCACTGCCAACTTGGGCTGGTTTGAGAGTGCCAAATGGCTCCTGCAATCTGCCATCCAGAAGCAGGGGTGCTGAGTTTTGTTTGCCAGGAAAAGGGCCAGCATTGGTGTTCAGGTCCTGGTGGCCAGTGGCCGGGTGGCTCCTGAAATTCGCAGGCAGGATGCCTCCCCAGACCCAAGCTGGCACCACTGCCAACTTGGGCTGGTTTGAGAGTGCCAAATGGCTCCTGCAATCTGCCATCCAGAAGCAGGGGTGCTGAGTTTTGTTTGCCAGGAAAAGGGCCAGCATTGGTGTTCAGGTCCTGGTGGCCCGCAGTGGCCGGGGCTGGCTCCTGAAATTCCGCATTGCGGGATGCCTCCCAGACCCAAGCTGGCACCACTGCCAACTTGGGCTGGTTTGAGAGTGCCAAATGGCTCCTGCAATCTGCCATCCAGAAGCAGGGGTGCTGAGTTTTGTTTGCCAGGAAAAAGGGCCAGCATTGGTGTTCAGGTCCTGGTGGCCCGCAGTGGGCCGGCTGGGCTCCTGAAATTCCGCATTGATTGCGGGATGCCTCCCAGACCCAAGCTGGCACCACTGCCAACTTGGGCTGGTTTGAGAGTGCCAAATGGCTCCTGCAATCTGCCATCCAGAAGCAGGGGTGCTGAGTTTTGTTTGCCAGGAAAAGGGCCAGCATTGGTGTTCAGGTCCTGGTGGCCCGCAGTGGCCGGGGCTGGCTCCTGAAATTCCGCATTGCGCAGGATGCCTCCCAGACCCAAGCTGGCACCACTGCCAACTTGGGCTGGTTTGAGAGTGCCAAATGGCTCCTGCAATCTGCCATCCAGAAGCAGGGGTGCTGAGTTTTGTTTGCCAGGAAAAGGGCCAGCATTGGTGTTCAGGTCCTGGTGGCCCGTGCAGTGGCCGGGCTGGCTCCTGAAATTCCGCATTGCGCAGGATGCCTCCCAGACCCAAGCTGGCACCACTGCCAACTTGGGCTGGTTTGAGAGTGCCAAATGGCTCCTGCAATCTGCCATCCAGAAGCAGGGGTGCTGAGTTTTGTTTGCCAGGAAAAAGGCCAGCATTGGTGTTCAGGTCCTGGTGGCCCGCAGTGGCCGGGTTGGCTCCTGAAATTCCGCATTGCGCAGGATGCCTCCCAGACCCAAGCTGGCACCACTGCCAACTTGGGCTGGTTTGAGAGTGCCAAATGGCTCCTGAAATCTGCCATCCAGAAGCAGGGGTGCTGAGTTTTGTTTGCCAGGGAAAAGGGCCAGCATTGGTGTTCAGGTCCTGGTGGCCCGCATGCCTCCGCATTGCGCAGGATGCCTCCCAGACCCAAGCTGGCACCACTGCCAACTTGGGCTGGTTTGAGAGTGCCAAATGGCTCCTGCAATCTGCCATCCAGAAGCAGGGGTGCTGAGTTTTGTTTGCCAGGAAAAGGGGCCAGCATTGGTGTTCAGGTCCTGGTGGCCCGCAGTGGGCCGGGCTGGCTCCTGAAATTCCGCATTGCGCAGGATGCCTCCCAGACCCAAGCAAGCTGGCACCACTGCCAACTTGGGCTGGTTTGAGAGTGCCAAATGGCTCCTGCAATCTGCCATCCAGAAGCAGGGGTGCTGAGTTTTGTTTGCCAGGAAAAGGGCCAGCATTGGTGTTCAGGTCCTGGTGGCCCGCAGTGGCCGGGTTGGCTCCTGAAATTCCGATTGCGCAGGATGCCTCCCAGACCCAAGCTGGCACCACTGCCAACTTGGGCTGGTTTGAGAGTGCCAAATGGCTCCTGCAATCTGCCATCCAGAAGCAGGGGTGCTGAGTTTTGTTTGCCAGGAAAAGGGCCAGCATTGGTGTTCAGGTCCTGGTGGCCCGCAGTGGCCGGCTGGCTCCTGAAATTCCGATTGCGCAGGATGCCTCCCAGACCCAAGCTGGCACCACTGCCAACTTGGGCTGGTTTGAGAGTGCCAAATGGCTCCTGCAATCTGCCATCCAGAAGCAGGGGTGCTGAGTTTTGTTTGCCAGGAAAAGGGCCAGCATTGGTGTTCAGGTCCTGGTGGCCCGCAGTGGCCGGGGGCTGGCTCCTGAAATTCCGCATTGCGCAGGATGCCTCCCAGACCCAAGCTGGCACCACTGCCAACTTGGGCTGGTTTGAGAGTGCCAAATGGCTCCTGCAATCTGCCATCCAGAAGCAGGGGTGCTGAGTTTTGTTTGCCAGGGAAAAGGGCCAGCATTGGTGTTCAGGTCCTGGTGGCCCGCAGTGCCTGGCTGGCTCCTGAAATTCCGCATTGCGCAGGATGCCTCCCAGACCCAAGCTGGCACCACTGCCAACTTGGGCTGGTTTGAGAGTGCCAAATGGCTCCTGCAATCTGCCATCCAGAAGCAGGGGTGCTGAGTTTTGTTTGCCAGGAAAAGGGCCAGCATTGGTGTTCAGGTCCTGGTGGCCCGCAGTGGCCGGGTGGCTCCTGAAATTCCGCATTGCGCAGGATGATGCCCCCAGACCCAAGCTGGCACCACTGCCAACTTGGGCTGGTTTGAGAGTGCCAAATGGCTCCTGCAATCTGCCATCCAGAAGCAGGGGTGCTGAGTTTTGTTTGCCAGGAAAAGGGCCAGCATTGGTGTTCAGGTCCTGGTGGCCCGCAGTGGCCGGGCTGGCTCCTGAAATTCCGCATTTGCGCAGGATGCCTCCCAGACCCAAGCTGGCACCACTGCCAACTTGGGCTGGTTTGAGAGTGCCAAATGGCTCCTGCAATCTGCCATCCAGAAGCAGGGGTGCTGAGTTTTGTTTGCCAGGAAAAGGGCCAGCATTGGTGTTCAGGTCCTGGTGGCCCCAGCAGGTGGCCGGGCTGGCTCCTGAAATTCCGCATTGCGCAGGATGCCTCCCAGACCCAAGCTGGCACCACTGCCAACTTGGGCTGGTTTGAGAGTGCCAAATGGCTCCTGCAATCTGCCATCCAGAAGCAGGGGTGCTGAGTTTTGTTTGCCAGGAAAAGGGCCAGCATTGGTGTTCAGGTCCTGGTGGCCCGCAGTGGCCGGGCTGGCTCCTGAAATTCCGCATTGCGCAGGATGCCTCCCAGACCCAAGCTGGCACCACTGCCAACTTGGGCTGGTTTGAGAGTGCCAAATGGCTCCTGCAATCTGCCATCCAGAAGCAGGGGTGCTGAGTTTTGTTTGCCAGGAAAAAGGGCCAGCATTGGTGTTCAGGTCCTTGGCCCAGTGGCCGGGTGGCTCCTGAAATTCCGAAAAGGATGCCTCCCAGACCCAAGCTGGCACCACTGCCAACTTGGGCTGGTTTGAGGTGCCAAATGGCTCCTGCAATCTGCCATCCAGAAGCAGGGGTGCTGAGTTTTGTTTGCCAGGGAAAAGGGCCAGCATTGGTGTTCAGGTCCTGGTGGCCCGCAGTGGCCGGGCTGGCTCCTGAAATTCGCATTGCGCAGGATGCCTCCCAGACCCAAGCTGGCACCACTGCCAACTTGGGCTGGTTTGAGAGTGCCAAATGGCTCCTGCAATCTGCCATCCAGAAGCAGGGGTGCTGAGTTTTGTTTGCCAGGAAAAGGGCCAGCATTGGTGTTCAGGTCCTGGTGGCCCGCAGTGGCCGGGCTGGCTCCTGAAATTCCGCATTGCGCAGGATGCCTCCCAGACCCAAGCTGGCACCACTGCCAACTTGGGCTGGTTTGAGAGTGCCAAATGGCTCCTGCAATCTGCCATCCAGAAGCAGGGGTGCTGAGTTTTGTTTGCCAGGAAAAGGGCCAGCATTGGTGTTCAGGTCCTGGTGGCCCGCAGTGGCCGGCTGGCTCCTGAAATTCCGCATTGCGCAGGATGCCTCCCAGACCCAAGCTGGCACCACTGCCAACTTGGGCTGGTTTGAGAGTGCCAATGGCTCCTGCAATCTGCCATCCAGAAGCAGGGGCTGAGTTTTGTTTGCCAGGAAAAGGGCCAGCATTGGTGTTCAGGTCCTGGTGGCCCGCAGTGGCCGGGTGGCTCCTGAAATTCCGCATTGCGCAGGATGCCTCCCAGACCCAAGCTGGCACCACTGCCAACTTGGGCTGGTTTGAGAGTGCCAAATGGCTCCTGCAATCTGCCATCCAGAAGCAGGGGTGCTGAGTTTTGTTTGCCAGGAAAAGGGCCAGCATTGGTGTTCAGGTCCTGGTGGCCCGCAGTGGCCGGGCTGGCTCCTGAAATTCCGCATTGCGCAGGATGCCTCCCAGACCCAAGCTGGCACCACTGCCAACTTGGGCTGGTTTGAGAGTGCCAAATGGCTCCTGCAATCTGCCATCCAGAAGCAGGGGTGCTGAGTTTTGTTTGCCAGGAAAAGGGCCAGCATTGGTGTTCAGGTCCTGGTGGCCCGCAGTGGCCGGGTTGTCTCCTGAAATTCCGCATTGCGCAGGATGCCTCCCAGACCCAAGCTGGCACCACTGCCAACTTGGGCTGGTTTGAGAGTGCCAAATGGCTCCTGCAATCTGCCATCCAGAAGCAGGGGTGCTGAGTTTTGTTTGCCAGGGAAAAGGGCCAGCATTGGTGTTCAGGTCCTGGTGGCCCGCAGTGGCCGTCTGGCTCCTGAAATTCCGCATTGCGCAGGATGCCTCCCAGACCCAAGCTGGCACCACTGCCAACTTGGGCTGGTTTGAGAGTGCCAAATGGCTCCTGCAATCTGCCATCCAGAAGCAGGGGTGCTGAGTTTTGTTTGCCAGGGAAAAGGGCCAGCATTGGTGTTCAGGTCCTGGTGGCCCGGGCAGTGGCCGGGCTGGCTCCTGAAATTCCGCAGATTGCAGGATGATGCCTCCCAGATTCCAAGCCCGCAGGATGCCAACCCAAGCTGGCACCACTGCCAACTTGGGCTGGTTTGAGAGTGCCAAATGGCTCCTGCAATCTGCCATCCAGAAGCAGGGGTGCTGAGTTTTGTTTGCCAGGAAAAGGGCCAGCATTGGTGTTCAGGTCCTGGTGGCCCGCAGTGGCCGGGCTGGCTCCTGAAATTCCGCATTGCGCAGGATGCCTCCCAGACCCAAGCTGGCACCACTGCCAACTTGGGCTGGTTTGAGAGTGCCAAATGGCTCCTGCAATCTGCCATCCAGAAGCAGGGGTGCTGAGTTTTGTTTGCCAGGAAAAGGGCCAGCATTGGTGTTCAGGTCCTGGTGGCCCAGGTTTGGCTCCTGAAATTCCCATGGCAAAGACCCAAGGCCACCACTTGGGGCTGGTTTGAGAGTGCCAAATGGCTCCTGCAATCTGCCATCCAGAAGCAGGGGTGCTGAGTTTTGTTTGCCAGGAAAAGGGCCAGCATTTGGTGTTCAGGTCCTGGTGGCCCGAAATGGCCGGCTGGCTCCTGAAATTCCGCATTGGGATGCCTCCCAGACCCAAGCTGGCACCACTGCCAACTTGGGCTGGTTTGAGAGTGCCAAATGGCTCCTGCAATCTGCCATCCAGAAGCAGGGGTGCTGAGTTTTGTTTGCCAGGAAAAGGCCAGCATTGGTGTTCAGGTCCTGGTGGCCCGCAGTGGCCGGGCTGGCTCCTGAAATTCCGCATTGCGCAGGATGCCTCCCAGACCCAAGCTGGCACCACTGCCAACTTGGGCTGGTTTGAGAGTGCCAAATGGCTCCTGCAATCTGCCATCCAGAAGCAGGGGTGCTGAGTTTTGTTTGCCAGGGAAAAGGGCCAGCATTGGTGTTCAGGTCCTGGTGGCCCGCAGTGGCCGGGCTGGCTCCTGAAATTCCGCATTGCGCAGGATGCCTCCCAGACCCAAGCTGGCACCACTGCCAACTTGGGCTGGTTTGAGAGTGCCAAATGGCTCCTGCAATCTGCCATCCAGAAGCAGGGGTGCTGAGTTTTGTTTGCCAGGAAAAAGGGCCAGCATTGGTGTTCAGGTCCTGGTGGCCCGGGTGTGGCCGGCTGGCTCCCTGAAATTCCGCATTGCGCAGGATGCCTCCCAGACCCAAGCTGGCACCACTGCCAACTTGGGCTGGTTTGAGAGTGCCAAATGGCTCCTGCAATCTGCCATCCAGAAGCAGGGGTGCTGATTTTGTTTGCCAGAAAAGGGCCAGGGTGTTGGTCCTGGTTTTGTTTGCCAGGATGCCTCCCAGACCCAAGGGCACCACTGCCAACTTGGGCTGGTTTGAGAGTGCCAAATGGCTCCTGCAATCTGCCATCCAGAAGCAGGGGTGCTGAGTTTTGTTTGCCAGGAAAAAGGCCAGCATTGGGTGTTCAGGTCCTGGTGGCCCGCAGTGGCCGGCTGGCTCCTGAAATTCCGCATTGCGCAGGATGCCTCCCAGACCCAAGCTGGCACCACTGCCAACTTGGGCTGGTTTGAGAGTGCCAAATGGCTCCTGCAATCTGCCATCCAGAAGCAGGGGTGCTGAGTTTTGTTTGCCAGGAAAAGGGCCAGCATTGGTGTTCAGGTCCTGGGGGCCCGCAGTGGCCGGCTGGCTCCTGAAATTCCGCATTGCGCAGGATGCCTCCCAGACCCAAGCTGGCACCACTGCCAACTTGGGCTGGTTTGAGAGTGCCAAATGGCTCCTGCAATCTGCCATCCAGAAGCAGGGGTGCTGAGTTTTGTTTGCCAGGAAAAGGGCCAGCATTGGTGTTCAGGTCCTGGTGGCCCGCAGTGGCTGGCTCCTGAAATTCCGCAGGATGGCCGGCTGGCTGAAATTCCGCAATTTTGCCAGGATGCCTGCCAGAGCACCTCCCAGACCCAAGCTGGCACCACTGCCAACTTGGGCTGGTTTGAGAGTGCCAAATGGCTCCTGCAATCTGCCATCCAGAAGCAGGGGTGCTGAGTTTTGTTTGCCAGGAAAAAGGGCCAGCATTGGTGTTCAGGTCCTGGTGGCCCGCAGTGGCCGGGGCTGGCTCCTGAAATTCGCATTGCGCAGGATGCCTCCCAGACCCAAGCTGGCACCACTGCCAACTTGGGCTGGTTTGAGAGTGCCAAATGGCTCCTGCAATCTGCCATCCAGAAGCAGGGGTGCTGAGTTTTGTTTGCCAGGAAAAGGGCCAGCATTGGTGTTCAGGTCCTGGTGGCCCGCAGTGGCCGGCTGGCTCCTGAAATTCCGCATTGCGCAGGATGCCTCCCAGACCCAAGCTGGCACCACTGCCAACTTGGGCTGGTTTGAGAGTGCCAAATGGCTCCTGCAATCTGCCATCCAGAAGCAGGGGGCTGAGAGTTTTGTTTGCCAGGAAAAGGGCCAGCATTGGTGTTCAGGTCCTGGTGGCCCGCAGTGGCCGGGCTGGCTCCTGAAATTCCGCATTGCGCAGGATGCCTCCCAGACCCAAGCTGGCACCACTGCCAACTTGGGCTGGTTTGAGAGTGCCAAATGGCTCCTGCAATCTGCCATCCAGAAGCAGGGGTGCTGAGTTTTGTTTGCCAGGAAAAAGGGCCAGCATTGGTGTTCAGGTCCTGGTGGCCCGCAGTGGGCCGGGGCTGGCTCCTGAAATTCCGCATTGCGCAGGATGCCTCCCAGACCCAAGCTGGCACCACTGCCAACTTGGGCTGGTTTGAGAGTGCCAAATGGCTCCTGCAATCTGCCATCCAGAAGCAGGGGTGCTGAGTTTTGTTTGCCAGGAAAAGGGCCAGCATTGGTGTTCAGGTCCTGGTGGCCCGCAGTGGCCGGGCTGGCTCCTGAAATTCCGCATTGCGCAGGATGCCTCCCAGACCCAAGCTGGCACCACTGCCAACTTGGGCTGGTTTGAGAGTGCCAAATGGCTCCTGCAATCTGCCATCCAGAAGCAGGGGTGCTGAGTTTTGTTTGCCAGGAAAAGGGCCAGCATTGGTGTTCAGGTCCTGGTGGCCCGCAGTGGCCGGCTGGCTCCTGAAATTCCGCATTGCGCAGGATGCCTCCCAGACCCAAGCTGGCACCACTGCCAACTTGGGCTGGTTTGAGAGTGCCAAATGGCTCCTGCAATCTGCCATCCAGAAGCAGGGGTGCTGAGTTTTGTTTGCCAGGAAAAAGGGCCAGCATTGGTGTTCAGGTCCTGGTGGCCCGCAGTGGCCGGGCTGGCTCCTGAAATTCCGCATTGCGCAGGATGCCTCCCAGACCCAAGCTGGCACCACTGCCAACTTGGGCTGGTTTGAGAGTGCCAAATGGCTCCTGCAATCTGCCATCCAGAAGCAGGGGTGCTGAGTTTTGTTTGCCAGGAAAAGGGCCAGCATTGGTGTTCAGGTCCTGGTGGCCCGCAGTGGCCGGGCTGGCTCCTGAAATTCCGCATTGCGCAGGATGCCTCCCAGACCCAAGCTGGCACCACTGCCAACTTGGGCTGGTTTGAGAGTGCCAAATGGCTCCTGCAATCTGCCATCCAGAAGCAGGGGTGCTGAGTTTTGTTTGCCAGGAAAAGGGCCAGCATTGGTGTTCAGGTCCTGGTGGCCCGCAGTGGCCGGCTGGCTGGCTCCTGAAATTCCGCATTTGGCAGGATGCCTCCCAGACCCAAGCTGGCACCACTGCCAACTTGGGCTGGTTTGAGAGTGCCAAATGGCTCCTGCAATCTGCCATCCAGAAGCAGGGGTGCTGAGTTTTGTTTGCCAGGGAAAAGGGCCAGCATTGGTGTTCAGGTCCTGGTGGCCCGCAGTGGCCGGGGTTGGCTCCTGAAATTCCGCATTGCGCAGGATGCCTCCCAGACCCAAGCTGGCACCACTGCCAACTTGGGCTGGTTTGAGAGTGCCAAATGGCTCCTGCAATCTGCCATCCAGAAGCAGGGGTGCTGAGTTTTGTTTGCCAGGAAAAAGGGCCAGCATTGGTGTTCAGGTCCTGGTGGCCCGCAGTGGCCGGGCTGGCTCCTGAAATTCCGCATTGCGCAGGATGCCTCCCAGACCCAAGCTGGCACCACTGCCAACTTGGGCTGGTTTGAGAGTGCCAAATGGCTCCTGCAATCTGCCATCCAGAAGCAGGGGTGCTGAGTTTTGTTTGCCAGGAAAAGGGCCAGCATTGGTTCAGTTCAGGTCCTGGTGGCCCGCAGTGGGCCGGGCTGGCTCCTGAAATTCCGCATTGCGCAGGATGCCTCCCAGACCCAAGCTGGCACCACTGCCAACTTGGGCTGGTTTGAGAGTGCCAAATGGCTCCTGCAATCTGCCATCCAGAAGCAGGGGTGCTGAGTTTTGTTTGCCAGGAAAAGGGCCAGCATTGGTGTTCAGGTCCTGGTGGCCCGCAGTGGCCGGCTGGCTCCTGAAATTCCGCATTGCGCGCAGGATGCCTCCCAGACCCAAGCTGGCACCACTGCCAACTTGGGCTGGTTTGAGAGTGCCAAATGGCTCCTGCAATCTGCCATCCAGAAGCAGGGGTGCTGAGTTTTGTTTGCCAGGAAAAGGGCCAGCATTGGTGTTCAGGTCCTGGTGGCCCGCAGTGGCCGGGCTGGCTCCTGAAATTCCGCATTGCGCAGGATGCCTCCCAGACCCAAGCTGGCACCACTGCCAACTTGGGCTGGTTTGAGAGTGCCAAATGGCTCCTGCAATCTGCCATCCAGAAGCAGGGTGCTGAGTTTTGTTTGCCAGGAAAAGGGCCAGCATTGGTGTTCAGGTCCTGGGGCCCGCAGTGGCCGGCTGGCTCCTGAAATTCCGCATTGCGCAGGGATGCCTCCCAGACCCAAGCTGGCACCACTGCCAACTTGGGCTGGTTTGAGAGTGCCAAATGGCTCCTGCAATCTGCCATCCAGAAGCAGGGGTGCTGAGTTTTGTTTGCCAGGAAAAAGGGGCCAGCATTGGTGTTCAGGTCCTGGTGGCCCGCAGTGGCCGCTGGCTCCTGAAATTCCGCATTGCGCAGGATGCCTCCCAGAACCAAGCTGGCACCACTGCCAGCTTGGGCTGGTTTGAGAGTGCCAAATGGCTCCTGCAATCTGCCATCCAGAAGCAGGGGTGCTGAGTTTTGTTTGCCAGGGAAAAGGGCCAGCATTGGTGTTCAGGTCCTGGTGGCCCGCAGTGGCCGGGGCTGGCTCCTGAAATTCCGCATTGCGCAGGATGCCTCCCAGACCCAAGCTGGCACCACTGCCAACTTGGGCTGGTTTGAGAGTGCCAAATGGCTCCTGCAATCTGCCATCCAGAAGCAGGGGTGCTGAGTTTTGTTTGCCAGGGAAAAGGGCCAGCATTGGTGTTCAGGTCCTGGTGGCCCGCAGTGGCCGGCTGGCTCCTGAAATTCCGCATTGCGCAGGATGCCTCCCAGACCCAAGCTGGCACCACTGCCAACTTGGGCTGGTTTGAGAGTGCCAAATGGCTCCTGCAATCTGCCATCCAGAAGCAGGGGTGCTGAGTTTTGTTTGCCAGGGAAAAAAGCCAGCATTGGTGTTCAGGTCCTGGTGGCCCGCAGTGGCCGGCTGGCTCCTGAAATTCAGCATTGCGCAGGATGCCTCCCAGACCCAAGCTGGCACCACTGCCAACTTGGGCTGGTTTGAGAGTGCCAAATGGCTCCTGCAATCTGCCATCCAGAAGCAGGGGTGCTGAGTTTTGTTTGCCAGGGAAAAGGGCCAGCATTGGTGTTCAGGTCCTGGTGGCCCGCAGTGGCCGGCTGGCTCCTGAAATTCCGCATTGCGCAGGATTCCTCCCAGACCCAAGCTGGCACCACTGCCAACTTGGGCTGGTTTGAGAGTGCCAAATGGCTCCTGCAATCTGCCATCCAGAAGCAGGGGTGCTGAGTTTTGTTTGCCAGGGAAAAGGGCCAGCATTGGTGTTCAGGTCCTGGTGGCCCGCAGTGGCGGGGGCTGGCTCCTGAAATTCCGCATTTGCGCAGGATGCCTCCCAGACCCAAGCTGGCACCACTGCCAACTTGGGCTGGTTTGAGAGTGCCAAATGGCTCCTGCAATCTGCCATCCAGAAGCAGGGGTGCTGAGTTTTGTTTGCCAGGGAAAAGGGCCAGCATTGGTGTTCAGGTCCTGGTGGCCCGCAGTGGCCGGCTGGCTCCTGAAATTCCGCATTGCGCAGGATGCCTCCCAGACCCAAGCTGGCACCACTGCCAACTTGGGCTGGTTTGAGAGTGCCAAATGGCTCCTGCAATCTGCCATCCAGAAGCAGGGGTGCTGAGTTTTGTTTGCCAGGAAAAGGGGGCAGCATTGGTGTTCAGGTCCTGGTGGCCCGCAGTGGCCGGGCTGGCTCCTGAAATTCCGTGATTGCGCAGGATGCCTCCCAGACCCAAGCTGGCACCACTGCCAACTTGGGCTGGTTTGAGAGTGCCAAATGGCTCCTGCAATCTGCCATCCAGAAGCAGGGGTGCTGAGTTTTGTTTGCCAGGAAAAAGGGCCAGCATTGGTGTTCAGGTCCTGGGCCCCAGTGGCCGGGCTGGCTCCTGAAATTCCGCATTGCGCAGGATGCCTCCCAGACCCAAGCTGGCACCACTGCCAACTTGGGCTGGTTTGAGAGTGCCAAATGGCTCCTGCAATCTGCCATCCAGAAGCAGGGGTGCTGAGTTTTGTTTGCCAGGAAAAGGGCCAGCATTGGTGTTCAGGTCCTGGTGGCCCGCAGTGGCCGGGCTGGCTCCTGAAATTCCGCATTGCGCAGGATGCCTCCCAGACCCAAGCTGGCACCACTGCCAACTTGGGCTGGTTTGAGAGTGCCAAATGGCTCCTGCAATCTGCCATCCAGAAGCAGGGGTGCTGAGTTTTGTTTGCCAGGAAAAGGGCCAGCATTGGTGTTCAGGTCCCTGGGGCCCGCAGTGGCCGGGTGGCTCCTGAAATTCCGCATTGCGCAGGATGCCTCCCAGACCCAAGCTGGCACCACTGCCAACTTGGGCTGGTTTGAGAGTGCCAAATGGCTCCTGCAATCTGCCATCCAGAAGCAGGGGTGCTGAGTTTTGTTTGCCAGGAAAAGGGGCCAGCATTGGTGTTCAGGTCCTGGTGGCCCGCAGTGGCCGGGCTGGCTCCTGAAATTCCGCATTGCGCAGGATGCCTCCCAGACCCAAGCTGGCACCACTGCCAACTTGGGCTGGTTTGAGAGTGCCAAATGGCTCCTGCAATCTGCCATCCAGAAGCAGGGGTGCTGAGTTTTGTTTGCCAGGAAAAGGGCCAGCATTGGTGTTCAGGTCCTGGTGGCCCGCAGTGGCCGGGCTGGCTCCTGAAATTCCGCATTGCGCAGGATGCCTCCCAGACCCAAGCTGGCACCACTGCCAACTTGGGCTGGTTTGAGAGTGCCAAATGGCTCCTGCAATCTGCCATCCAGAAGCAGGGGTGCTGAGTTTTGTTTGCCAGGGAAAAGGGCCAGCATTGGTGTTCAGGTCCTGGTGGCCCGCAGGGCCGGCTGGCTCCTGAAATTCCGCATTGCGCAGGATGCCTCCCAGACCCAAGCTGGCACCACTGCCAACTTGGGCTGGTTTGAGAGTGCCAAATGGCTCCTGCAATCTGCCATCCAGAAGCAGGGGTGCTGAGTTTTGTTTGCCAGGAAAAGGGCCAGCATTGGTGTTCAGGTCCTGGTGGCCCGCAGTGGCCGGGCTGGCTCCTGAAATTCCGCATTGCGCAGGATGCCTCCCAGACCCAAGCTGGCACCACTGCCAACTTGGGCTGGTTTGAGAGTGCCAAATGGCTCCTGCAATCTGCCATCCAGAAGCAGGGGTGCTGAGTTTTGTTTGCCAGGAAAAGGGCCAGCATTGGTGTTCAGGTCCTGGTGGCCCGCAGTGGCCGGGCTGGCTCCTGAAATTCCGCATTGCGCAGGATGCCTCCCAGACCCAAGCTGGCACCACTGCCAACTTGGGCTGGTTTGAGAGTGCCAAATGGCTCCTGCAATCTGCCATCCAGAAGCAGGGGTGCTGAGTTTTGTTTGCCAGGAAAAAGGGCCAGCATTGGTGTTCAGGTCCTGGTGGCCCCCCGCAGTGGCCGGCTGGCTCCTGAAATTCCGCATTGCGCAGGATGCCTCCCAGACCCAAGCTGGCACCACTGCCAACTTGGGCTGGTTTGAGAGTGCCAAATGGCTCCTGCAATCTGCCATCCAGAAGCAGGGGTGCTGAGTTTTGTTTGCCAGGAAAAGGGCCAGCATTGGTGTTCAGGTCCTGGTGGCCCGCAGTGGCCGGGCTGGCTCCTGAAATTCCGCATTGCGCAGGGTGCCTCCCAGACCCAAGCTGGCACCACTGCCAACTTGGGCTGGTTTGAGAGTGCCAAATGGCTCCTGCAATCTGCCATCCAGAAGCAGGGGTGCTGAGTTTTGTTTGCCAGGGAAAAGGGCCAGCATTGGTGTTCAGGTCCTGGTGGCCCGCAGTGGCCGGCTGGCTCCTGAAATTCCGCATTGCGCAGGATGCCTCCCAGACCCAAGCTGGCACCACTGCCAACTTGGGCTGGTTTGAGAGTGCCAAATGGCTCCTGCAATCTGCCATCCAGAAGCAGGGGTGCTGATTTTTGTTTGCCAGGGAAAAGGGCCAGCTTTGGTGTTCAGGTCCTGGTGGCCCGCAGTGGCCGGCTGGCTCCTGAAATTCCGCATTGCGCAGGATGCCTCCCAGACCCAAGCTGGCACCACTGCCAACTTGGGCTGGTTTGAGAGTGCCAAATGGCTCCTGCAATCTGCCATCCAGAAGCAGGGGTGCTGAGTTTTGTTTGCCAGGAAAAGGGCCAGCATTGGTGTTCAGGTCCTGGTGGCCCGCAGTGGGCGGGGCTGGCTCCTGAAATTCCGATTGCGCAGGATGCCTCCCAGACCCAAGCTGGCACCACTGCCAACTTGGGCTGGTTTGAGAGTGCCAAATGGCTCCTGCAATCTGCCATCCAGAAGCAGGGGTGCTGAGTTTTGTTTGCCAGGAAAAAGGGCCAGCATTGGTGTTCAGGTCCTGGTGGCCCGCAGTGGCCGGCTGGCTCCTGAAATTCCGCATTGCGCAGGATGCCTCCCAGACCCAAGCTGGCACCACTGCCAACTTGGGCTGGTTTGAGAGTGCCAAATGGCTCCTGCAATCTGCCATCCAGAAGCAGGGGTGCTGAGTTTTGTTTGCCAGGGAAAAGGGCCAGCATTGGTGTTCAGGTCCTGGTGGCCCGCAGTGGCCGGCTGGCTCCTGAAATTCCGCATTGCGCAGGATGCCTCCCAGACCCAAGCTGGCACCACTGCCAACTTGGGCTGGTTTGAGAGTGCCAAATGGCTCCTGCAATCTGCCATCCAGAAGCAGGGGTGCTGAGTTTTGTTTGCCAGGAAAAGGGCCAGCATTGGTGTTCAGGTCCTGGTGGCCCGCAGTGGCCGGGGCTGGCTCCTGAAATTCGCATTGCGCAGGATGGATCCCCCAGACCCAAGCTGGCACCACTGCCAACTTGGGCTGGGTTTGAGAGTGCCAAATGGCTCCTGCAATCTGCCATCCAGAAGCAGGGGTGCTGAGTTTTGTTTGCCAGGGAAAAGGGCCAGCATTGGTGTTCAGGTCCTGGTGGCCGCGCAGTGGCCGGGCTGGCTCCTGAAATTCCGCATTGCGCAGGATGCCTCCCAGACCCAAGCTGGCACCACTGCCAACTTGGGCTGGTTTGAGAGTGCCAAATGGCTCCTGCAATCTGCCATCCAGAAGCAGGGGTGCTGAGTTTTGTTTGCCAGGAAAAGGGCCAGCATTGGTGTTCAGGTCCTGGTGGCCCGCAGTGGCCGGCTGGCTCCTGAAATTCCGCATTTTGCAGGATGCCTCCCAGACCCAAGCTGGCACCACTGCCAACTTGGGCTGGTTTGAGAGTGCCAAATGGCTCCTGCAATCTGCCATCCAGAAGCAGGGGTGCTGAGTTTTGTTTGCCAGGAAAAAGGGCCAGCATTGGTGTTCAGGTCCTGGTGGCCCGCAGTGGCCGGCTGGCTCCTGAAATTCCGCATTGCGCAGGATGCCTCCCAGACCCAAGCTGGCACCACTGCCAACTTGGGCTGGTTTGAGAGTGCCAAATGGCTCCTGCAATCTGCCATCCAGAAGCAGGGGTGCTGAGTTTTGTTTGCCAGGAAAGGGCCAGCATTGGTGTTCAGGTCCTGGTGGCCCCAGTGGCCGGGTGGCTCCTGAAATTCCCACTGCCTCCCAGACCCAAGCTGGCACCACTGCCAACTTGGGCTGGTTTGAGAGTGCCAAATGGCTCCTGCAATCTGCCATCCAGAAGCAGGGGTGCTGAGTTTTGTTTGCCAGGAAAAGGGCCAGCATTGGTGTTCAGGTCCTGGTGGCCCGCAGTGGCCGGGCTGGCTCCTGAAATTCCGCATTGCGGGATGCCTCCCAGACCCAAGCTGGCACCACTGCCAACTTGGGCTGGTTTGAGAGTGCCAAATGGCTCCTGCAATCTGCCATCCAGAAGCAGGGGTGCTGAGTTTTGTTTGCCAGGAAAAAGGGCCAGCATTGGTGTTCAGGTCCTGGTGGCCCGCAGTGGCCGGGCTGGCTCCTGAAATTCCGCATTGCGCAGGATGCCTCCCAGACCCAAGCTGGCACCACTGCCAACTTGGGCTGGTTTGAGAGTGCCAAATGGCTCCTGCAATCTGCCATCCAGAAGCAGGGGTGCTGAGTTTTGTTTGCCAGGAAAAAGGGCCAGCATTGGTGTTCAGGTCCTGGTGGCCCGCAGTGGCCGGGGCTGGCTCCTGAAATTCCGCATTGCGCAGGATGCCTCCCAGACCCAAGCTGGCACCACTGCCAACTTGGGCTGGTTTGAGAGTGCCAAATGGCTCCTGCAATCTGCCATCCAGAAGCAGGGGTGCTGAGTTTTGTTTGCCAGGAAAAAGGGCCAGCATTGGTGTTCAGGTCCTGGTGGCCCGCAGTGGCCGGGCTGGCTCCTGAAATTCCGCATTGCGCAGGATGCCTCCCAGACCCAAGCTGGCACCACTGCCAACTTGGGCTGGTTTGAGAGTGCCAAAATGGCTCCTGCAATCTGCCATCCAGAAGCAGGGGTGCTGAGTTTTGTTTGCCAGGAAAAAGGCCAGCATTGGTGTTCAGGTCCTGGTGGCCCGCAGTGGCCGGGCTGGCTCCTGAAATTCCGCATTGCGCAGGATGCCTCCCAGACCCAAGCTGGCACCACTGCCAACTTGGGCTGGTTTGAGAGTGCCAAATGGCTCCTGCAATCTGCCATCCAGAAGCAGGGGTGCTGAGTTTTGTTTGCCAGGAAAAGGGCCAGCATTGGTGTTCAGGTCCTGGTGGCCCGCAGTGGCCGGCTGGCTCCTGAAATTCCGCATTGCGCAGGATGCCTCCCAGACCCAAGCTGGCACCACTGCCAACTTGGGCTGGTTTGAGAGTGCCAAATGGCTCCTGCAATCTGCCATCCAGAAGCAGGGGTGCTGAGTTTTGTTTGCCAGGAAAAAGGGCCAGCATTGGTGTTCAGGGTCCCAGGCCCGCAGTGGCCGGCTGGCTCCTGAAATTCCGCATTGCGCAGGATGCCTCCCAGACCCAAGCTGGCACCACTGCCAACTTGGGCTGGTTTGAGAGTGCCAAATGGCTCCTGCAATCTGCCATCCAGAAGCAGGGGCTGCTGAGTTTTGTTTGCCAGGGAAAGGGCCAGCATTGGTGTTCAGGTCCTGGTGGCCCGCAGTGGCCGGGCTGGCTCCTGAAATTCCGCGCATTGCGCAGGATGCCTCCCAGACCCAAGCTGGCACCACTGCCAACTTGGGCTGGTTTGAGAGTGCCAAATGGCTCCTGCAATCTGCCATCCAGAAGCAGGGGTGCTGAGTTTTGTTTGCCAGGAAAAGGGCCAGCATTGGTGTTCAGGTCCTGGTGGCCCGCAGTGGCCGGGCTGGCTCCTGAAATTCCGCATTGCGCAGGATGCCTCCCAGACCCAAGCTGGCACCACTGCCAACTTGGGCTGGTTTGAGAGTGCCAAATGGCTCCTGCAATCTGCCATCCAGAAGCAGGGGTGCTGAGTTTTGTTTGCCAGGGAAAAGGGCCAGCATTGGTGTTCAGGTCCTGGTGGCCCGCAGTGGCCGGCTGGCTCCTGAAATTCCGCATTGCGCAGGATGCCTCCCAGACCCAAGCTGGCACCACTGCCAACTTGGGCTGGTTTGAGAGTGCCAAATGGCTCCTGCAATCTGCCATCCAGAAGCAGGGGTGCTGAGTTTTGTTTGCCAGGAAAAGGGCCAGCATTGGTGTTCAGGTCCTGGTGGCCCGCAGTGGCCGGGCTGGCTCCTGAAATTCCGCATTGCGCAGGATGCCTCCCAGACCCAAGCTGGCACCACTGCCAACTTGGGCTGGTTTGAGAGTGCCAAATGGCTCCTGCAATCTGCCATCCAGAAGCAGGGGTGCTGAGTTTTGTTTGCCAGGAAAAAAGGCCAGCATTGGTGTTCAGGTCCTGGTGGCCCGCAGTGGCCGGCTGGCTCCTGAAATTCCGCATTGCGCAGGGATGCCTCCCAGACCCAAGCTGGCACCACTGCCAACTTGGGCTGGTTTGAGAGTGCCAAATGGCTCCTGCAATCTGCCATCCAGAAGCAGGGGTGCTGAGTTTTGTTTGCCAGGAAAAGGGCCAGCATTGGTGTTCAGGTCCTGGTGGCCCGCAGTGGGCCGGGCTGGCTCCTGAAATTCCGCATTGCGCAGGATGCCTCCCAGACCCAAGCTGGCACCACTGCCAACTTGGGCTGGTTTGAGAGTGCCAAATGGCTCCTGCAATCTGCCATCCAGAAGCAGGGGTGCTGAGTTTTGTTTGCCAGGAAAAGGGCCAGCATTGGTGTTCAGGTCCTGGTGGCCCGCAGTGGCCGGGCTGGCTCCTGAAATTCCATTGCGCAGGATGCCTCCCAGACCCAAGCTGGCACCACTGCCAACTTGGGCTGGTTTGAGAGTGCCAAATGGCTCCTGCAATCTGCCATCCAGAAGCAGGGGTGCTGAGTTTTGTTTGCCAGGAAAAGGGCCAGCATTGGTGTTCAGGTCCTGGTGGCCCGCAGTGGCCGGGCTGGCTCCTGAAATTCCGATTGCGCAGGATGCCTCCCAGACCCAAGCTGGCACCACTGCCAACTTGGGCTGGTTTGAGAGTGCCAAATGGCTCCTGCAATCTGCCATCCAGAAGCAGGGGCTGAGTTTTGTTTGCCAGGAAAAAGGCCAGCATTGGTGTTCAGGTCCTGGTGGCCCGCAGTGGCCGGGTTGGCTCCTGAAATTCCGCATTGCGCAGGGATGCCTCCCAGACCCAAGCTGGCACCACTGCCAACTTGGGCTGGTTTGAGAGTGCCAAATGGCTCCTGCAATCTGCCATCCAGAAGCAGGGGTGCTGAGTTTTGTTTGCCAGGAAAAGGGCCAGCATTGGTGTTCAGGTCCTGGTGGCCCGCAGTGGCCGGGCTGGCTCCTGAAATTCCGCATTGCGCAGGATGCCTCCCAGACCCAAGCTGGCACCACTGCCAACTTGGGCTGGTTTGAGAGTGCCAAATGGCTCCTGCAATCTGCCATCCAGAAGCAGGGGTGCTGAGTTTTGTTTGCCAGGAAAAGGGCCAGCATTGGTGTTCAGGTCCTGGTGGCCCGCAGTGGCCGGGCTGGCTCCTGAAATTCCGCATTGCGCAGGATGCCTCCCAGACCCAAGCTGGCACCACTGCCAACTTGGGCTGGTTTGAGAGTGCCAAATGGCTCCTGCAATCTGCCATCCAGAAGCAGGGGTGCTGAGTTTTGTTTGCCAGGAAAAGGGCCAGCATTGGTGTTCAGGTCCTGGTGGCCCGCAGGTGGCCGGCTGGCTCCTGAAATTCCGCATTGGCAGGATGCCTCCCAGACCCAAGCTGGCACCACTGCCAACTTGGGCTGGTTTGAGAGTGCCAAATGGCTCCTGCAATCTGCCATCCAGAAGCAGGGGTGCTGAGTTTTGTTTGCCAGGAAAAGGGCCAGCATTGGTGTTCAGGTCCTGGTGGCCCGCAGTGGCCGGGCTGGCTCCTGAAATTCCGCATTGCGCAGGATGCCTCCCAGACCCAAGCTGGCACCACTGCCAACTTGGGCTGGTTTGAGAGTGCCAAATGGCTCCTGCAATCTGCCATCCAGAAGCAGGGGTGCTGAGTTTTGTTTGCCAGGAAAAGGGCCAGCATTGGTGTTCAGGTCCTGGTGGCCCGCAGTGGCCGGCTGGCTCCTGAAATTCCGCATTGCGCAGGATGCCTCCCAGACCCAAGCTGGCACCACTGCCAACTTGGGCTGGTTTGAGAGTGCCAAATGGCTCCTGCAATCTGCCATCCAGAAGCAGGGGTGCTGAGTTTTGTTTGCCAGGAAAAGGGCCAGCATTGGTGTTCAGGTCCTGGTGGCCCGCAGTGGCCGGGTTGGCTCCTGAAATTCCGCATTGCGCAGGATGCCTCCCAGACCCAAGCTGGCACCACTGCCAACTTGGGCTGGTTTGAGAGTGCCAAATGGCTCCTGCAATCTGCCATCCAGAAGCAGGGGTGCTGAGTTTTGTTTGCCAGGAAAAGGGCCAGCATTGGTGTTCAGGTCCTGGTGGCCCGCAGTGGCCGGGGCTGGCTCCTGAAATTCCGCATTGCGCAGGATGCCTCCCAGACCCAAGCTGGCACCACTGCCAACTTGGGCTGGTTTGAGAGTGCCAAATGGCTCCTGCAATCTGCCATCCAGAAGCAGGGGTGCTGAGTTTTGTTTGCCAGGAAAAGGGCCAGCATTGGTGTTCAGGTCCTGGTGGCCCGCAGCAGTGGCCGGGCTGGCTCCTGAAATTCCGCATTGCGCAGGATGCCTCCCAGACCCAAGCTGGCACCACTGCCAACTTGGGCTGGTTTGAGAGTGCCAAATGGCTCCTGCAATCTGCCATCCAGAAGCAGGGGTGCTGAGTTTTGTTTGCCAGGAAAAAGGCCAGCATTGGTGTTCAGGTCCTGGGGCCGCAGTGGCCGGGGCTGCTCCTGAAATTCCGCATTGCGCAGGATGCCTCCCAGACCCAAGCTGGCACCACTGCCAACTTGGGCTGGTTTGAGAGTGCCAAATGGCTCCTGCAATCTGCCATCCAGAAGCAGGGGTGCTGAGTTTTGTTTGCCAGGGAAAAGGGCCAGCATTGGTGTTCAGGTCCTGGTGGCCCGCAGTGGCCGGGGCTGGCTCCTGAAATTCCGCATTATTGCAGGATGCCTCCCAGACCCAAGCTGGCACCACTGCCAACTTGGGCTGGTTTGAGAGTGCCAAATGGCTCCTGCAATCTGCCATCCAGAAGCAGGGGTGCTGAGTTTTGTTTGCCAGGAAAAAAGGGCCAGCATTGGTGTTCAGGTCCTGGTGGCCCGCAGTGGCCGGGCTGGCTCCTGAAATTCCGCATTGCAGGATGCCTCCCAGACCCAAGCTGGCACCACTGCCAACTTGGGCTGGTTTGAGAGTGCCAAATGGCTCCTGCAATCTGCCATCCAGAAGCAGGGGTGCTGAGTTTTGTTTGCCAGGAAAAGGGCCAGCATTGGTGTTCAGGTCCTGGTGGCCCGCAGGGGCCGGCTGGCTCCTGAAATTCCGCATTGCGCAGGATGCCTCCCAGACCCAAGCTGGCACCACTGCCAACTTGGGCTGGTTTGAGAGTGTGCCAAATGGCTCCTGCAATCTGCCATCCAGAAGCAGGGGTGCTGAGTTTTGTTTGCCAGGGAAAAGGGCCAGCATTGGTGTTCAGGTCCTGGTGGCCCGCAGTGGCCGGCTGGCTCCTGAAATTCCGCATTGCGCAGGATGCCTCCCAGACCCAAGCTGGCACCACTGCCAACTTGGGCTGGTTTGAGAGTGCCAAATGGCTCCTGCAATCTGCCATCCAGAAGCAGGGGTGCTGAGTTTTGTTTGCCAGGAAAAGGGCCAGCATTGGTGTTCAGGTCCTGGTGGCCCGCAGTGGCCGGGCTGGCTCCTGAAATTCCGCATTGCGCAGGATGCCTCCCAGACCCAAGCTGGCACCACTGCCAACTTGGGCTGGTTTGAGAGTGCCAAATGGCTCCTGCAATCTGCCATCCAGAAGCAGGGGTGCTGAGTTTTGTTTGCCAGGAAAAGGGCCAGCATTGGTGTTCAGGTCCTGGTGGCCCGCAGTGGCCGGGCTGGCTCCTGAAATTCCGCATTGCGCGCAGGATGCCTCCCAGACCCAAGCTGGCACCACTGCCAACTTGGGCTGGTTTGAGAGTGCCAAATGGCTCCTGCAATCTGCCATCCAGAAGCAGGGGTGCTGAGTTTTGTTTGCCAGGAAAAGGGCCAGCATTGGTGTTCAGGTCCTGGTGGCCCGCAGTGGCCGGGGCTGGCTCCTGAAATTCCGCATTGCGCAGGATGCCTCCCAGACCCAAGCTGGCACCACTGCCAACTTGGGCTGGTTTGAGAGTGCCAAATGGCTCCTGCAATCTGCCATCCAGAAGCAGGGGTGCTGAGTTTTGTTTGCCAGGGAAAAGGGCCAGCATTGGTGTTCAGGTCCTGGTGGCCCGCAGTGGCCGGCTGGCTCCTGAAATTCCGCATTGCGCAGGGTGCCTCCCAGACCCAAGCTGGCACCACTGCCAACTTGGGCTGGTTTGAGAGTGCCAAATGGCTCCTGCAATCTGCCATCCAGAAGCAGGGGTGCTGAGTTTTGTTTGCCAGGGAAAAGGGCCAGCATTGGTGTTCAGGTCCTGGGGCCCGCAGTGGCCGGGCTGGCTCCTGAAATTCCGCATTGCGCAGGATGCCTCCCAGACCCAAGCTGGCACCACTGCCAACTTGGGCTGGTTTGAGAGTGCCAAATGGCTCCTGCAATCTGCCATCCAGAAGCAGGGGTGCTGAGTTTTGTTTGCCAGGAAAAGGGGCCAGCATTGGTGTTCAGGTCCTGGTGGCCCGCAGTGGCCGGGCTGGCTCCTGAAATTCCGCATTGCGCAGGATGCCTCCCAGACCCAAGCTGGCACCACTGCCAACTTGGGCTGGTTTGAGAGTGCCAAATGGCTCCTGCAATCTGCCATCCAGAAGCAGGGGTGCTGAGTTTTGTTTGCCAGGAAAAGGGCCAGCATTGGTGTTCAGTCCTGGTGGTGGCCCGCAGTGGCCGGGTTGGCTCCTGAAATTCCGCATTGCGCAGGATGCCTCCCAGACCCAAGCTGGCACCACTGCCAACTTGGGCTGGTTTGAGAGTGCCAAATGGCTCCTGCAATCTGCCATCCAGAAGCAGGGGTGCTGAGTTTTGTTTGCCAGGGAAAAGGGCCAGCATTGGTGTTCAGGTCCTGGTGGCCCGCAGTGGCCGGGCTGGCTCCTGAAATTCCGCATTGCGCAGGATGCCTCCCAGACCCAAGCTGGCACCACTGCCAACTTGGGCTGGTTTGAGAGTGCCAAATGGCTCCTGCAATCTGCCATCCAGAAGCAGGGGTGCTGAGTTTTGTTTGCCAGGAAAAGGGCCAGCATTGGTGTTCAGGTCCTGGTGGCCCGCAGTGGCCGGGCTGGCTCCTGAAATTCCGCATTGCGCAGGATGCCTCCCAGACCCAAGCTGGCACCACTGCCAACTTGGGCTGGTTTGAGAGTGCCAAATGGCTCCTGCAATCTGCCATCCAGAAGCAGGGGTGCTGAGTTTTGTTTGCCAGGAAAAAGGGCCAGCATTGGTGTTCAGGTCCTGGTGGCCCGCAGTGGCCGGGGCTGGCTCCTGAAATTCCGCATTGGGGGATGCCTCCCAGACCCAAGCTGGCACCACTGCCAACTTGGGCTGGTTTGAGAGTGCCAAATGGCTCCTGCAATCTGCCATCCAGAAGCAGGGGTGCTGAGTTTTGTTTGCCAGGAAAAAGGGCCAGCATTGGTGTTCAGGTCCTGGTGGCCCGGTGGCCGGCTGGCTCCTGAAATTCCGCATTGCGCAGGATGCCTCCCAGACCCAAGCTGGCACCACTGCCAACTTGGGCTGGTTTGAGAGTGCCAAATGGCTCCTGCAATCTGCCATCCAGAAGCAGGGGTGCTGAGTTTTGTTTGCCAGGAAAAAGGGCCAGCATTGGTGTTCAGGTCCTGGTGGCCCGCAGTGGCCGGGTTGGCTCCTGAAATTCCCTTGATTGCGCAGGATGCCTCCCAGACCCAAGCTGGCACCACTGCCAACTTGGGCTGGTTTGAGAGTGCCAAATGGCTCCTGCAATCTGCCATCCAGAAGCAGGGGTGCTGAGTTTTGTTTGCCAGGAAAAGGGCCAGCATTGGTGTTCAGGTCCTGGTGGCCCGCAGTGGCCGGGCTGGCTCCTGAAATTCCGCATTGCGCAGGATGCCTCCCAGACCCAAGCTGGCACCACTGCCAACTTGGGCTGGTTTGAGAGTGCCAAATGGCTCCTGCAATCTGCCATCCAGAAGCAGGGGTGCTGAGTTTTGTTTGCCAGGAAAAAAGGCCAGCATTGGTGTTCAGGTCCTGGTGGCCCGCAGTGGCCGGGCTGGCTCCTGAAATTCCGATTGCGCAGGATGCCTCCCAGACCCAAGCTGGCACCACTGCCAACTTGGGCTGGTTTGAGAGTGCCAAATGGCTCCTGCAATCTGCCATCCAGAAGCAGGGGTGCTGAGTTTTTTTTGCCAGGAAAAGGGCCAGCATTGGTGTTCAGGTCCTGGTGGCCCGCAGTGGCCGGCTGGCTCCTGAAATTCCGCATTGCGCAGGATGCCTCCCAGACCCAAGCTGGCACCACTGCCAACTTGGGCTGGTTTGAGAGTGCCAAATGGCTCCTGCAATCTGCCATCCAGAAGCAGGGGTGCTGAGTTTTGTTTGCCATGGAAAAGGGCCAGCATTGGTGTTCAGGTCCTGGTGGCCCGCAGTGGCCGGCTGGCTCCTGAAATTCCGCATTGCGCAGGATGCCTCCCAGACCCAAGCTGGCACCACTGCCAACTTGGGCTGGTTTGAGAGTGCCAAATGGCTCCTGCAATCTGCCATCCAGAAGCAGGGGTGCTGAGTTTTGTTTGCCAGGAAAAGGGCCAGCATTGGTGTTCAGGTCCTGGTGGCCCGCAGTGGCCGGGGGCTGGCTCCTGAAATTCCGCATTGCGCAGGATGCCTCCCAGACCCAAGCTGGCACCACTGCCAACAACTGGGCTGGTTTGAGAGTGCCAAATGGCTCCTGCAATCTGCCATCCAGAAGCAGGGGTGCTGAGTTTTGTTTGCCAGGAAAAAGGCCAGCATTGGTGTTCAGGTCCTGGTGGCCCGCAGTGGCCGGCTGGCTCCTGAAATTCCGCATTGCGCAGGATGCCTCCCAGACCCAAGCTGGCACCACTGCCAACTTGGGCTGGTTTGAGAGTGCCAAATGGCTCCTGCAATCTGCCATCCAGAAGCAGGGGTGCTGAGTTTTGTTTGCCAGGAAAAAGGGCCAGCATTGGTGTTCAGGTCCTGGTGGCCCGCAGTGGCCGGCTGGCTCCTGAAATTCCGCATTGCGCAGGATGCCTCCCAGACCCAAGCTGGCACCACTGCCAACTTGGGCTGGTTTGAGAGTGCCAATGGCTCCTGCAATCTGCCATCCAGAAGCAGGGGTGCTGAGTTTTGTTTGCCAGGGAAAAGGGCCAGCATTGGTGTTCAGGTCCTGGTGGCCCGCAGTGGCGGCTGGCTCCTGAAATTCCGCATTGCGCAGGATGCCTCCCAGACCCAAGCTGGCACCACTCCCAACTTGGGCTGGTTTGAGAAATGGCTCCTGCAATCTGCCATCCAGAAGCAGGGGTGCTGAGTTTTGTTTGCCAGGGAAAAGGGCCAGCATTGGTGTTCAGGTCCTGGTGGCCCGCAGTGGCCGGGCTGGCTCCTGAAATTCCATTGCGCAGGATGCCTCCCAGACCCAAGCTGGCACCACTGCCAACTTGGGCTGGTTTGAGAGTGCCAAATGGCTCCTGCAATCTGCCATCCAGAAGCAGGGGTGCTGAGTTTTGTTTGCCAGGAAAAGGGCCAGCATTGGTGTTCAGGTCCTGGTGGCCCGCAGTGGCCGGGTGGCTCCTGAAATTCCGCATTGCGCAGGATGCCTCCCAGACCCAAGCTGGCACCACTGCCAACTTGGGCTGGTTTGAGAGTGCCAAATGGCTCCTGCAATCTGCCATCCAGAGAAGCAGGGTGCTGAGTTTTGTTTGCCAGGAAAAGGGCCAGCATTGGTGTTCAGGTCCTGGTGGCCGCAGTGGCCGGGCTGGCTCCTGAAATTCCGCATTGCGCAGGATGCCTCCCAGACCCAAGCTGGCACCACTGCCAACTTGGGCTGGTTTGAGAGTGCCAAATGGCTCCTGCAATCTGCCATCCAGAAGCAGGGGTGCTGAGTTTTGTTTGCCAGGAAAAGGGCCAGCATTGGTGTTCAGGTCCTGGTGGCCCGCAGTGGCCGGCTGGCTCCTGAAATTCCGCATTGCGCAGGATGCCTCCCAGACCCAAGCTGGCACCACTGCCAACTTGGGCTGGTTTGAAAAATGGCTCCTGCAATCTGCCATCCAGAAGCAGGGGTGCTGAGTTTTGTTTGCCAGGAAAAGGGCCAGGATGCCTCCCAGACCCCTCCCAGACCCAAGCTGGCACCACTGCCAACTTGGGCTGGTTTGAGAGTGCCAAATGGCTCCTGCAATCTGCCATCCAGAAGCAGGGGTGCTGAGTTTTGTTTGCCAGGAAAAGGGCCAGCATTGGTGTTCAGGTCCTGGGGCCCAGTGGCCGGGGCTGGCTCCTGAAATTCCGCATTGATTGCAGGGATGCCTCCCAGACCCAAGCTGGCACCACTGCCAACTTGGGCTGGTTTGAGAGTGCCAAATGGCTCCTGCAATCTGCCATCCAGAAGCAGGGGTGCTGAGTTTTGTTTGCCAGGAAAAGGGCCAGCATTGGTGTTCAGGTCCTGGTGGCCCGCAGTGGCCGGCTGGCTCCTGAAATTCCGCATTGCGCAGGATGCCTCCCAGACCCAAGCTGGCACCACTGCCAACTTGGGCTGGTTTGAGAGTGCCAAATGGCTCCTGCAATCTGCCATCCAGAAGCAGGGGTGCTGAGTTTTGTTTGCCAGGAAAAAGGCCAGCATTGGTGTTCAGGTCCTGGTGGCCCGCAGTGGCCGGGCTGGCTCCTGAAATTCCGCATTGCGCAGGATGCCTCCCAGACCCAAGCTGGCACCACTGCCAACTTGGGCTGGTTTGAGAGTGCCAAATGGCTCCTGCAATCTGCCATCCAGAAGCAGGGGTGCTGAGTTTTGTTTGCCAGGGAAAAGGGCCAGCATTGGTGTTCAGGTCCTGGTGGCCCGCAGTGGCCGGGCTGGCTCCTGAAATTCCGCATTGCGCAGGATGCCTCCCAGACCCAAGCTGGCACCACTGCCAACTTGGGCTGGTTTGAGAGTGCCAAATGGCTCCTGCAATCTGCCATCCAGAAGCAGGGGTGCTGAGTTTTGTTTGCCAGGGAAAAGGGCCAGCATTGGTGTTCAGGTCCTGGTGGCCCGCAGTGGCCGGCTGGCTCCTGAAATTCCGCATTGCGCAGGATGCCTCCCAGACCCAAGCTGGCACCACTGCCAACTTGGGCTGGTTTGAGAGTGCCAAATGGCTCCTGCAATCTGCCATCCAGAAGCAGGGGTGCTGAGTTTTGTTTGCCAGGGAAAATGGGCAGCATTGGTGTTCAGGTCCTGGTGGCCCGCAGTGGCCGGCTGGCTCCTGAAATTCCGCATTGCGCAGGATGCCTCCCAGACCCAAGCTGGCACCACTGCCAACTTGGGCTGGTTTGAGAGTGCCAAATGGCTCCTGCAATCTGCCATCCAGAAGCAGGGGTGCTGAGTTTTGTTTGCCAGGAAAAGGGCCAGCATTGGTGTTCAGGTCCTGGTGGCCCGCAGTGGCCGGGCTGGCTCCTGAAATTCCGCATTGCGCAGGATGCCTCCCAGACCCAAGCTGGCACCACTGCCAACTTGGGCTGGTTTGAGAGTGCCAAATGGCTCCTGCAATCTGCCATCCAGAAGCAGGGGTGCTGAGTTTTGTTTGCCAGGAAAAGGGCCAGCATTGGTGTTCAGGTCCTGGTGGCCCGCAGTGGCCGGGCTGGCTCCTGAAATTCCGCATTGCGCAGGATGCCTCCCAGACCCAAGCTGGCACCACTGCCAACTTGGGCTGGTTTGAGAGTGCCAAATGGCTCCTGCAATCTGCCATCCAGAAGCAGGGGTGCTGAGTTTTGTTTGCCAGGGAAAAGGGCCAGCATTGGTGTTCAGGTCCTGGTGGCCCGCAGTGGCGGGCTGGCTCCTGAAATTCCGCATTGCGCAGGATGCCTCCCAGACCCAAGCTGGCACCACTGCCAACTTGGGCTGGTTTGAGAGTGCCAAATGGCTCCTGCAATCTGCCATCCAGAAGCAGGGGTGCTGAGTTTTGTTTGCCAGGGAAAAGGGCCAGCATTGGTGTTCAGGTCCTGGTGGCCCAGTGGCCGGGGTGGCTCCTGAAATTCCGCATTGCGCAGGATGCCTCCCAGACCCAAGCTGGCACCACTGCCAACTTGGGCTGGTTTGAGAGTGCCAAATGGCTCCTGCAATCTGCCATCCAGAAGCAGGGGTGCTGAGTTTTGTTTGCCAGGAAAAAAGGGGCAGCATTGGTGTTCAGGTCCTGGTGGCCCGCAGTGGCCGGGCTGGCTCCTGAAATTCCGCATTGCGCGCAGGATGCCTCCCAGACCCAAGCTGGCACCACTGCCAACTTGGGCTGGTTTGAGAGTGCCAAATGGCTCCTGCAATCTGCCATCCAGAAGCAGGGGTGCTGAGTTTTGTTTGCCAGGAAAAGGGCCAGCATTGGTGTTCAGGTCCTGGTGGCCCGCAGTGGCCGGGCTGGCTCCTGAAATTCCGCATTGCGCAGGATGCCTCCCAGACCCAAGCTGGCACCACTGCCAACTTGGGCTGGTTTGAGAGTGCCAAATGGCTCCTGCAATCTGCCATCCAGAAGCAGGGGTGCTGAGTTTTGTTTGCCAGGAAAAGGGCCAGCATTGGTGTTCAGGTCCTGGTGGCCCGCAGTGGCCGGGGCTGGCTCCTGAAATTCCGCAGCAGGATGCCTCCCAGACCCAAGCTGGCACCACTGCCAACTTGGGCTGGTTTGAGAGTGCCAAATGGCTCCTGCAATCTGCCATCCAGAAGCAGGGGTGCTGAGTTTTGTTTGCCAGGAAAAAGGGCCAGCATTGGTGTTCAGGTCCTGGTGGCCCGCAGTGGCCGGCTGGCTCCTGAAATTCCGCATTGCGCAGGATGCCTCCCAGACCCAAGCTGGCACCACTGCCAACTTGGGCTGGTTTGAGAGTGCCAAATGGCTCCTGCAATCTGCCATCCAGAAGCAGGGGTGCTGAGTTTTGTTTGCCAGGGAAAAGGGCCAGCATTGGTGTTCAGGTCCTGGTGGCCCGCAGTGGCCGGCTGGCTCCTGAAATTCCGCATTGCGCAGGATGCCTCCCAGACCCAAGCTGGCACCACTGCCAACTTGGGCTGGTTTGAGAGTGCCAAATGGCTCCTGCAATCTGCCATCCAGAAGCAGGGGTGCTGAGTTTTGTTTGCCAGGAAAAGGGCCAGCATTGGTGTTCAGGTCCTGGTGGCCCGCAGTGGCCGGCTGGCTCCTGAAATTCCGCATTGCGCAGGATGCCTCCCCGACCCAAGCTGGCACCACTGCCAACTTGGGCTGGTTTGAGAGTGCCAAATGGCTCCTGCAATCTGCCATCCAGAAGCAGGGGTGCTGAGTTTTGTTTGCCAGGGAAAAGGGCCAGCATTGGTGTTCAGGTCCTGGTGGCCCGCAGTGGCCGGGTGGCTCCTGAAATTCCGCATTGCGCAGGATGCCTCCCAGACCCAAGCTGGCACCACTGCCAACTTGGGCTGGTTTGAGAGTGCCAAATGGCTCCTGCAATCTGCCATCCAGAAGCAGGGGTGCTGAGTTTTGTTTGCCAGGGAAAAGGGCCAGCATTGGTGTTCAGGTCCTGGTGGCCCGCAGTGGCCGGCTGGCTCCTGAAATTCCATTGCGCAGGATGCCTCCCAGACCCAAGCTGGCACCACTGCCAACTTGGGCTGGTTTGAGAGTGCCAAATGGCTCCTGCAATCTGCCATCCAGAAGCAGGGGGTGCTGAGTTTTGTTTGCCAGGAAAAAGGGCCAGCATTGGTGTTCAGGTCCTGGTGGCCCGCAGTGGCCGGGCTGGCTCCTGAAATTCCGCATTGCGCAGGATGCCTCCCAGACCCAAGCTGGCACCACTGCCAACTTGGGCTGGTTTGAGAGTGCCAAATGGCTCCTGCAATCTGCCATCCAGAAGCAGGGGTGCTGAGTTTTGTTTGCCAGGAAAAAGGGCCAGCATTGGTGTTCAGGTCCTGGTGGCCCGCAGTGGCCGGCTGGCTCCTGAAATTCCGCATTGCGCAGGATGCCTCCCAGACCCAAGCTGGCACCACTGCCAACTTGGGCTGGTTTGAGAGTGCCAAATGGCTCCTGCAATCTGCCATCCAGAAGCAGGGGTGCTGAGTTTTGTTTGCCAGGAAAAGGGCCAGCATTGGTGTTCAGGTCCTGGTGGCCCGCAGTGGCCGGGCTGGCTCCTGAAATTCCGCATTGCGCAGGATGCCTCCCAGACCCAAGCTGGCACCACTGCCAACTTGGGCTGGTTTGAGAGTGCCAAATGGCTCCTGCAATCTGCCATCCAGAAGCAGGGGTGCTGAGTTTTGTTTGCCAGGAAAAGGGCCAGCATTGGTGTTCAGGTCCTGGTGGCCCGCAGTGGCCGGGTTGGCTCCTGAAATTCCGCATTGCGCAGGATGCCTCCCAGACCCAAGCTGGCACCACTGCCAACTTGGGCTGGTTTGAGAGTGCCAAATGGCTCCTGCAATCTGCCATCCAGAAGCAGGGGTGCTGAGTTTTGTTTGCCAGGAAAAGGGCCAGCATTGGTGTTCAGGTCCTGGTGGCCCGCAGTGGCCGGGCTGGCTCCTGAAATTCCGCATTGCGCAGGATGCCTCCCAGACCCAAGCTGGCACCACTGCCAACTTGGGCTGGTTTGAGAGTGCCAAATGGCTCCTGCAATCTGCCATCCAGAAGCAGGGGTGCTGAGTTTTGTTTGCCAGGAAAAGGGCCAGCATTGGTGTTCAGGTCCTGGTGGCCCGCAGTGGCCGGCTGGCTCCTGAAATTCCGCATTGCGCAGGATGCCTCCCAGACCCAAGCTGGCACCACTGCCAACTTGGGCTGGTTTGAGAGTGCCAAATGGCTCCTGCAATCTGCCATCCAGAAGCAGGGGTGCTGAGTTTTGTTTGCCAGGAAAAGGGCCAGCATTGGTGTTCAGGTCCTGGTGGCCCGCAGTGGCCGGCTGGCTCCTGAAATTCCGCATTGCGCAGGATGCCTCCCAGACCCAAGCTGGCACCACTGCCAACTTGGGCTGGTTTGAGAGTGCCAAATGGCTCCTGCAATCTGCCATCCAGAAGCAGGGGTGCTGAGTTTTGTTTGCCAGGGAAAAGGGCCAGCATTGGTGTTCAGGTCCTGGTGGCCCGCAGTGGCCGGGGCTGGCTCCTGAAATTCCGCATTGCGCAGGATGCCTCCCAGACCCAAGCTGGCACCACTGCCAACTTGGGCTGGTTTGAGAGTGCCAAATGGCTCCTGCAATCTGCCATCCAGAAGCAGGGGTGCTGAGTTTTGTTTGCCAGGAAAAGGGCCAGCATTGGTGTTCAGGTCCTGGTGGCCCAGTGCAGTGGCGGGCTGGCTCCTGAAATTCCGCATTGCGCAGGATGCCTCCCAGACCCAAGCTGGCACCACTGCCAACTTGGGCTGGTTTGAGAGTGCCAAATGGCTCCTGCAATCTGCCATCCAGAAGCAGGGGTGCTGAGTTTTGTTTGCCAGGAAAAGGGCCAGCATTGGTGTTCAGGTCCTGGTGGCCCGCAGTGGCCGTGTTGGTTTCTGAAATTCCGCATTGCGCAGGATGCCTCCCAGACCCAAGCTGGCACCACTGCCAACTTGGGCTGGTTTGAGAGTGCCAAATGGCTCCTGCAATCTGCCATCCAGAAGCAGGGGTGCTGAGTTTTGTTTGCCAGGGAAAAGGGCCAGCATTGGTGTTCAGGTCCTGGTGGCCCGCAGTGGCCGGCTGGCTCCTGAAATTCTGCATTGCGCAGGATGCCTCCCAGACCCAAGCTGGCACCACTGCCAACTTGGGCTGGTTTGAGAGTGCCAAATGGCTCCTGCAATCTGCCATCCAGAAGCAGGGGTGCTGAGTTTTGTTTGCCAGGAAAAGGGCCAGCATTGGTGTTCAGGTCCTGTGGGCCCAGTGCCGGCTGGCTCCTGAAATTCCGCATTGCGCAGGATGCCTCCCAGACCCAAGCTGGCACCACTGCCAACTTGGGCTGGTTTGAGAGTGCCAAATGGCTCCTGCAATCTGCCATCCAGAAGCAGGGGTGCTGAGTTTTGTTTGCCAGGAAAAGGGCCAGCATTGGTGTTCAGGTCCTGGTGGCCCGCAGTGGCCGGGCTGGCTCCTGAAATTCCGCATTGCGCAGGATGCCTCCCAGACCCAAGCTGGCACCACTGCCAACTTGGGCTGGTTTGAGAGTGCCAAATGGCTCCTGCAATCTGCCATCCAGAAGCAGGGGTGCTGAGTTTTGTTTGCCAGGAAAAGGGCCAGCATTGGTGTTCAGGTCCTGGTGGCCCGCAGTGGCCGGGCTGGCTCCTGAAATTCCGCATTGCGCAGGATGCCTCCCAGACCCAAGCTGGCACCACTGCCAACTTGGGCTGGTTTGAGAGTGCCAAATGGCTCCTGCAATCTGCCATCCAGAAGCAGGGGTGCTGAGTTTTGTTTGCCAGGGAAAAGGGCCAGCATTGGTGTTCAGGTCCTGGTGGCCCACAGTGGCCGGCTGGCTCCTGAAATTCCGCATTGCGCAGGATGCCTCCCAGACCCAAGCTGGCACCACTGCCAACTTGGGCTGGTTTGAGAGTGCCAAATGGCTCCTGCAATCTGCCATCCAGAAGCAGGGGTGCTGAGTTTTGTTTGCCAGGGAAAAGGGCCAGCATTGGTGTTCAGGTCCTGGTGGGCCACCGTGGCCGGCTGGCTCCTGAAATTCCGCATTGCGCAGGATGCCTCCCAGACCCAAGCTGGCACCACTGCCAACTTGGGCTAGTTTGAGAGTGCCAAATGGCTCCTGCAATCTGCCATCCAGAAGCAGGGGTGCTGAGTTTTGTTTGCCAGGGAAAAGGGCCAGCATTGGTGTTCAGGTCCTGGTGGCCCGCAGTGGCCGGGCTGGCTCCTGAAATTCCGCATTGCGCAGGATGCCTCCCAGACCCAAGCTGGCACCACTGCCAACTTGGGCTGGTTTGAGAGTGCCAAATGGCTCCTGCAATCTGCCATCCAGAAGCAGGGGTGCTGAGTTTTGTTTGCCAGGGAAAAGGGCCAGCATTGGTGTTCAGGTCCTGGTGGCCCGCAGTGGCCGGCGGGCTCCTGAAATTCCGCATTGCGCAGGATGCCTCCCAGACCCAAGCTGGCACCACTGCCAACTTGGGCTGGTTTGAGAGTGCCAAATGGCTCCTGCAATCTGCCATCCAGAAGCAGGGGTGCTGAGTTTTGTTTGCCAGGAAAAGGGCCAGCATTGGTGTTCAGGTCCTGGTGGCCCGCAGTGGCCGGCTGGCTCCTGAAATTCCGCATTGCGCAGGATGCCTCCCAGACCCAAGCTGGCACCACTGCCAACTTGGGCTGGTTTGAGAGTGCCAAATGGCTCCTGCAATCTGCCATCCAGAAGCAGGGGTGCTGAGTTTTGTTTGCCAGGGAAAAGGGCCAGCATTGGTGTTCAGGTCCTGGTGGCCCGCAGTGGCCGGGGGCTGGCTCCTGAAATTCCGCATTGCGCAGGATGCCTCCCAGACCCAAGCTGGCACCACTGCCAACTTGGGCTGGTTTGAGAGTGCCAAATGGCTCCTGCAATCTGCCATCCAGAAGCAGGGGTGCTGAGTTTTGTTTGCCAGGAAAAGGGCCAGCATTGGTGTTCAGGTCCTGGTGGCCCGCAGTGGCCGGCTGGCTCCTGAAATTCCGCATTGCGCAGGATGCCTCCCAGACCCAAGCTGGCACCACTGCCAACTTGGGCTGGTTTGAGAGTGCCAAATGGCTCCTGCAATCTGCCATCCAGAAGCAGGGGTGCTGAGTTTTGTTTGCCAGGGAAAAGGCCAGCATTGGTGTTCAGGTCCTGGTGGCCCGCAGTGGCCGGCTGGCTCCTGAAATTCCGCATTGCGCAGGATGCCTCCCAGACCCAAGCTGGCACCACTGCCAACTTGGGCTGGTTTGAGAGTGCCAAATGGCTCCTGCAATCTGCCATCCAGAAGCAGGGGTGCTGAGTTTTGTTTGCCAGGGAAAAGGGCCAGCATTGGTGTTCAGGTCCTGGTGGCCCGCAGTGGCCGGCTGGCTCCTGAAATTCCGCATTGCGCAGGATGCCTCCCAGACCCAAGCTGGCACCACTGCCAACTTGGGCTGGTTTGAGAGTGCCAAATGGCTCCTGCAATCTGCCATCCAGAAGCAGGGGTGCTGAGTTTTGTTTGCCAGGGAAAAGGGCCAGCATTGGTGTTCAGGTCCTGGTGGCCCGCAGTGGCCGCTGGCTCCTGAAATTCCGCATTGCGCAGGATGCCTCCCAGACCCAAGCTGGCACCACTGCCAACTTGGGCTGGTTTGAGAGTGCCAAATGGCTCCTGCAATCTGCCATCCAGAAGCAGGGGTGCTGAGTTTTGTTTGCCAGGAAAAGGGCCAGCATTGGTGTTCAGGTCCTGGTGGCCCGCAGTGGCCGGGGCTGGCTCCTGAAATTCCGCATTGCGCAGGATGCCTCCCAGACCCAAGCTGGCACCACTGCCAACTTGGGCTGGTTTGAGAGTGCCAAATGGCTCCTGCAATCTGCCATCCAGAAGCAGGGGTGCTGAGTTTTGTTTGCCAGGAAAAGGGCCAGCATTGGTGTTCAGGTCCTGGTGGCCCGCAGTGGCCGGGCTGGCTCCTGAAATTCCGCATTGCGCAGGATGCCTCCCAGACCCAAGCTGGCACCACTGCCAACTTGGGCTGGTTTGAGAGTGCCAAATGGCTCCTGCAATCTGCCATCCAGAAGCAGGGGTGCTGAGTTTTGTTTGCCAGGAAAAGGGCCAGCATTGGTGTGTGTTCAGGTCCTGGTGGCCCGCAGTGGCCGGGGCTGGCTCCTGAAATTCCGCATTGCGCAGGATGCCTCCCAGACCCAAGCTGGCACCACTGCCAACTTGGGCTGGTTTGAGAGTGCCAAATGGCTCCTGCAATCTGCCATCCAGAAGCAGGGGTGCTGAGTTTTGTTTGCCAGGGAAAAGGGCCAGCATTGGTGTTCAGGTCCTGGTGGCCCGCAGTGGCCGGGCTGGCTCCTGAAATTCCGCATTGCGCAGGATGCCTCCCAGACCCAAGCTGGCACCACTGCCAACTTGGGCTGGTTTGAGAGTGCCAAATGGCTCCTGCAATCTGCCATCCAGAAGCAGGGGTGCTGAGTTTTGTTTGCCAGGGAAAAGGGCCAGCATTGGTGTTCAGGTCCTGGTGGCCCGCAGTGGCCGGCTGGCTCCTGAAATTCGGCATTGCGCAGGATGCCTCCCAGACCCAAGCTGGCACCACTGCCAACTTGGGCTGGTTTGAGAGTGCCAAATGGCTCCTGCAATCTGCCATCCAGAAGCAGGGGTGCTGAGTTTTGTTTGCCAGGAAAAGGGCCAGCATTGGTGTTCAGGTCCTGGTGGCCCGCAGTGGCCGGGTTGGCTCCTGAAATTCCGCATTGCGCAGGATGCCTCCCAGACCCAAGCTGGCACCACTGCCAACTTGGGCTGGTTTGAGAGTGCCAAATGGCTCCTGCAATCTGCCATCCAGAAGCAGGGGTGCTGAGTTTTGTTTGCCAGGAAAAAAAGGCCAGCATTGGTGTTCAGGTCCTGGTGGCCCGCAGTGGCCGGGCTGGCTCCTGAAATTCCGCATTGCGCAGGATGCCTCCCAGACCCAAGCTGGCACCACTGCCAACTTGGGCTGGTTTGAGAGTGCCAAATGGCTCCTGCAATCTGCCATCCAGAAGCAGGGGTGCTGAGTTTTGTTTGCCAGGGAAAAGGGCCAGCATTGGTGTTCAGGTCCTGGTGGCCCGCAGTGGCCGGCTGGCTCCTGAAATTCCGCAGAGCGCAGGATGCCTCCCAGACCCAAGCTGGCACCACTGCCAACTTGGGCTGGTTTGAGAGTGCCAAATGGCTCCTGCAATCTGCCATCCAGAAGCAGGGGTGCTGAGTTTTGTTTGCCAGGGAAAAGGGCCAGCATTGGTGTTCAGGTCCTGGTGGCCCGCAGTGGCCGGCTGGCTCCTGAAATTCCGCATTGCGCAGGATGCCTCCCAGACCCAAGCTGGCACCACTGCCAACTTGGGCTGTTTTGAGAGTGCCAAATGGCTCCTGCAATCTGCCATCCAGAAGCCGGGGTGCTGAGTTTTGTTTGCCAGGAAAAGGGCCAGCATTGGTGTTCAGGTCCTGGTGGCCCGCAGTGGCCGGCTGGCTCCTGAAATTCCGCATTGCGCAGGATGCCTCCCAGACCCAAGCTGGCACCACTGCCAACTTGGGCTGGTTTGAGAGTGCCAAATGGCTCCTGCAATCTGCCATCCAGAAGCAGGGGTGCTGAGTTTTGTTTGCCAGGAAAAGGGCCAGCATTGGTGTTCAGGTCCTGGTGGCCCGCAGTGGCCGGCTGGCTCCTGAAATTCCGCATTGATTGCAGGATGCCTCCCAGACCCAAGCTGGCACCACTGCCAACTTGGGCTGGTTTGAGAGTGCCAAATGGCTCCTGCAATCTGCCATCCAGAAGCAGGGGTGCTGAGTTTTGTTTGCCAGGGAAAAGGGCCAGCATTGGTGTTCAGGTCCTGGTGGCCCGCAGTGGCCGGGCTGGCTCCTGAAATTCCGCATTGCGCAGGATGCCTCCCAGACCCAAGCTGGCACCACTGCCAACTTGGGCTGGTTTGAGAGTGCCAAATGGCTCCTGCAATCTGCCATCCAGAAGCAGGGGTGCTGAGTTTTGTTTGCCAGGAAAAGGGCCAGCATTGGTGTTCAGGTCCTGGTGGCCCGCAGTGGCCGGCTGGCTCCTGAAATTCCGCATTGCGCAGGATGCCTCCCAGACCCAAGCTGGCACCACTGCCAACTTGGGCTGGTTTGAGAGTGCCAAATGGCTCCTGCAATCTGCCATCCAGAAGCAGGGGTGCTGAGTTTTGTTTGCCAGGAAAAGGGCCAGCATTGGTGTTCAGGTCCTGGTGGCCCCAGCAGTGGCCGGGCTGGCTCCTGAAAATTCCGCATTGCGCAGGATGCCTCCCAGACCCAAGCTGGCACCACTGCCAACTTGGGCTGGTTTGAGAGTGCCAAATGGCTCCTGCAATCTGCCATCCAGAAGCAGGGGTGCTGAGTTTTGTTTGCCAGGGAAAAGGGCCAGCATTGGTGTTCAGGTCCTGGTGGCCCGCAGTGGCCGGCTGGCTCCTGAAATTCCGCATTGCGCAGGATGCCTCCCAGACCCAAGCTGGCACCACTGCCAACTTGGGCTGGTTTGAGAGTGCCAAATGGCTCCTGCAATCTGCCATCCAGAAGCAGGGGTGCTGAGTTTTGTTTGCCAGGGAAAAGGGCCAGCATTGGTGTTCAGGTCCTGGTGGCCCGCAGTGGCGGGCTGGCTCCTGAAATTCCGCATTGCGCAGGATGCCTCCCAGACCCAAGCTGGCACCACTGCCAACTTGGGCTGGTTTGAGAGTGCCAAATGGCTCCTGCAATCTGCCATCCAGAAGCAGGGGTGCTGAGTTTTGTTTGCCAGGAAAAGGGCCAGCATTGGTGTTCAGGTCCTGGTGGCCCGCAGTGGCCGGGCTGGCTCCTGAAATTCCGCATTGCGCAGGATGCCTCCCAGACCCAAGCTGGCACCACTGCCAACTTGGGCTGGTTTGAGAGTGCCAAATGGCTCCTGCAATCTGCCATCCAGAAGCAGGGGTGCTGAGTTTTGTTTGCCAGGGAAAAGGGCCAGCATTGGTGTTCAGGTCCTGGTGGCCCGCAGTGGCCGGCCGGCTGGCTCCTGAAATTCCGCATTGCGCAGGATGCCTCCCAGACCCAAGCTGGCACCACTGCCAACTTGGGCTGGTTTGAGAGTGCCAAATGGCTCCTGCAATCTCTGCCATCCAGAAGCAGGGGTGCTGAGTTTTGTTTGCCAGGGAAAAGGGCCAGCATTGGTGTTCAGGTCCTGGTGGCCCGCAGTGGCCGGCTGGCTCCTGAAATTCCGCATTGCGCAGGATGCCTCCCAGACCCAAGCTGGCACCACTGCCAACTTGGGCTGGTTTGAGAGTGCCAAATGGCTCCTGCAATCTGCCATCCAGAAGCAGGGGTGCTGAGTTTTGTTTGCCAGGGAAAAGGGCCAGCATTGGTGTTCAGGTCCTGGTGGCCCGCAGTGGCCGGGCTGGCTCCTGAAATTCCGCATTGCGCAGGATGCCTCCCAGACCCAAGCTGGCACCACTGCCAACTTGGGCTGGTTTGAGAGTGCCAAATGGCTCCTGCAATCTGCCATCCAGAAGCAGGGGTGCTGAGTTTTGTTTGCCAGGGAAAAGGGCCAGCATTGGTGTTCAGGTCCTGGTGGCCCGCAGTGGCCGGGCTGGCTCCTGAAATTCCGCATTGCGCAGGATGCCTCCCAGACCCAAGCTGGCACCACTGCCAACTTGGGCTGGTTTGAGAGTGCCAAATGGCTCCTGCAATCTGCCATCCAGAAGCAGGGGTGCTGAGTTTTGTTTGCCAGGGAAAAGGGCCAGCATTGGTGTTCAGGTCCTGGTGGCCCGCAGTGGCCGGGCTGGCTCCTGAAATTCCGCATTGCGCAGGATGCCTCCCAGACCCAAGCTGGCACCACTGCCAACTTGGGCTGGTTTGAGAGTGCCAAATGGCTCCTGCAATCTGCCATCCAGAAGCAGGGGTGCTGAGTTTTTTGTTTGCCAGGAAAAGGGCCAGCATTGGTGTTCAGGTCCTGGTGGCCCGCAGTGGCCGGCTGGCTCCTGAAATTCCGCATTGCGCAGGATGCCTCCCAGACCCAAGCTGGCACCACTGCCAACTTGGGCTGGTTTGAGAGTGCCAAATGGCTCCTGCAATCTGCCATCCAGAAGCAGGGGTGCTGAGTTTTGTTTGCCAGGGGAAAAGGGCCAGCATTGGTGTTCAGGTCCTGGTGGCCCGCAGTGGCCGGCTGGCTCCTGAAATTCCGCATTGCGCAGGATGCCTCCCAGACCCAAGCTGGCACCACTGCCAACTTGGGCTGGTTTGAGAGTGCCAAATGGCTCCTGCAATCTGCCATCCAGAAGCAGGGGTGCTGAGTTTTGTTTGCTTTTTTCAGGTTTGCCAGGGCTCCTGAAAAGGGCCAGCATTGGTGTTCAGGTCCTGGTGGCCCGGGAAAAGGGCCAGCATTGGTGTTCAGGTCTGGCCCCTGAAATTCCGCGTGATTGCGCAGGATGCCTCCCAGACCCAAGCTGGCACCACTGCCAACTTGGGCTGGTTTGAGAGTGCCAAATGGCTCCTGCAATCTGCCATCCAGAAGCAGGGGTGCTGAGTTTTGTTTGCCAGGAAAAGGGCCAGCATTGGTGTTCAGGTCCTGGTGGGCCCGCAGTGGCCGGGCTGGCTCCTGAAATTCCGCATTGCGCAGGATGCCTCCCAGACCCAAGCTGGCACCACTGCCAACTTGGGCTGGTTTGAGAGTGCCAAATGGCTCCTGCAATCTGCCATCCAGAAGCAGGGGTGCTGAGTTTTGTTTGCCAGGAAAAGGGCCAGCATTGGTGTTCAGGTCCTGGTGGCCCGCAGTGGCCGGGCTGGCTCCTGAAATTCCGCATTGCGCAGGATGCCTCCCAGACCCAAGCTGGCACCACTGCCAACTTGGGCTGGTTTGAGAGTGCCAAATGGCTCCTGCAATCTGCCATCCAGAAGCAGGGGTGCTGAGTTTTGTTTGCCAGGGAAAAGGGCCAGCATTGGTGTTCAGGTCCCGGTGGCCCGCAGTGGCCGGCTGGCTCCTGAAATTCCGCATTGCGCAGGATGCCTCCCAGACCCAAGCTGGCACCACTGCCAACTTGGGCTGGTTTGAGAGTGCCAAATGGCTCCTGCAATCTGCCATCCAGAAGCAGGGGTGCTGAGTTTTGTTTGCCAGGGAAAAGGGCCAGCATTGGTGTTCAGGTCCTGGTGGCCCGCAGTGGCCGGCTGGCTCCTGAAATTCCGCATTGCGCAGGATGCCTCCCAGACCCAAGCTGGCACCACTGCCAACTTGGGCTGGTTTGAGAGTGCCAAATGGCTCCTGCAATCTGCCATCCAGAAGCAGGGGTGCTGAGTTTTGTTTGCCAGGAAAAAAGGCCAGCATTGGTGTTCAGGTCCTGGTGGCCCGCAGTGGCCGGGCTGGCTCCTGAAATTCCGCATTGCGCAGGATGCCTCCCAGACCCAAGCTGGCACCACTGCCAACTTGGGCTGGTTTGAGAGTGCCAAATGGCTCCTGCAATCTGCCATCCAGAAGCAGGGGCTGCTGGAGTTTTGTTTGCCAGGAAAAGGGCCAGCATTGGTGTTCAGGTCCTGGTGGCCCGCAGTGGCCGGGCTGGCTCCTGAAATTCCGCATTGCGCAGGATGCCTCCCAGACCCAAGCTGGCACCACTGCCAACTTGGGCTGGTTTGAGAGTGCCAAATGGCTCCTGCAATCTGCCATCCAGAAGCAGGGGTGCTGAGTTTTGTTTGCCAGGGAAAAGGGCCAGCATTGGTGTTCAGGTCCTGGTGGCCCGCAGTGGCCGGCTGGCTCCTGAAATTCCGCATTGCGCAGGATGCCTCCCAGACCCAAGCTGGCACCACTGCCAACTTGGGCTGGTTTGAGAGTGCCAAATGGCTCCTGCAATCTGCCATCCAGAAGCAGGGGTGCTGAGTTTTGTTTGCCAGGGAAAAGGGCCAGCATTGGTGTTCAGGTCCTGGTGGCCCGCAGTGGCCGGCTGGCTCCTGAAATTCCGCATTGCGCAGGATGCCTCCCAGACCCAAGCTGGCACCACTGCCAACTTGGGCTGGTTTGAGTGCCAAATGGCTCCTGCAATCTGCCATCCAGAAGCAGGGGTGCTGAGTTTTGTTTGCCAGGGAAAAGGGCCAGCATTGGTGTTCAGGTCCTGGTGGCCCGCAGTGGCCGGGCTGGCTCCTGAAATTCCGCATTGCGCAGGATGCCTCCCAGACCCAAGCTGGCACCACTGCCAACTTGGGCTGGTTTGAGAGTGCCAAATGGCTCCTGCAATCTGCCATCCAGAAGCAGGGGTGCTGAGTTTTGTTTGCCAGGAAAAGGGCCAGCATTGGTGTTCAGGTCCTGGTGGCCCGCAGTGGCCGGCTGGCTCCTGAAATTCCGCATTGCGCAGGATGCCTCCCAGACCCAAGCTGGCACCACTGCCAACTTGGGCTGGTTTGAGAGTGCCAAATGGCTCCTGCAATCTGCCATCCAGAAGCAGGGGTGCTGAGTTTTGTTTGCCAGGGAAAAGGGCCAGCATTGGTGTTCAGGTCCTGGTGGCCCGCAGTGGCCGGGCTGGCTCCTGAAATTCCGCATTGCGCAGGATGCCTCCCAGACCCAAGCTGGCACCACTGCCAACTTGGGCTGGTTTGAGAGTGCCAAATGGCTCCTGCAATCTGCCATCCAGAAGCAGGGGTGCTGAGTTTTGTTTGCCAGGAAAAGGGCCAGCATTGGTGTTCAGGTCCTGGTGGCCCGCAGTGGCCGGCTGGCTCCTGAAATTCCGCATTGCGCAGGATGCCTCCCAGACCCAAGCTGGCACCACTGCCAACTTGGGCTGGTTTGAGAGTGCCAAATGGCTCCTGCAATCTGCCATCCAGAAGCAGGGGTGCTGAGTTTTGTTTGCCAGGGAAAAGGGCCAGCATTGGTGTTCAGGTCCTGGTGGCCCGCAGTGGCCGGCTGGCTCCTGAAATTCCGCATTGGGCAGGATGCCTCCCAGACCCAAGCTGGCACCACTGCCAACTTGGGCTGGTTTGAGAGTGCCAAATGCCTCCTGCAATCTGCCATCCAGAAGCAGGGGTGCTGAGTTTTGTTTGCCAGGGAAAAGGGCCAGCATTGGTGTTCAGGTCCTGGTGGCCCGCAGTGGCCGGCTGGCTCCTGAAATTCCGCATTGCGCAGGATGCCTCCCAGACCCAAGCTGGCACCACTGCCAACTTGGGCTGGTTTGAGAGTGCCAAATGGCTCCTGCAATCTGCCATCCAGAAGCAGGGGTGCTGAGTTTTGTTTGCCAGGAAAAAGGGCCAGCATTGGTGTTCAGGTCCTGGTGGCCCGCAGTGGCCGGCTGGCTCCTGAAATTCCGCATTGCGCAGGATGCCTCCCAGACCCAAGCTGGCACCACTGCCAACTTGGGCTGGTTTGAGAGTGCCAAATGGCTCCTGCAATCTGCCATCCAGAAGCAGGGGTGCTGAGTTTTGTTTGCCAGGGAAAAGGGCCAGCATTGGTGTTCAGGTCCTGGGCCCGCAGTGGCCGGCTGGCTCCTGAAATTCCGCATTGCGCAGGATGCCTCCCAGACCCAAGCTGGCACCACTGCCAACTTGGGCTGGTTTGAGAGTGCCAAATGGCTCCTGCAATCTGCCATCCAGAAGCAGGGGTGCTGAGTTTTGTTTGCCAGGGAAAAGGGCCAGCATTGGTGTTCAGGTCCTGGTGGCCCGCAGTGGCCGGCTGGCTCCTGAAATTCCGCATTGCGCAGGATGCCTCCCAGACCCAAGCTGGCACCACTGCCAACTTGGGCTGGTTTGAGAGTGCCAAATGGCTCCTGCAATCTGCCATCCAGAAGCAGGGGTGCTGAGTTTTGTTTGCCAGGGAAAAGGGCCAGCATTGGTGTTCAGGTCCTGGTGGCCCGCAGTGGCCGGGCTGGCTCCTGAAATTCCGCATTGCGCAGGATGCCTCCCAGACCCAAGCTGGCACCACTGCCAACTTGGGCTGGTTTGAGAGTGCCAAATGGCTCCTGCAATCTGCCATCCAGAAGCAGGGGTGCTGAGTTTTGTTTGCCAGGAAAAGGGCCAGCATTGGTGTTCAGGTCCTGGTGGCCCGCAGTGGCCGGCTGGCTCCTGAAATTCCGCATTGCGCAGGATGCCTCCCAGACCCAAGCTGGCACCACTGCCAACTTGGGCTGGTTTGAGTGCCAAATGGCTCCTGCAATCTGCCATCCAGAAGCAGGGGTGCTGAGTTTTGTTTGCCAGGGAAAAGGGCCAGCATTGGTGTTCAGGTCCTGGTGGCCCGCAGTGGCCGGCTGGCTCCTGAAATTCCGCATTGCGCAGGATGCCTCCCAGACCCAAGCTGGCACCACTGCCAACTTGGGCTGGTTTGAGAGTGCCAAATGGCTCCTGCAATCTGCCATCCAGAAGCAGGGGTGCTGAGTTTTGTTTGCCAGGGAAAAGGGCCAGCATTGGTGTTCAGGTCCTGGTGGCCCGCAGTGGCCGGCTGGCTCCTGAAATTCCGCATTGCGCAGGATGCCTCCCAGACCCAAGCTGGCACCACTGCCAACTTGGGCTGGTTTGAGAGTGCCAAATGGCTCCTGCAATCTGCCATCCAGAAGCAGGGGTGCTGAGTTTTGTTTGCCAGGGAAAAGGGCCAGCATTGGTGTTCAGGTCCTGGTGGCCCGCAGTGGCCGGCTGGCTCCTGAAATTCCGCATTGCGCAGGATGCCTCCCAGACCCAAGCTGGCACCACTGCCAACTTGGGCTGGTTTGAGAGTGCCAAATGGCTCCTGCAATCTGCCATCCAGAAGCAGGGGTGCTGAGTTTTGTTTGCCAGGAAAAGGGCCAGCATTGGTGTTCAGGTCCTGGTGGCCCGCAGTGGCCGGGGCTGGCTCCTGAAATTCCGCATTGCGCAGGATGCCTCCCAGACCCAAGCTGGCACCACTGCCAACTTGGGCTGGTTTGAGAGTGCCAAATGGCTCCTGCAATCTGCCATCCAGAAGCAGGGGTGCTGAGTTTTGTTTGCCAGGAAAAAGGCCAGCATTGGTGTTCAGGTCCTGGTGGCCCGCAGTGGCCCTGGGCTCCTGAAATTCCGCATTGCGCAGGATGCCTCCCAGACCCAAGCTGGCACCACTGCCAACTTGGGCTGGTTTGAGAGTGCCAAATGGCTCCTGCAATCTGCCATCCAGAAGCAGGGGTGCTGAGTTTTGTTTGCCAGGAAAAGGGCCAGCATTGGTGTTCAGGTCCTGGTGGCCCGCAGTGGCCGGGCTGGCTCCTGAAATTCCGCATTGCGCAGGATGCCTCCCAGACCCAAGCTGGCACCACTGCCAACTTGGGCTGGTTTGAGAGTGCCAAATGGCTCCTGCAATCTGCCATCCAGAAGCAGGGGTGCTGAGTTTTGTTTGCCAGGGAAAAGGGCCAGCATTGGTGTTCAGGTCCTGGTGGCCCGCAGTGGCCGGCTGGCTCCTGAAATTCCGCATTGCGCAGGATGCCTCCCAGACCCAAGCTGGCACCACTGCCAACTTGGGCTGGTTTGAGAGTGCCAAATGGCTCCTGCAATCTGCCATCCAAAGCAGGGGTGCTGAGTTTTGTTTGCCAGGAAAAAGGCCAGCATTGGTGTTCAGGTCCTGGTGGCCCGCAGTGGCCGGGCTGGCTCCTGAAATTCCGCATTGCGCAGGATGCCTCCCAGACCCAAGCTGGCACCACTGCCAACTTGGGCTGGTTTGAGAGTGCCAAATGGCTCCTGCAATCTGCCATCCAGAAGCAGGGGTGCTGAGTTTTGTTTGCCAGGAAAAGGGCCAGCATTGGTGTTCAGGTCCTGGTGGCCCGCAGTGGCCGGGCTGGCTCCTGAAATTCCGCATTGCGCAGGATGCCTCCCAGACCCAAGCTGGCACCACTGCCAACTTGGGCTGGTTTGAGAGTGCCAAATGGCTCCTGCAATCTGCCATCCAGAAGCAGGGGTGCTGAGTTTTGTTTGCCAGGAAAAGGGCCAGCATTGGTGTTCAGGTCCTGGTGGCCCGCAGTGGCCGGCTGGCTCCTGAAATTCCGCATTGCGCAGGATGCCTCCCAGACCAAGGCTGGCACCACTGCCAACTTGGGCTGGTTTGAGAGTGCCAAATGGCTCCTGCAATCTGCCATCCAGAAGCAGGGGTGCTGAGTTTTGTTTGCCAGGGAAAAGGGCCAGCATTGGTGTTCAGGTCCCTGGTGGCCCGCAGTGGCCGGGCTGGCTCCTGAAATTCCGCATTGCGCAGGATGCCTCCCAGACCCAAGCTGGCACCACTGCCAACTTGGGCTGGTTTGAGAGTGCCAAATGGCTCCTGCAATCTGCCATCCAGAAGCAGGGGTGCTGAGTTTTGTTTGCCAGGGAAAAGGGCCAGCATTGGTGTTCAGGTCCTGGTGGCCCGCAGTGGCCGGGCTGGCTCCTGAAATTCCGCATTGCGCAGGATGCCTCCCAGACCCAAGCTGGCACCACTGCCAACTTGGGCTGGTTTGAGAGTGCCAAATGGCTCCTGCAATCTGCCATCCAGAAGCAGGGGTGCTGAGTTTTGTTTGCCAGGGAAAAGGGCCAGCATTGGTGTTCAGGTCCTGGTGGCCCGTGGCCGGGCTGGCTCCTGAAATTCCGCATTGCGCAGGATGCCTCCCAGACCCAAGCTGGCACCACTGCCAACTTGGGCTGGTTTGAGAGTGCCAAATGGCTCCTGCAATCTGCCATCCAGAAGCAGGGGTGCTGAGTTTTGTTTGCCAGGAAAAGGGCCAGCATTGGTGTTCAGGTCCTGGTGGCCCGCAGTGGCCGGCTGGCTCCTGAAATTCCGCATTGCTGCCTCCCAAATGGCACCACCACTGCCAACTTGGGCTGGTTTGAGAGGCCAAATGGCCCTCCTGCCATCCAGAAGCAGGGGTGCTGAGTTTTGTTTGCCAGGGAAAAGGGCCAGCATTGGTGTTCAGGTCCTGGTGGCCCACCACCGGCTGGCTCCTGAAATTCCGCACTTGGGCCAACTGGGCTGGTTTGAAGTGCCAAATGGCTCCTGCAATCTGCCATCCAGAAGCAGGGGTGCTGAGTTTTGTTTGCCAGGAAAAGGGCCAGCATTGGTGTTCAGGTCCTGGTGGCCCGCAGTGGCCGGCTGGCTCCTGAAATTCCGCATTGCGCAGGATGCCTCCCAGACCCAAGCTGGCACCACTGCCAACTTGGGCTGGTTGGAGAGTGCCAAATGGCTCCTGCAATCTGCCATCCAGAAGCAGGGGTGCTGAGTTTTGTTTGCCAGGGAAAAGTGCCAGCATTGGTGTTCAGGGCCTGGTGGCCCGCAGTGGCCGGCTGGCTCCTGAAATTCCGCATTTGCAGGATGCCTCCCAGACCCAAGCTGGCACCACTGCCAACTTGGGCTGGTTTGAGAGTGCCAAATGGCTCCTGCAATCTGCCATCCAGAAGCAGGGGTGCTGAGTTTTGTTTGCCAGGAAAAGGGCCAGCATTGGTGTTCAGGTCCTGGTGGCCCGCAGTGGCCGGGCTGCTGGCTCCTGAAATTCCACATTGCGCAGGATGCCTCCCAGACCCAAGCTGGCACCACTGCCAACTTGGGCTGGTTTGAGAGTGCCAAATGGCTCCTGCAATCTGCCATCCAGAAGCAGGGATTTGTTTGCCATCCAGAAGCAGGGATTTGTTTGCCAGGGAAATGGGCCAGCGTTGGTGTTCAGGTCCTGGTGGCCCGCAGTGGCCGGCTGGCTCCTGAAATTCCGCATTGCGCAGGATGCCTCCCAGACCCAAGCTGGCACCACTGCCAACTTGGGCTGGTTTGAGAGTGCCAAATGGCTCCTGCAATCTGCCATCCAGAAGCAGGGGTGCTGAGTTTTGTTTGCCAGGGAAAAGGGCCAGCATTGGTGTTCAGGTCCTGGTGGCCTGCAGTGGCCGGGTTGGCTCCTGAAATTCCGCATTGCAGGGATGCCTCCCAGACCCAAGCTGGCACCACTGCCAACTTGGGCTGGTTTGAGAGTGCCAAATGGCTCCTGCAATCTGCCATCCAGAAGCAGGGGTGCTGAGTTTTGTTTGCCAGGGAAAAGGGCCAGCATTGGTGTTCAGGTCCTGGTGGCCCGCAGTGGCCGGCTGGCTCCTGAAATTCCGCATTGCGCAGGATGCCTCCCAGACCCAAGCTGGCACCACTGCCAACTTGGGCTGGTTTGAGAGTGCCAAATGGCTCCTGCAATCTGCCATCCAGAAGCAGGGTGCTGAGTTTTGTTTGCCAGGAAAAGGGCCAGCATTGGTGTTCAGGTCCTGGTGGCCCGCAGTGGCCGGCTGGCTCCTGAAATTCCGCATTGCGCAGGATGCCTCCCAGACCCAAGCTGGCACCACTGCCAACTTGGGCTGGTTTGAGAGTGCCAAATGGCTCCTGCAATCTGCCATCCAGAAGCAGGGGTGCTGAGTTTTGTTTGCCAGGAAAAGGGCCAGCATTGGTGTTCAGGTCCTGGTGGCCCGCAGTGGCCGGCTGGCTCCTGAAATTCCGCATTGCGCAGGATGCCTCCCAGACCCAAGCTGGCACCACTGCCAACTTGGGCTGGTTTGAGAGTGCCAAATGGCTCCTGCAATCTGCCATCCAGAAGCAGGGGTGCTGAGTTTTGTTTGCCAGGGAAAAGGCCAGCATTGGTGTTCAGGTCCTGGTGGCCCGCAGTGGCCGGCTGGCTCCTGAAATTCCGCATTGCGCAGGATGCCTCCCAGACCCAAGCTGGCACCACTGCCAACTTGGGCTGGTTTGAGAGTGCCAAATGGCTCCTGCAATCTGCCATCCAGAAGCAGGGGTGCTGAGTTTTGTTTGCCAGGAAAAAGGGCCAGCATTGGTGTTCAGGTCCTGGTGGCCCGCAGTGGCCGGCTGGCTCCTGAAATTCCGCATTGCGCAGGATGCCTCCCAGACCCAAGCTGGCACCACTGCCAACTTGGGCTGGTTTGAGAGTGCCAAATGGCTCCTGCAATCTGCCATCCAGAAGCAGGGGTGCTGAGTTTTTGTTTGCCAGGGAAAAGGGCCAGCATTGGTGTTCAGGTCCCTGGTGGCCCAGGGCCGGCTGGCTCCTGAAATTCCGCATTGCGCAGGATGCCTCCCAGACCCAAGCTGGCACCACTGCCAACTTGGGCTGGTTTGAGAGTGCCAAATGGCTCCTGCAATCTGCCATCCAGAAGCAGGGGTGCTGAGTTTTGTTTGCCAGGAAAAGGGCCAGCATTGGTGTTCAGGTCCTGGTGGCCCAGCAGTGGCCGGGCTGGCTCCTGAAATTCCGCATTGCGCAGGATGCCTCCCAGACCCAAGCTGGCACCACTGCCAACTTGGGCTGGTTTGAGAGTGCCAAATGGCTCCTGCAATCTGCCATCCAGAAGCAGGGGTGCTGAGTTTTGTTTGCCAGGAAAAAGGGCCAGCATGGGTGTTCAGGTCCTGGTGGCCCGCAGTGCCCGGCTGGCTCCTGAAATTCCGCATTGCGCAGGATGCCTCCCAGACCCAAGCTGGCACCACTGCCAACTTGGGCTGGTTTGAGAGTGCCAAATGGCTCCTGCAATCTGCCATCCAGAAGCAGGGGTGCTGAGTTTTGTTTGCCAGGAAAAGGGCCAGCATTGGTGTTCAGGTCCTGGTGGCCCGCAGTGGTGGCCGGCTGGCTCCTGAAATTCCGCATTGCGCAGGATGCCTCCCAGACCCAAGCTGGCACCACTGCCAACTTGGGCTGGTTTGAGAGTGCCAAATGGCTCCTGCAATCTGCCATCCAGAAGCAGGGGTGCTGAGTTTTGTTTGCCAGGAAAAAGGGCCAGCATTGGTGTTCAGGTCCTGGTGGCCCGCAAGTGGCCAGCTGGCTCCTGAAATTCCGCAGGTGCCTCCCAGACCCAAGCTGGCACCACTGCCAACTTGGGCTGGTTTGAGAGTGCCAAATGGCTCCTGCAATCTGCCATCCAGAAGCAGGGGTGCTGAGTTTTGTTTGCCAGGGAAAAGGGCCAGCATTGGTGTTCAGGTCCTGGTGGCCCGCAGTGGCCGGCTGGCTCCTGAAATTCCGCATTCCGCAGGATCCTCCCAGACCCAAGCTGGCACCACTGCCAACTTGGGCTGGTTTGAGAGTGCCAAATGGCTCCTGCAATCTGCCATCCAGAAGCAGGGGTGCTGAGTTTTGTTGCCAGGGAAAAAGGGCCAGCATTGGTGTTCAGGTCCTGGTGGCCCGCAGTGGCCGGGCTGGCTCCTGAAATTCCGCATTGCGCAGGATGCCTCCCAGACCCAAGCTGGCACCACTGCCAACTTGGGCTGGTTTGAGAGTGCCAAATGGCTCCTGCAATCTGCCATCCAGAAGCAGGGGTGCTGAGTTTTGTTTGCCAGGAAAAGGGCCAGCATTGGTGTTCAGGTCCTGGTGGCCCGCAGTGGCCGGCTGGCTCCTGAAATTCCGCATTGCGCAGGATGCCTCCCAGACCCAAGCTGGCACCACTGCCAACTTGGGCTGGTTTGAGAGTGCCAAATGGCTCCTGCAATCTGCCATCCAGAAGCAGGGGTGCTGAGTTTTGTTTGCCAGGGAAAAGGGCCAGCATTGGTGTTCAGGTCCTGGTGGCCCGCAGTGGCCGGCTGGCTCCTGAAATTCCGCATTGCGCAGGATGCCTCCCAGACCCAAGCTGGCACCACTGCCAACTTGGGCTGGTTTGAGAGTGCCAAATGGCTCCTGCAATCTGCCATCCAGAAGCAGGGGTGCTGAGTTTTGTTTGCCAGGAAAAAGGGCCAGCATTGGTGTTCAGGTCCTGGTGGCCCGCAGTGGCCGGGCTGGCTCCTGAAATTCCGCATTGCGCAGGATGCCTCCCAGACCCAAGCTGGCACCACTGCCAACTTGGGCTGGTTTGAGAGTGCCAAATGGCTCCTGCAATCTGCCATCCAGAAGCAGGGGTGCTGAGTTTTGTTTGCCAGGAAAAGGGCCAGCATTGGTGTTCAGGTCCTGGTGGCCCGCAGTGGCCGGGCTGGCTCCTGAAATTCCGCATTGCGCAGGATGCCTCCCAGACCCAAGCTGGCACCACTGCCAACTTGGGCTGGTTTGAGAGTGCCAAATGGCTCCTGCAATCTGCCATCCAGAAGCAGGGGTGCTGAGTTTTGTTTGCCAGGGAAAAGGGCCAGCATTGGTGTTCAGGTCCTGGTGGCCCGCAGTGGCCGGCTGGCTCCTGAAATTCCGCATTGCGCAGGATGCCTCCCAGACCCAAGCTGGCACCACTGCCAACTTGGGCTGGTTTGAGAGTGCCAAATGGCTCCTGCAATCTGCCATCCAGAAGCAGGGGTGCTGAGTTTTGTTTGCCAGGGAAAAGGGCCAGCATTGGTGTTCAGGTCCTGGTGGCCCGCAGTGGCCGGCTGGCTCCTGAAATTCCACATTGCGCAGGATGCCTCCCAGACCCAAGCTGGCACCACTGCCAACTTGGGCTGGTTTGAGAGTGCCAAATGGCTCCTGCAATCTGCCATCCAGAAGCAGGGGTGCTGAGTTTTGTTTGCCAGGAAAAGGGCCAGCATTGGTGTTCAGGTCCTGGTGGCCCGCAGTGGCCGGGCTGGGCTCCTGAAATTCCGCATTGCGCAGGATGCCTCCCAGACCCAAGCTGGCACCACTGCCAACTTGGGCTGGTTTGAGAGTGCCAAATGGCTCCTGCAATCTGCCATCCAGAAGCAGGGGTGCTGAGTTTTGTTTGCCAGGAAAAGGGCCAGCATTGGTGTTCAGGTCCTGGTGGCCCGCAGTGGCCGGCTGGCTCCTGAAATTCCGCATTGCGCAGGATGCCTCCCAGACCCAAGCTGGCACCACTGCCAACTTGGGCTGGTTTGAGAGTGCCAAATGGCTCCTGCAATCTGCCATCCAGAAGCAGGGGTGCTGAGTTTTGTTTGCCAGGAAAAAGGGCCAGCATTGGTGTTCAGGTCCTGGTGGCCCGCAGTGGCCGGGTGGGCCCTGAAATTCCGCATTGCGCAGGATGCCTCCCAGACCCAAGCTGGCACCACTGCCAACTTGGGCTGGTTTGAGAGTGCCAAATGGCTCCTGCAATCTGCCATCCAGAAGCAGGGGTGCTGAGTTTTGTTTGCCAGGAAAAGGGCCAGCATTGGTGTTCAGGTCCTGGTGGCCCGCAGTGGCCGGGGCTGGCTCCTGAAATTCCGCATTGATTGCGCAGGATGCCTCCCAGACCCAAGCTGGCACCACTGCCAACTTGGGCTGGTTTGAGAGTGCCAAATGGCTCCTGCAATCTGCCATCCAGAAGCAGGGGTGCTGAGTTTTGTTTGCCAGGAAAAAGGGCCAGCATTGGTGTTCAGGTCCTGGTGGCCCGCAGTGGCCGGCTGGCTCCTGAAATTCCGCATTGCGCAGGATGCCTCCCAGACCCAAGCTGGCACCACTGCCAACTTGGGCTGGTTTGAGAGTGCCAAATGGCTCCTGCAATCTGCCATCCAGAAGCAGGGGTGCTGAGTTTTGTTTGCCAGGAAAAAGGGCCAGCATTGGTGTTCAGGTCCTGGTGGCCCGCAGTGGCCGGGCTGGCTCCTGAAATTCCGCATTGCAGGATGCCTCCCAGACCCAAGCTGACACCACTGCCAACTTGGGCTGGTTTGAGAGTGCCAAATGGCTCCTGCAATCTGCCATCCAGAAGCAGGGGTGCTGAGTTTTGTTTGCCAGGGAAAAGGGCCAGCATTGGTGTTCAGGTCCTGGTGGCCCGCAGTGGCCGGCTGGCTCCTGAAATTCCGCATTGCGCAGGATGCCTCCCAGACCCAAGCTGGCACCACTGCCAACTTGGGCTGGTTTGAGAGTGCCAAATGGCTCCTGCAATCTGCCATCCAGAAGCAGGGGTGCTGAGTTTTGTTTGCCAGGAAAAGGGCCAGCATTGGTGTTCAGGTCCTGGTGGCCCGCAGTGGCCGGGCTGGCTCCTGAAATTCCGCATTGCGCAGGATGCCTCCCAGACCCAAGCTGGCACCACTGCCAACTTGGGCTGGTTTGAGAGTGCCAAATGGCTCCTGCAATCTGCCATCCAGAAGCAGGGGTGCTGAGTTTTGTTTGCCAGGAAAAGGGCCAGCATTGGTGTTCAGGTCCCGTGGCCCGCAGTGGCCGGCTGGCTCCTGAAATTCCGCATTGCGCAGGATGCCTCCCAGACCCAAGCTGGCACCACTGCCAACTTGGGCTGGTTTGAGAGTGCCAAATGGCTCCTGCAATCTGCCATCCAGAAGCAGGGGTGCTGAGTTTTGTTTGCCAGGAAAAGGGCCAGCATTGGTGTTCAGGTCCTGGTGGCCGCAGTGGCCGGGCTGGCTCCTGAAATTCCGCATTGCAGGATGCCTCCCAGACCCAAGCTGGCACCACTGCCAACTTGGGCTGGTTTGAGAGTGCCAAATGGCTCCTGCAATCTGCCATCCAGAAGCAGGGGTGCTGAGTTTTGTTTGCCAGGAAAAGGGCCAGCATTGGTGTTCAGGTCCTGGTGGCCCGCAGTGGCCGGGTGGCTCCTGAAATTCCGCATTGCGCAGGATGCCTCCCAGACCCAAGCTGGCACCACTGCCAACTTGGGCTGGTTTGAGAGTGCCAAATGGCTCCTGCAATCTGCCATCCAGAAGCAGGGGTGCTGAGTTTTGTTTGCCAGGAAAAAGGCCAGCATTGGTGTTCAGGTCCTGGTGGCCCGCAGTGGCCGGGCTGGCTCCTGAAATTCCATTTGCGCAGGATGCCTCCCAGACCCAAGCTGGCACCACTGCCAACTTGGGCTGGTTTGAGAGTGCCAAATGGCTCCTGCAATCTGCCATCCAGAAGCAGGGGTGCTGAGTTTTGTTTGCCAGGGAAATGGGCCAGCATTGGTGTTCAGGTCCTGGTGGCCCGCAGTGGCCGGCTGGCTCCTGAAATTCCGCATTGCGCAGGATGCCTCCCAGACCCAAGCTGGCACCACTGCCAACTTGGGCTGGTTTGAGAGTGCCAAATGGCTCCTGCAATCTGCCATCCAGAAGCAGGGGTGCTGAGATTTGTTTGCCAGGAAAAGGGCCAGCATTGGTGTTCAGGTCCTGGTGGCCCGCAGTGGCCGGGCTGGCTCCTGAAATTCCGCATTGCGCAGGATCCCTCCCAGACCCAAGCTGGCACCACTGCCAACTTGGGCTGGTTTGAGAGTGCCAAATGGCTCCTGCAATCTGCCATCCAGAAGCAGGGGTGCTGAGTTTTGTTTGCCAGGAAAAGGGCCAGCATTGGTGTTCAGGTCCTGGTGGCCCGCAGTGGCCGGGCTGGCTCCTGAAATTCCGCATTGCGCAGGATGCCTCCCAGACCCAAGCTGGCACCACTGCCAACTTGGGCTGGTTTGAGAGTGCCAAATGGCTCCTGCAATCTGCCATCCAGAAGCAGGGGTGCTGAGTTTTGTTTGCCAGGAAAAGGGCCAGCATTGGTGTTCAGGTCCTGGTGGCCCGCAGTGGCCGGGCTGGCTCCTGAAATTCCGCATTGCGCAGGATGCCTCCCAGACCCAAGCTGGCACCACTGCCAACTTGGGCTGGTTTGAGAGTGCCAAATGGCTCCTGCAATCTGCCATCCAGAAGCAGGGGTGCTGAGTTTTGTTTGCCAGGAAAAGGGCCAGCATTGGTGTTCAGGTCCTGGTGGCCCGCAGTGGCCGGGGCTGGCTCCTGAAATTCCGCATTGCGCAGGATGCCTCCCAGACCCAAGCTGGCACCACTGCCAACTTGGGCTGGTTTGAGAGTGCCAAATGGCTCCTGCAATCTGCCATCCAGAAGCAGGGGTGCTGAGTTTTGTTTGCCAGGAAAAGGGCCAGCATTGGTGTTCAGGTCCTGGTGGCCCGCAGTGGCCGGGCTGGCTCCTGAAATTCCGCATTGCGCAGGATGCCTCCCAGACCCAAGCTGGCACCACTGCCAACTTGGGCTGGTTTGAGAGTGCCAAATGGCTCCTGCAATCTGCCATCCAGAAGCAGGGGTGCTGAGTTTTGTTTGCCAGGAAAAGGGCCAGCATTGGTGTTCAGGTCCTGGTGGCCCGCAGTGGCCGGGCTGGCTCCTGAAATTCCGCATTGCGCAGGATGCCTCCCAGACCCAAGCTGGCACCACTGCCAACTTGGGCTGGTTTGAGAGTGCCAAATGGCTCCTGCAATCTGCCATCCAGAAGCAGGGGTGCTGAGTTTTGTTTGCCAGGAAAAGGGCCAGCATTGGTGTTCAGGTCCTGGTGGCCCGCAGTGGCCGGGCTGGCTCCTGAAATTCCGCATTGCGCAGGATGCCTCCCAGACCCAAGCTGGCACCACTGCCAACTTGGGCTGGTTTGAGAGTGCCAAATGGCTCCTGCAATCTGCCATCCAGAAGCAGGGGTGCTGAGTTTTGTTTGCCAGGGAAAAGGGCCAGCATTGGTGTTCAGGTCCTGGTGGCCCGCAGTGGCCGGCTGGCTCCTGAAATTCCGCATTGCGCAGGATGCCTCCCAGACCCAAGCTGGCACCACTGCCAACTGGGGCTGGTTTGAGAGTGCCAAATGGCTCCTGCAATCTGCCATCCAGAAGCAGGGGTGCTGAGTTTTGTTTGCCAGGGAAAAGGGCCAGCATTGGTGTTCAGGTCCTGGTGGCCCGCAGTGGCCGGGCTGGCTCCTGAAATTCCGCATTGCGCAGGATGCCTCCCAGACCCAAGCTGGCACCACTGCCAACTTGGGCTGGTTTGAGAGTGCCAAATGGCTCCTGCAATCTGCCATCCAGAAGCAGGGGTGCTGAGTTTTGTTTGCCAAGGAAAAGGGCCAGCATTGGTGTTCAGGTCCTGGTGGCCCGCCGTGGGCGGGTGGGCTCTGAAATTCCGCATTGCGCAGGATGCCTCCCAGACCCAAGCTGGCACCACTGCCAACTTGGGCTGGTTTGAGAGTGCCAAATGGCTCCTGCAATCTGCCATCCAGAAGCAGGGGTGCTGAGTTTTGTTTGCCAGGAAAAAGGGCCAGCATTGGTGTTCAGGTCCTGGTGGCCCGCAGTGGCCGGGCTGGCTCCTGAAATTCCCCGCATTGCGCAGGATGCCTCCCAGACCCAAGCTGGCACCACTGCCAACTTGGGCTGGTTTGAGAGTGCCAAATGGCTCCTGCAATCTGCCATCCAGAAGCAGGGGTGCTGAGTTTTGTTTGCCAGGAAAAAGGCCAGCATTGGTGTTCAGGTCCTGGTGGCCCGCAGTGGCCGGCTGGCTCCTGAAATTCCGCATTGCGCAGGATGCCTCCCAGACCCAAGCTGGCACCACTGCCAACTTGGGCTGGTTTGAGAGTGCCAAATGGCTCCTGCAATCTGCCATCCAGAAGCAGGGGTGCTGAGTTTTGTTTGCCAGGAAAAGGGCCAGCATTGGTGTTCAGGTCCTGGTGGCCCGCAGTGGCCGGGCTGGCTCCTGAAATTCCGCATTGCGCAGGATGCCTCCCAGACCCAAGCTGGCACCACTGCCAACTTGGGCTGGTTTGAGAGTGCCAAATGGCTCCTGCAATCTGCCATCCAGAAGCAGGGGTGCTGAGTTTTGTTTGCCAGGAAAAGGGCCAGCATTGGTGTTCAGGTCCTGGTGGCCCGCAGTGGCCGGGTGGCTCCTGAAATTCCGCATTGCGCAGGATGCCTCCCAGACCCAAGCTGGCACCACTGCCAACTTGGGCTGGTTTGAGAGTGCCAAATGGCTCCTGCAATCTGCCATCCAGAAGCAGGGGTGCTGAGTTTTGTTTGCCAGGGAAAGGGCCAGCATTGGTGTTCAGGTCCTGGTGGCCCGCAGTGGCCGGGCTGGCTCCTGAAATTCCGCATTGCAGGATGCCTCCCAGACCCAAGCTGGCACCACTGCCAACTTGGGCTGGTTTGAGAGTGCCAAATGGCTCCTGCAATCTGCCATCCAGAAGCAGGGGTGCTGAGTTTTGTTTGCCAGGAAAAAGGGCCAGCATTGGTGTTCAGGTCCTGGTGGCCCGCAGTGGCCGGGCTGGCTCCTGAAATTCCGCATTGCGCAGGATGCCTCCCAGACCCAAGCTGGCACCACTGCCAACTTGGGCTGGTTTGAGAGTGCCAAATGGCTCCTGCAATCTGCCATCCAGAAGCAGGGGTGCTGAGTTTTTTGTTGCCAGGAAAAAGGGCCAGCATTGGTGTTCAGGTCCTGGTGGCCCGCAGTGGCCGGGGCTGGCTCCTGAAATTCCGCATTGCGCAGGATGCCTCCCAGACCCAAGCTGGCACCACTGCCAACTTGGGCTGGTTTGAGAGTGCCAAATGGCTCCTGCAATCTGCCATCCAGAAGCAGGGGTGCTGAGTTTTGTTTGCCAGGAAAAGGGCCAGCATTGGTGTTCAGGTCCTGGTGGCCCGCAGTGGCCGGGCTGGCTCCTGAAATTCCGCATTGCGCAGGATGCCTCCCAGACCCAAGCTGGCACCACTGCCAACTTGGGCTGGTTTGAGAGTGCCAAATGGCTCCTGCAATCTGCCATCCAGAAGCAGGGGTGCTGAGTTTTGTTTGCCAGGAAAAGGGCCAGCATTGGTGTTCAGGTCCTGGTGGCCCGCAGTGGCCGGGCTGGCTCCTGAAATTCCGCATTGCGCAGGATGCCTCCCAGACCCAAGCTGGCACCACTGCCAACTTGGGCTGGTTTGAGAGTGCCAAATGGCTCCTGCAATCTGCCATCCAGAAGCAGGGGTGCTGAGTTTTGTTTGCCAGGAAAAGGGGCCAGCATTGGTGTTCAGGTCCTGGTGGCCCGCAGTGGCCGGGCTGGCTCCTGAAATTCCGCATTGCGCAGGATGCCTCCCAGACCCAAGCTGGCACCACTGCCAACTTGGGCTGGTTTGAGAGTGCCAAATGGCTCCTGCAATCTGCCATCCAGAAGCAGGGGTGCTGAGTTTTGTTTGCCAGGAAAAGGGCCAGCATTGGTGTTCAGGTCCTGGTGGCCCGCAGTGGCCGGGCTGGCTCCTGAAATTCCGCATTGCGCAGGATGCCTCCCAGACCCAAGCTGGCACCACTGCCAACTTGGGCTGGTTTGAGAGTGCCAAATGGCTCCTGCAATCTGCCATCCAGAAGCAGGGGTGCTGAGTTTTGTTTGCCAGGAAAAGGGCCAGCATTGGTGTTCAGGTCCTGGTGGCCCGCAGTGGCCGGCTGGCTCCTGAAATTCCGCATTGCGCAGGATGCCTCCCAGACCCAAGCTGGCACCACTGCCAACTTGGGCTGGTTTGAGAGTGCCAAATGGCTCCTGCAATCTGCCATCCAGAAGCAGGGGTGCTGAGTTTTGTTTGCCAGGAAAAGGGCCAGCATTGGTGTTCAGGTCCTGGTGGCCCGCAGTGGCCGGGCTGGCTCCTGAAATTCCGATTGCGCAGGATGCCTCCCAGACCCAAGCTGGCACCACTGCCAACTTGGGCTGGTTTGAGAGTGCCAAATGGCTCCTGCAATCTGCCATCCAGAAGCAGGGGTGCTGAGTTTTGTTTGCCAGGAAAAGGGCCAGCATTGGTGTTCAGGTCCTGGTGGCCCGCAGTGGCCGGCTGGCTCCTGAAATTCCGCATTGCGCAGGATGCCTCCCAGACCCAAGCTGGCACCACTGCCAACTTGGGCTGGTTTGAGAGTGCCAAATGGCTCCTGCAATCTGCCTTCCAGAAGCAGGGGTGCTGAGTTTTGTTTGCCAGGGAAAAGGGCCAGCATTGGTGTTCAGGTCCTGGTGGCCCGCAGTGGCCGGCTGGCTCCTGAAATTCCGCATTGCGCAGGATGCCTCCCAGACCCAAGCTGGCACCACTGCCAACTTGGGCTGGTTTGAGAGTGCCAAATGGCTCCTGCAATCTGCCATCCAGAAGCAGGGGTGCTGAGTTTTGTTTGCCAGGAAAAGGGCCAGCATTGGTGTTCAGGTCCTGGTGGCCCGCAGTGGCCGGGCTGGCTCCTGAAATTCCGCATTGCGCAGGATGCCTCCCAGACCCAAGCTGGCACCACTGCCAACTTGGGCTGGTTTGAGAGTGCCAAATGGCTCCTGCAATCTGCCATCCAGAAGCAGGGGTGCTGAGTTTTGTTTGCCAGGAAAAGGGCCAGCATTGGTGTTCAGGTCCTGGTGGCCCGCAGTGGCCGGGCTGGCTCCTGAAATTCCGCATTGCGCAGGATGCCTCCCAGACCCAAGCTGGCACCACTGCCAACTTGGGCTGGTTTGAGAGTGCCAAATGGCTCCTGCAATCTGCCATCCAGAAGCAGGGGTGCTGAGTTTTGTTTGCCAGGAAAAGGGCCAGCATTGGTGTTCAGGTCCTGGTGGCCCGCAGTGGCCGGGCTGGCTCCTGAAATTCCGCATTGCGCAGGATGCCTCCCAGACCCAAGCTGGCACCACCACTGCCAACTTGGGCTGGTTTGAGAGTGCCAAATGGCTCCTGCAATCTGCCATCCAGAAGCAGGGGTGCTGAGTTTTGTTTGCCAGGGAAAAGGGCCAGCATTGGTGTTCAGGTCCTGGTGGCCCGCAGTGGCCGGGCTGGCTCCTGAAATTCCGCATTGCGCAGGATGCCTCCCAGACCCAAGCTGGCACCACTGCCAACTTGGGCTGGTTTGAGAGTGCCAAATGGCTCCTGCAATCTGCCATCCAGAAGCAGGGGTGCTGAGTTTTGTTTGCCAGGAAAAAGGGCCAGCATTGGTGTTCAGGTCCTGGTGGCCCGCAGTGGCCGGGCTGGCTCCTGAAATTCCGCATTGCGCAGGATGCCTCCCAGACCCAAGCTGGCACCACTGCCAACTTGGGCTGGTTTGAGAGTGCCAAATGGCTCCTGCAATCTGCCATCCAGAAGCAGGGGTGCTGAGTTTTGTTTGCCAGGAAAAGGGCCAGCATTGGTGTTCAGGTCCTGGTGGCCCGCAGTGGCCGGGTGGCTCCTGAAATTCCGCATTGCGCAGGATGCCTCCCAGACCCAAGCTGGCACCACTGCCAACTTGGGCTGGTTTGAGAGTGCCAAATGGCTCCTGCAATCTGCCATCCAGAAGCAGGGGTGCTGAGTTTTGTTTGCCAGGAAAAGGGCCAGCATTGGTGTTCAGGTCCTGGTGGCCCGCAGTGGCCGGCTGGCTCCTGAAATTCCGCATTGCGCAGGATGCCTCCCAGACCCAAGCTGGCACCACTGCCAACTTGGGCTGGTTTGAGAGTGCCAAATGGCTCCTGCAATCTGCCATCCAGAAGCAGGGGTGCTGAGTTTTGTTTGCCAGGAAAAAGGCCAGCATTGGTGTTCAGGTCCTGGTGGCCCGCAGTGGCCGGGCTGGCTCCTGAAATTCCGCATTGCGCAGGATGCCTCCCAGACCCAAGCTGGCACCACTGCCAACTTGGGCTGGTTTGAGAGTGCCAAATGGCTCCTGCAATCTGCCATCCAGAAGCAGGGGTGCTGAGTTTTGTTTGCCAGGAAAAGGGCCAGCATTGGTGTTCAGGTCCTGGTGGCCCGCAGTGGCCGGGCTGGCTCCTGAAATTCCGCATTGCGCAGGATGCCTCCCAGACCCAAGCTGGCACCACTGCCAACTTGGGCTGGTTTGAGAGTGCCAAATGGCTCCTGCAATCTGCCATCCAGAAGCAGGGGTGCTGAGTTTTGTTTGCCAGGAAAAGGGCCAGCATTGGTGTTCAGGTCCTGGTGGCCCGCAGTGGCCGGCTGGCTCCTGAAATTCCGCATTGCGCAGGATGCCTCCCAGACCCAAGCTGGCACCACTGCCAACTTGGGCTGGTTTGAGAGTGCCAAATGGCTCCTGCAATCTGCCATCCAGAAGCAGGGGTGCTGAGTTTTGTTTGCCAGGAAAAGGGCCAGCATTGGTGTTCAGGTCCTGGTGGCCCGCAGTGGCCGGGCTGGCTCCTGAAATTCGCATTGCGCAGGATGCCTCCCAGACCCAAGCTGGCACCACTGCCAACTTGGGCTGGTTTGAGAGTGCCAAATGGCTCCTGCAATCTGCCATCCAGAAGCAGGGGTGCTGAGTTTTGTTTGCCAGGAAAAGGGCCAGCATTGGTGTTCAGGTCCTGGTGGCCCGCAGTGGCCGGGCTGGCTCCTGAAATTCGCATTGCGCAGGATGCCTCCCAGACCCAAGCTGGCACCACTGCCAACTTGGGCTGGTTTGAGAGTGCCAAATGGCTCCTGCAATCTGCCATCCAGAAGCAGGGGTGCTGAGTTTTGTTTGCCAGGAAAAGGGCCAGCATTGGTGTTCAGGTCCTGGTGGCCCGCAGTGGCCGGGTGGCTCCTGAAATTCCGCATTGCGCAGGATGCCTCCCAGACCCAAGCTGGCACCACTGCCAACTTGGGCTGGTTTGAGAGTGCCAAATGGCTCCTGCAATCTGCCATCCAGAAGCAGGGGTGCTGAGTTTTGTTTGCCAGGAAAAAGGGCCAGCATTGGTGTTCAGGTCCTGGTGGCCCAGTGGGCCGGGTGGCTCCTGAAATTCCGCATTGCGCAGGATGCCTCCCAGACCCAAGCTGGCACCACTGCCAACTTGGGCTGGTTTGAGAGTGCCAAATGGCTCCTGCAATCTGCCATCCAGAAGCAGGGGTGCTGAGTTTTGTTTGCCAGGAAAAGGGCCAGCATTGGTGTTCAGGTCCTGGTGGCCCGCAGTGGCCGGGCTGGCTCCTGAAATTCCGCATTGCGCAGGATGCCTCCCAGACCCAAGCTGGCACCACTGCCAACTTGGGCTGGTTTGAGAGTGCCAAATGGCTCCTGCAATCTGCCATCCAGAAGCAGGGGTGCTGAGTTTTGTTTGCCAGGAAAAAGGGCCAGCATTGGTGTTCAGGTCCTGGTGGCCCGCAGTGGCCGGGCTGGCTCCTGAAATTCCGCATTGCGCAGGATGCCTCCCAGACCCAAGCTGGCACCACTGCCAACTTGGGCTGGTTTGAGAGTGCCAAATGGCTCCTGCAATCTGCCATCCAGAAGCAGGGGTGCTGAGTTTTGTTTGCCAGGAAAAGGGCCAGCATTGGTGTTCAGGTCCTGGTGGCCCGCAGTGGCCGGGCTGGCTCCTGAAATTCCGCATTGCGCAGGATGCCTCCCAGACCCAAGCTGGCACCACTGCCAACTTGGGCTGGTTTGAGAGTGCCAAATGGCTCCTGCAATCTGCCATCCAGAAGCAGGGGTGCTGAGTTTTGTTTGCCAGGGAAAAGGGCCAGCATTGGTGTTCAGGTCCTGGTGGCCCGCAGTGGCCGGGCTGGCTCCTGAAATTCCGCATTGCGCAGGATGCCTCCCAGACCCAAGCTGGCACCACTGCCAACTTGGGCTGGTTTGAGAGTGCCAAATGGCTCCTGCAATCTGCCATCCAGAAGCAGGGGTGCTGAGTTTTGTTTGCCAGGAAAAGGGCCAGCATTGGTGTTCAGGTCCTGGTGGCCCGCAGCAGTGGCCGGGTTGGCTCCTGAAATTCCGCATTGCGCAGGATGCCTCCCAGACCCAAGCTGGCACCACTGCCAACTTGGGCTGGTTTGAGAGTGCCAAATGGCTCCTGCAATCTGCCATCCAGAAGCAGGGGTGCTGAGTTTTGTTTGCCAGGAAAAGGGCCAGCATTGGTGTTCAGGTCCTGGTGGCCCGCAGTGGCCGGGCTGGCTCCTGAAATTCGCATTGCGCAGGATGCCTCCCAGACCCAAGCTGGCACCACTGCCAACTTGGGCTGGTTTGAGAGTGCCAAATGGCTCCTGCAATCTGCCATCCAGAAGCAGGGGTGCTGAGTTTTGTTTGCCAGGGAAAAGGGCCAGCATTGGTGTTCAGGTCCTGGTGGCCCGCAGTGGCCGGGCTGGCTCCTGAAATTCCGCATTGCGCAGGATGCCTCCCAGACCCAAGCTGGCACCACTGCCAACTTGGGCTGGTTTGAGAGTGCCAAATGGCTCCTGCAATCTGCCATCCAGAAGCAGGGGTGCTGAGTTTTGTTTGCCAGGAAAAGGGCCAGCATTGGTGTTCAGGTCCTGGTGGCCCAGTGGCGGGCTGGCTCCTGAAATTCCGTGTTCAGGCCTCCCAGGTCCTGGCCAACTTGGGCCTTTGAGAGTGCCAAATGGCCCTGCAATGAAGCAGGGGTGCTGAGTTTTGTTTGCCAAAAAAGGGCCAGCATTGGTGTTCAGGTCCTGGATGCCCGCCCCCCAGACCCAGGATGCCTCCCAGACCCAAGCTGGCACCACTGCCAACTTGGGCTGGTTTGAGAGTGCCAAATGGCTCCTGCAATCTGCCATCCAGAAGCAGGGGTGCTGAGTTTTGTTTGCCAGGAAAAGGGCCAGCATTGGTGTTCAGGTCCTGGTGGCCCGCAGTGGCCGGGCTGGCTCCTGAAATTCCGCATTGCGCAGGATGCCTCCCAGACCCAAGCTGGCACCACTGCCAACTTGGGCTGGTTTGAGAGTGCCAAATGGCTCCTGCAATCTGCCATCCAGAAGCAGGGGTGCTGAGTTTTGTTTGCCAGGGAAAAGGGCCAGCATTGGTGTTCAGGTCCTGGGCCCGCAGTGGCCGGGCTGGCTCCTGAAATTCCGCATTGCGCAGGATGCCTCCCAGACCCAAGCTGGCACCACTGCCAACTTGGGCTGGTTTGAGAGTGCCAAATGGCTCCTGCAATCTGCCATCCAGAAGCAGGGGTGCTGAGTTTTGTTTGCCAGGAAAGGGCCAGCATTGGTGTTCAGGTCCTGGTGGCCCGCAGTGGCCGGGCTGGCTCCTGAAATTCCGATTGCGCAGGATGCCTCCCAGACCCAAGCTGGCACCACTGCCAACTTGGGCTGGTTTGAGAGTGCCAAATGGCTCCTGCAATCTGCCATCCAGAAGCAGGGGTGCTGAGTTTTGTTTGCCAGGAAAAGGGCCAGCATTGGTGTTCAGGTCCTGGTGGCCCGCAGTGGCCGGGTGGGCTCCTGAAATTCCGCATTGCGCAGGATGCCTCCCAGACCCAAGCTGGCACCACTGCCAACTTGGGCTGGTTTGAGAGTGCCAAATGGCTCCTGCAATCTGCCATCCAGAAGCAGGGGTGCTGAGTTTTGTTTTTTGGTTTCCAGGGGCAGCCAGCATTGGTGTTCAGGTCCTGGTGGCTCCCGGGGCCAGGCCGGGGCTCCTGAAATTCGATTCCGCATTGCGCAGGATGCCTCCCAGACCCAAGCTGGCACCACTGCCAACTTGGGCTGGTTTGAGAGTGCCAAATGGCTCCTGCAATCTGCCATCCAGAAGCAGGGGTGCTGAGTTTTGTTTGCCAGGAAAAGGGCCAGCATTGGTGTTCAGGTCCTGGTGGCCCCCAGTGGCCGGGCTGGCTCCTGAAATTCCGCATTGCGCAGGATGCCTCCCAGACCCAAGCTGGCACCACTGCCAACTTGGGCTGGTTTGAGAGTGCCAAATGGCTCCTGCAATCTGCCATCCAGAAGCAGGGGTGCTGAGTTTTGTTTGCCAGGAAAAAGGGCCAGCATTGGTGTTCAGGTCCTGGTGGCCCGCAGTGGGCCGGGCTGGCTCCTGAAATTCCGCATTGCGCAGGATGCCTCCCAGACCCAAGCTGGCACCACTGCCAACTTGGGCTGGTTTGAGAGTGCCAAATGGCTCCTGCAATCTGCCATCCAGAAGCAGGGGTGCTGAGTTTTGTTTGCCAGGAAAAGGGCCAGCATTGGTGTTCAGGTCCTGGTGGCCCGCAGGCCGGGCTGGCTCCTGAAATTCCGCATTGCGCAGGATGCCTCCCAGACCCAAGCTGGCACCACTGCCAACTTGGGCTGGTTTGAGAGTGCCAAATGGCTCCTGCAATCTGCCATCCAGAAGCAGGGGTGCTGAGTTTTGTTTGCCAGGAAAAGGGCCAGCATTGGTGTTCAGGTCCTGGTGGCCCGCAGTGGCCGGGCTGGCTCCTGAAATTCCGCATTGCGCAGGATGCCTCCCAGACCCAAGCTGGCACCACTGCCAACTTGGGCTGGTTTGAGAGTGCCAAATGGCTCCTGCAATCTGCCATCCAGAAGCAGGGGTGCTGAGTTTTGTTTGCCAGGGAAAAGGGCCAGCATTGGTGTTCAGGTCCTGGTGGCCCGCAGTGGCCGGCTGGCTCCTGAAATTCCCAGCAGGAGGATGCCTCCCAGACCCAAGCTGGCACCACTGCCAACTTGGGCTGGTTTGAGAGTGCCAAATGGCTCCTGCAATCTGCCATCCAGAAGCAGGGGTGCTGAGTTTTGTTTGCCAGGAAAAGGGCCAGCATTGGTGTTCAGGTCCTGGTGGCCCGCAGTGGCCGGGCTCCTGAAATTCCGCATTGCGCAGGATGCCTCCCAGACCCAAGCTGGCCACACTGCCAACTTGGGCTGGTTTGAGAGTGCCAAATGGCTCCTGCAATCTGCCATCCAGAAGCAGGGGTGCTGAGTTTTGTTTGCCAGGAAAAGGGCCAGCATTGGTGTTCAGGTCCTGGGGCCCTGGGCCGGCTGGCTGGCTCCTGAAATTCCGCATTGCGCAGGATGCCTCCCAGACCCAAGCTGGCACCACTGCCAACTTGGGCTGGTTTGAGAGTGCCAAATGGCTCCTGCAATCTGCCATCCAGAAGCAGGGGTGCTGAGAGTTTTGTTTGCCAGGAAAAGGGCCAGCATTGGTGTTCAGGTCCTGGTGGCCCGCAGTGGCCGGGCTGGCTCCTGAAATTCCGCATTGCGCAGGATGCCTCCCAGACCCAAGCTGGCACCACTGCCAACTTGGGCTGGTTTGAGAGTGCCAAATGGCTCCTGCAATCTGCCATCCAGAAGCAGGGGTGCTGAGTTTTGTTTGCCAAGAAAAGGGCCAGCATTGGTGTTCAGGTCCTGGTGGCCCTGCAGTGGCCGGGCTCCTGAAATTCCGCATTGGTGTTCGCAGGATGCCTCCCAGACCCAAGCTGGCACCACTGCCAACTTGGGCTGGTTTGAGAGTGCCAAATGGCTCCTGCAATCTGCCATCCAGAAGCAGGGGTGCTGAGTTTTGTTTGCCAGGAAAAGGGCCAGCATTGGTGTTTCAGGTCCTGGTGGCCCTCAGTGGCCGGGCTGGCTCCTGAAAATTCCGCATTGCGCAGGATGCCTCCCAGACCCAAGCTGGCACCACTGCCAACTTGGGCTGGTTTGAGAGTGCCAAATGGCTCCTGCAATCTGCCATCCAGAAGCAGGGGTGCTGAGTTTTGTTTGCCAGGAAAAGGGCCAGCATTGGTGTTCAGGTCCTGGTGGCCCGCAGTGGCCGGGCTGGCTCCTGAAATTCCGCATTGCGCAGGATGCCTCCCAGACCCAAGCTGGCACCACTGCCAACTTGGGCTGGTTTGAGAGTGCCAAATGGCTCCTGCAATCTGCCATCCAGAAGCAGGGGTGCTGAGTTTTGTTTGCCAGGAAAAGGGCCAGCATTGGTGTTCAGGTCCTGGTGGCCCAGGGCCGGGCTGGCTCCTGAAATTCCGCATTGCGCAGGATGCCTCCCAGACCCAAGCTGGCACCACTGCCAACTTGGGCTGGTTTGAGAGTGCCAAATGGCTCCTGCAATCTGCCATCCAGAAGCAGGGGTGCTGAGTTTTGTTTGCCAGGAAAAGGGCCAGCATTGGTGTTCAGGTCCTGGTGGCCCGCAGTGGCCGGGTTGGCTCCTGAAATTCCGCATTGCGCAGGATGCCTCCCAGACCCAAGCTGGCACCACTGCCAACTTGGGCTGGTTTGAGAGTGCCAAATGGCTCCTGCAATCTGCCATCCAGAAGCAGGGGTGCTGAGTTTTGTTTGCCAGGAAAAAGGGCCAGCATTGGTGTTCAGGTCCTGGTGGCCCGCAGTGGCCGGCTGGCTGGCTGAAAATTCCGCATTGCGCAGGATGCCTCCCAGACCCAGCTGGCACCACTGCCAACTTGGGCTGGTTTGAGAGTGCCAAATGGCTCCTGCAATCTGCCATCCAGAAGCAGGGGTGCTGAGTTTTGTTTGCCAGGAAAAAGGGCCAGCATTGGTGTTCAGGTCCTGGTGGCCCGCAGCCGGGCTGGCTCCAAATTCCACTGCCTCCCAGACCCAAGCTGGCACCACTGCCAACTTGGGCTGGTTTGAGAGTGCCAAATGGCTCCTGCAATCTGCCATCCAGAAGCAGGGGTGCTGAGTTTTGTTTGCCAGGGAAAAGGGCCAGCATTGGTGTTCAGGTCCTGGTGGCCCGCAGTGGCCGGGCTGGCTCCTGAAATTCCGCATTGCGCAGGATGCCTCCCAGACCCAAGCTGGCACCACTGCCAACTTGGGCTGGTTTGAGAGTGCCAAATGGCTCCTGCAATCTGCCATCCAGAAGCAGGGGTGCTGAGTTTTGTTTGCCAGGAAAAGGGCCAGCATTGGTGTTCAGGTCCTGGTGGCCCGCAGTGGCCGGGTGGCTCCTGAAATTCCGCATTGCGCAGGATGCCTCCCAGACCCAAGCTGGCACCACTGCCAACTTGGGCTGGTTTGAGAGTGCCAAATGGCTCCTGCAATCTGCCATCCAGAAGCAGGGGTGCTGAGTTTTGTTTGCCAGGAAAAGGGCCAGCATTGGTGTTCAGGTCCTGGTGGCCCGCAGTGGCCGGGTTGGCTCCTGAAATTCCGCATTGCGCAGGATGCCTCCCAGACCCAAGCTGGCACCACTGCCAACTTGGGCTGGTTTGAGAGTGCCAAATGGCTCCTGCAATCTGCCATCCAGAAGCAGGGGTGCTGAGTTTTGTTTGCCAGGAAAAGGGCCAGCATTGGTGTTCAGGTCCCAGGGCCCGCAGTGGCCGGGCTGGCTCCTGAAATTCCGCATTGCGCAGGATGCCTCCCAGACCCAAGCTGGCACCACTGCCAACTTGGGCTGGTTTGAGAGTGCCAAATGGCTCCTGCAATCTGCCATCCAGAAGCAGGGGTGCTGAGTTTTGTTTGCCAGGAAAAGGGCCAGCATTGGTGTTCAGGTCCTGGTGGCCCGCAGTGGCCGGGCTGGCTCCTGAAATTCCGCATTGCGCAGGATGCCTCCCAGACCCAAGCTGGCACCACTGCCAACTTGGGCTGGTTTGAGAGTGCCAAATGGCTCCTGCAATCTGCCATCCAGAAGCAGGGGTGCTGAGTTTTGTTTGCCAGGAAAAGGGCCAGCATTGGTGTTCAGGTCCTGGTGGCCCGCAGTGGCCGGGTTGGCTCCTGAAATTCCGCATTGCGCAGGATGCCTCCCAGACCCAAGCTGGCACCACTGCCAACTTGGGCTGGTTTGAGAGTGCCAAATGGCTCCTGCAATCTGCCATCCAGAAGCAGGGGTGCTGAGTTTTGTTTGCCAGGGAAAAGGGCCAGCATTGGTGTTCAGGTCCTGGTGGCCCGCAGTGGCCGGCTGGCTCCTGAAATTCCGCATTGCGGAGGATGCCTCCCAGACCCAAGCTGGCACCACTGCCAACTTGGGCTGGTTTGAGAGTGCCAAATGGCTCCTGCAATCTGCCATCCAGAAGCAGGGGTGCCCAGGAAAAGGGCCAGCATTGGTGTTCAGGTCCTGGTGGCCCTCAGTTTGGCTCCTGAAATTCCGTGATTGGATGCCTGCCTCCCAGACCCAAGCTGGCACCACTGCCAACTTGGGCTGGTTTGAGTGTGCCAAATGGCCCTGCAATCTGCCATCCAGAAGCAGGGGTGCTGAGTTTTGTTTGCCAGGAAAAAGGGCCAGCATTGGTGTTCAGGTCCTGGTGGCCCGCAGTGGCCGGGGCTGGCTCCTGAAATTCGCGATTGCGCAGGATGCCTCCCAGACCCAAGCTGGCACCACTGCCAACTTGGGCTGGTTTGAGAGTGCCAAATGGCTCCCTGCAATCATCCATCCAGAAGCAGGGGTGCTGAGTTTTGTTTGCCAGGAAAAAGGCCAGCATTGGTGTTCAGGTCCTGGTGGCCCGCAGTGGCCGGGTTGCTGGCTCCTGAAATTCCGCATTGCAGGATGCCTCCCAGACCCAAGCTGGCACCACTGCCAACTTGGGCTGGTTTGAGAGTGCCAAATGGCTCCTGCAATCTGCCATCCAGAAGCAGGGGTGCTGAGTTTTGTTTGCGAAAAGGGCCAGCATTGGTGTTCAGGTCCTGGTGGCCCGGTCCCAGGCCGGGCTGGCTCCTGAAATTCCGCATTGCGCAGGATGCCTCCCCCAGACCCCAAGCTGGCACCACTGCCAACTTGGGCTGGTTTGAGAGTGCCAAATGGCTCCTGCAATCTGCCATCCAGAAGCAGGGGTGCTGAGTTTTGTTTGCCAGGAAAAGGGCCAGCATTGGTGTTCAGGTCCTGGTGGCCCGCAGTGGCCGGGCTGGCTCCTGAAATTCCGCATTGTGCATTGCGCAGGATGCCTCCCAGACCCAAGCTGGCACCACTGCCAACTTGAAGCAGGGGTGCTGAGTTTTGTTTGAGTTTGTTCAGGTTTGGCCGGCTGGCTCCTGAAATTCCGCATTGCGCAGGGATGCCTCCCAGGAACCACTGCCAACTTGGGCTGGTTTGAGAGTGCCAAATGGCAGCCATTGCTGTTTTGTTTGCAAAAGGGCCAGCATTTGGTGTTCAGGTCCTGGTGGCCCTCAGTGGCCGGGTTGGCTCCTGAAATTCCGCATTGCGCAGGATGCCTCCCAGACCAAAGCTGGCACCACTGCCAACTTGGGCTGGTTTGAGAGTGCCAAATGGCTCCTGCAATCTGCCATCCAGAAGCAGGGGTGCTGAGTTTTGTTTGCCAGGGAAAAGGGCCAGCATTGGTGTTCAGGTCCTGGTGGCCCTCAGTGGCCGGCTGGCTCCTGAAATTCCGCATTGCGCAGGATGCCTCCCAGACGCAAGCTCCAACTTGGGCTGGTTTGAGAGTGCCAAATGGCTCCTGCAATCTGCCATCTAGAAGCAGGGGGAAGGAGCTCGGTGGCCTGGCCATTGCTAACTCAGCTATTGGGTCTCTGCTAGAGACTTGTTTTACTGAGCTAGCTGGGCATATATATATATGATAATAATCGGGCTTACCTAGAGAGGTTCCCACTATTATTATATAGTGGCGCAACGACGTTCGTCCACGGATCCCTTCGGAGATTCCTACTTGAGCATCGAAACCCCCCGAGGCTTCAGTTAATTGCCTGCCGAACACCGCTTCGCTGGGAAAAGGGACTTTTTCGTTCTAGAAGGAGACTTCTTTTCCAGCGGTCAGATTCGAACCTCACTTCTAAAACCTGAACATAGACTGTTCGAGGAGAACTGACTTAGCAGACGCCTTCCACAGAATTCACCCCAAAGGATTGGTATGTATAAACTAACAGCCGCGCGCGCCCTTTTGGGGTTCTGATTTTTTTTTGAGTTTTTTTTCTTTTTTTTTCTGTTTTTTTTCTGTTGGAAGGAATATGGGTGCCTCTTTACGCACCCCAAAGCTTTCTGATATCGAGAGAGAGATTTATTTAACCATTGTAGAAATTCTATCTACTAACAACTTTTCCTTTTCTTCTGGTAAACTTTCAAAAAGCAGTCTTAAAAGATTTATTTTATGGATTACCTCGCATTTTCCTGAAACTAATAAGAACACTGTTACTGACGATTCCTTTTGGGACAAAATTGGCAACACTCTCTATATAACTCAGACTAGACAAGATTTCTCTGTAACTAATTTCTTGCCTTTATTTCATTTTATAACTAAAAGTGTTCAGAATTTTAACTCGAAAAAGCTTTTGCAAACGTGCTCTGTCAGTGGCCTTTCGAATGCAAATGGCTTGAGTGATAAGACTCTGCTAATCAGCCCGGCCACTACTGTGCCCGCGGGCTCTGAGATAACACTTTCCTCTTCTACCGCGGGTCCTGGGGGGCTCGACCCCACAGTCGTTTCTTATCTAACTCGCCACACATCCTGCCTACCCCTGCCCTGGCCCCTAGTCCATGCCAGGTTCCGGGGGTCGGGTTCCCGTCCTCAGCCAATCCCCCCCCCGCCGCGCCCCACCCCGCCCCCTCCCTGTTCTCCCTCCGGCCGCGTTTCCGCCGTCCCCCTCCGATTTCCCCCACCGCCGCCCGCTCGTGTTTTAGCCCCTCCCCCGCCGCCCCTACCGGGACCTGCCCGCCCCGTCCCCCTCCCTTTCCCGCGGTTCCCTCCGCCTCTGTTCCCCCCCCCTCATCCTGCCAGCGCTGGCACCACCCTCACCTCTCCTGCCGTCCGCCCCGCCTCTCTCTGCCGGCTCTGTCCCCCCCCTCCTGTCCTCAGCCTTTCCCGGGACAGGAGAATTTTTTAAGCGCCCGTCAAACACCTATCAATCCTGTAACCGCTGCATTTCAATCCGGCCTTGTAGTCGTGCCCCCGACTCCCCTATCCCTGCACCCCCCACCCTGTTAAGCCCCCCCTGTCCTCTCTCCGCGCCTCCTCAACACCCCTCCCTCCCCCCGAACGGAATTTCAGAAACCCCCCAAGTTATGAAAACCCCCGACTGTTCTCGTGCTTGCTGTGCTTCTACTCTGGTGCCAATAGCGCCACCCTCTGACCAGCCTGTGAAACCCTTGAAAAACGTTTCTAAGCGATTAAAACGCAAATCCAAATTAATAATACAGTCCTCCTCAGAGGCCTCCTCCAGTGAATCAGATTCTGAAACGATTCATTCAGATCCATGGGCTTTCATTAAAATGGAGGTTGTCAAGGCTGGTGATTGGGATCTTGCACAGAAAATTAATGCATTTCCAGTCGAGTACTTGCAAGGACGGAACGGTGGAGCTGCCGCCACTAAAAGGTGGACAGCAATTTCGAATAAGGAATTAGTACAATTAAGAAATATAGCCAAAGACCATGGCAGAAGTGCACATATCTTTAGAAATTTTCTAGAAGCTATGTTCTCTGCATATGTTTTACTTCCACATGATGTAAAAAATATTGCAAATTGCCTCCTATCCCCAGCAGAATATATGCTATGGGAAAGGAATTGGAAAAAACATTTGAAAATATTATCAGATTCCTATGCTGCAGATGCTAATAAGACGAACTTTTCAGTGGATCAGCTTGCTGGTGAAGGTGCATTACAACAACCTGCAAATCAATTAGAAACTTTAACAAAAGACGCATTACAAGATGTTGCAACTGCAGCAAAAACCTCTCTGCTTCTCATGCATGATGAGTCACTGCCAACAATGCATTTTTCTACTATTAAACAAGGGTTAGATGAAAGTTTTATTAAATTTGTAGACAGAATTAAAGATGCTTTGGAGAAACAGATTGAAAGTGCAGAGGCAAGGAAGGAACTCTTGTGTAAGCTTGCTTTAAGTAATTCAAATGAAAGGTGCAAAGCCATTCTGAGGTCCCTACCCGTGGATACAAACCCTACTATAGAGCAAATGCTAGAATCCTGTACGCGTCACATGTCCACTGAAAACACAGTGGCTCAAGCCGTCGCTAAGGGTATTGCTGAAGGAGTTTCTGGGGCTTATGCAGTAATGACTTCTAAAGACCAAGCTAAGTGCCATCACTGTGGCGGACTTGGACATTACATCAAGGACTGTCCTGAGAGGTCACCCCCCCGATACCACCGCTACCCTCATCAGAGACCCCAGATCCAGCAACGCCTCCAGCAGCGTCCGGGAACGCTTATGGAGCCCGGTCCAGGGGCCCCGGCGATGACAACAAATCAAAGGCCATTCAGACCCAACCACGCTTCAGCCCAAGGCGTTCCAGACCACAAGAAGAGGATTCAACCCACGGGACAACCCAGATGGGAACCCGCCGACAACTGGTAACTGCTTTGTCCATTGAGTTTACTAATGATAATGTCCACAGAATTCCCACTGGTAAATATGGACCTAAAGGTGACCCCTCAGACATTTTAATTACAGGGGACTCTCTTAATTGCCCAAAGGAAATATTTGTTGTTCCAGAAGTGCTTACGGTGATGCCAGGACAAGAAATCCTCATCCAGGTATATTGTATGGACTTACCATTTTTTCTTTCAAAGGGTACCCCAATAGCACAAGCTTTCTTGCTTCCAAAGAATCACAGGAACAGATACCTCTCAACCCTACAGCCATGTGGGTACAAGTCGTGGAACATCCAAGCCTTTCATCGAGTGCGGCCTCACCTGCAAAGGAGAGTTGACCCACCTGCCAGGGATGCTGGACACCGGTGCTGACGTGACCATCATCGCTCGCTCAGATTGGCCTAAGCGCTGGGAGCTACAACCTGTTGCAGGTATGATTTCCGGGATTGGTGGAAATACAGTATCCATGAGGAGCAAGCACAACATCCTTGTTGAAGGTCCTGATGGTCAGATGGCAACCATCCGCCCATTTGTGGTAAGGGCCCCCATCACCCTTTGGGGCAGAGACGTTTTATCCCAGTGGGGAGCCACTTTAAGCATTCCCACTCGGGATTTTTCAGTGGGGCCACTGAGTTAGGGGCGCTTCCTGAAACACCTCGACTCATCTGGAAAAGTGACAAGCCTATACATGTCCAACAGTGGCCCCTTTCTAAAATTAAGCTGCGCGCCCTAAACGCTCTTGTGGAAGAACAGCTAGCTAAAGGTCACATCGTTGAGTCCGATAGCCCCTGGAATTCTCCTGTCTTCGTCCTACCAAAACCTGGGACAAACAGATGGAGGCTTCTCCACGACCTTCGCAGAATCAACGAGGTCATCGAGGACACGGGCTCTCTCCAGCCTGGTTTGCCCTCCCCATCGATGTTGCCTAGAGACTGGGAACTTGTTGTCATAGACATTAAGGATTGTTTCTTCAGCATTCCTCTACATCCAGATGATGCTCCTCGATTTGCCTTCTCCGTTCCCTCGCTCAACAACGAGGCCCCGCTCAAAAGATACCATTGGACCGTTCTTCCTCAGGGACTTAAAACCTCGCTGAGTATCTGCCAGTGGTATGTGGCTCACATCTTGTCTCCCATTCGGAAATTATTTCCAGACTCCATAATCTACCATTATATGGATGATATCCTGGTGTGTGCTTCAGACAAAACTCATTTGGACAACACAGTTAAAAAGACTATTGAAGCCATAGAAAAGGCAGGGATGGAGATTCATGAGGACAAAATCCAGTACATCAAGCCATGGACTTACCTTGGAGTCCAGATCCGGGAAAGGACCATCGTACCCCAGCAGGTCATCATACTTGATGATCCAAAAACCTTGAGAGACTTACACAGCCTGTGTGGATCCATCAACTGGGTACGTCCACTGCTAGGAATTACAACAGAGGACCTTGTTCCCTTGTTCAACCTTCTTAGGGGACCTAAGGAATTGGACTCTCCTTGCATTCTCACAGAAGAAGCCAGAGGCGCTATTGTCAAAGTCCAGGAAGCTCTGTCTTCACGCAAGGCTCATCGCTTCGACCCCAGCCTGCCTTTCCAGTTCATCATTCTGGGAAAAGCACCCCGATTCCATGGACTGATTTTTCAATGGGACTCTCAGCTTCGAGATCCTCTGCTGATACTAGAATGGATTTTTACAAGTAACCAGCCCACGAAGACACTTACCACCTACCAGGAGATCATAGCTCACCTAATAAAAAAGGCTAGGACTCGCCTTCGCTCTCTTTCAGGTTGTGACTTTGAATGCATATACTTGCCAATAACTCTTACTGATTTTGAGGATCTGATCCAAACTAATGAGAGTCTTCAATTTGCCTTAGACAGCTACACAGGTCGAACCACAGCTCAAATCCCAAAGCACAAACTTTTTAATTCTAAGGAAACCTTTCATTTGATTCCAAAACGAATCCAAAGCGTTAAACCTCTTAAAGCTCTAACTCTCTTTACTGATGGCTCAGGGTCCTCCCACAAGTCAGTGATTACATGGAGAGACCCCCAAACTCAAAATTGGGAATCTGACATACAAATTGTACAGGGCTCACCACAGATTGCAGAATTAGCAGCTGTAGTCAGAGCTTTTGAAAGATTTAAAAATGAACCTTTTAATCTGGTCACAGATTCTGCTTATGTTGCTGGTATAGCTATGAGAGCAGAACACGCTCTTCTTAAAGAGGTTTCCAACCCAAAGTTGTACCAACTGCTCTCTAAATTGGTACGCCTAATCTCCCACAGAAAGCAGTCTTACCATATAATGCATGTGAGGTCCCACACGGACCTTCAAGGTATTATTGCAGAAGGCAATAGGAAAGCAGATGCTTTAGCAATGGTTGTAGAAACTGCTAATATTCCTGACATCTTTGCCCAGGCAAAGCTGTCTCATGCGTTTTTTCATCAAAATGTGCCTGCCCTTAGGAGAATGTTCAAACTCTCAAAGGATCAGGCAAAGGCTATCGTGGCTACTTGTCCAAACTGTCAGTCCTATCAGATACCCTCTATGGGAATGGGAGTCAATCCCAGAGGTCTGAACAGCTGCCAGCTGTGGCAGACAGATGTTACTCACTTTGCACCGTTTGGAAGATCAAAATACGTGCATGTATCGGTTGACACATTCTCAGGAGCTGTGTTTGCATCATCACACGCAGGAGAAAATGCACTGCATACAATAAAACACTTTCTACTCGCTTTTGCCACCCTGGGAGTACCAAAGGAAATCAAAACAGATAACGGACCAGCCTACACTTCCCGTAAGTTAAAGGAGTTCTTCAATGCATGGGGCATAGCACACAAGACTGGCATACCTGTAAACCCCACAGGACAATCCATCGTGGAAAGGACACATCAAACCCTCAAAAGAGTCCTCAATCAGCAGAACAGAGACACGAAAATCACATCTCCAGTGGAAAGACTTTGTAAAGCTCTCTATGTCATCAATTTTTTGAACTGTTCAGTTTCAGAGCCTGATCCACCAATACTTCGCCACTTTGCAAATTCCACCCAAGCAAAGCTTACTGAAAAACCACCAGTGCTCGTGAAGGATCCTGAATCACATCAATTTTCTGGGCCTTATCAGCTGATTACTTGGGGTAGAGGACATGCGTGTGTGCTACTGCCATCCGGTCCAAGGTGGTACCCAGGAAAAAATGTAAAACCATACTTAGAATCTACGAATACCGCTCCTGCAGTTGAAGACAAGAACTCTCCTGAGGCAAACACAAGACCACCTCAGAACCAAACCAGCTCGGCCTGGAGAAGAAGACGTCGCCGAACTCCCTCTAATACCAGCACAGACCGACCCATCACAAGACAGCAGACAAAACTGAGGACAACATAATGTCTTGCTGCATTAAGCCATAGATAGCCTTAACATGAAAGTGTTTTTTGAATTATGTGTTGTTACTCTGTTTTTTGCATTTTAAATACCCTATTGTTCCTTTTCTCTAACTTTTAAAAATCCCTCTTGCTTTCTACCCACTCTCTCTCCCTTAGCATAACTTAGAAATTAAAGAAAAAGGGGGGAGGACAGGAACAGGAAAAGATCTAGGCAAAACCCTCTCATCATAAAGCTAACAATTTTGTTTATATTCCCTATCAGAAGCCCTATTCCTGCCCAAAGATGAAAAATATCTCCGTTGGTGCTGTCCTCACTGCAGCCTGGATGCTCTTCACTGCACCGCTTGTCTCCGGCTGGATCAGCCCTCAGCCCAGTCATAATGTCTGGGTAACCTTAGCAAAAACGCTAAAACAGGACAACCTGTGCTTGTCCATGGGAAGCATTGATAACCCACTTTCCACATGTCTAGTAGGAATTCCCTTTGTTGCAGATGATTGGCCTTTCTATAACTCAGAGGTTCTTCGCACCACAGGTAAGAGACCCAATGTGGTTGATACTTGGGACGAGTGGACAAAAATTCTGCCAGATGATAATCAGGAGCCCCAAGAATTGGATCTATTGGGGTCCTCCATGGCCACATATTGCGTCAAATTTTACTTTAGACGTCCAAAAAATAGTAATTGGCCAGGAATTGACCAGAACAAAAACACATATCGAAAAGATGTATCACCAATTAACAAAGCCTATAACCCTCATGATTGGTGCAATTACACGGCTCGTGTGATCTCTGTGTCCTCGCTCCATCCCAAGGTTCTACCCAAGGGAACGTTTCTCATCTGTGGTGACAGGGTTTGGGCAGGGATCCCTTCCCGACTCCAGGGAGGTCCCTGTACCCTTGGTAAACTTTCCACCCTTACTCCAAATATCACCCTGTTACTTAATTGGAAAAAGGAAAGCGAATCAAAACGCCAAAAAAGGTCCTACACTGAATTTGATGAAAATTGTGACCCTAAATTGTATGATTGGAACAAACCGAAAAAGATTGCGGCCTCCTTGTTTTTACCATGGGTAGCTGCAGCTAAAGCCCTCGGTGAAATCAGTCACCTTGGGTGTTGGCTCAGTAAACAAGCTAATGCTACCTCTGCAGCCCTGAGTGATCTCTTAAAGGATGAAGAAACTACAAGACAAGCTTCACTCCAGAATCGAGCAGCAATCGACTTCCTGCTGCTTGCCCACGGACACGGCTGTGAGGATTTCGAAGGAATGTGCTGCTTCAACCTCTCTTCACGATCGGAATCCATCCATGCGAACATCCAGAAACTGAAAGATCTCGTGAAGGACTTGAAAGTAGAAACTATTCCAGACTGGGTTAATGAACTTTTTGGGCATTGGGGATTAACAGGATGGGCTGCTTCCTTGGTTAAGGGAATTTTGCTGATTCTCCTTGTAGTTGTGATTGTGTTAGCTATGTTCTCGTGCCTTTTCCACTGTTTTAAAAGAACTATAGGGAATGCCTTTTTAGTAAAAACAGAAAGGGGAGTTGTAGTGAACCCCAAGGATACAGGAAAAGCTCCTTGGAGAATTGAATGCTGAGTCATCCCTGAGCGGGCGTTGTCCTGTTCCTCTTACCCGACCGTGTTGAGACCCTGTCCTTTAATCAGTTAAGACAATACTATTGTAACTCTTTTAGCTATTGGTCAGTTAAGGAATATGCTTAAACCTGCGGCTATTGGTTGGTTTTGGATCCATGCCAAGGCTATAAAAAGAGCCCTCTGTACCCCCTTTCCTTGGAGAAGAAGAAGCGCTGTACCCTTCGCGGACCTCCCGAATAAACCTTCACTGCGGAATTTCGGCGTATTCTCTTCCCCTCTCTCTCGTCTGCTACGCCACTGCCCCGAGCGATTCCTCCTAGCTGCCTGAGCTGAACTCACGAAAGAGCTGAATCACTTAAGCTGAATATCACTGGCTTGCTAGGAAGGAGCTCGGTGGCCTGGCCATTGCTAACTCAGCCATTGGGTCTCTGCTAGAGACTTGTTTTACTGAGCTAGCTGGGCATATATATATGATAATAGTCGGGCTTACCTAGAGAGGCTCGCATTATTATTATAAAAGAGTAATAAATCATCTTATTGGTTGAGCGAGGCACTTTTAAATCTGTCTATAACTGTCTCTGAAAACTTTCAAAACTTGCTAATGGTGCAGTATTATAGTTCTGATTGCATTTGAGTTTATTTAATTATGCTAATTATTCACAGTTTTCTTACCCTGGTTGTTACAAACCATGAGCTGATGGATGTTACAACAATTGGGGCATTCATGCACAGACATCTATTTACTTCATTTCTAATGCATGCTAACATGTTGATACATCTGTTCTTGTTACTTGACTGTTTCAAAGGATACTGATTTTGACATGGATCCAATTATTTCATCTGGAGATTATTTATTATATAATAATAATAATTCAGAGCAGATCTTCTTACCCGACAGACTCAGGCTGGGCTGTCTGCAATCTCTCAAGTGTGCCCAGTGAAACCAAAGAGGCTGCTTTAGGAGTAATGTACTTTTGCATGTGAAAAAGAGAAGCAGACTCCAGCCCATTGTTACAGGATTATTGCAGAACCCATTGTACTGAGTGCCATATGATGAAAGGGCCAGCGTTTGTAGCTAGGAACAGTCTTGAGAGTGAAGACAAGTAGCTTATGCTTAGCAAGATACAGTTACAAAAACAAGTGATTCTGTGCAGATGAGTCAGAATAGTGATAGGAGAATTGTGGATAGAACAATCCAAATCACCTAGAAAAAGAAAAGAATATTATAGCAGCAGAGACTCAAGTCCCAGGATGAAAATTTAGCCTTGTGGCTCTCATTATCATAGAGATGTTATGGAGAAAATCTCTGAAGGCTTTAGAGACAGGCAGACAAAAACACAGGAAAGAGGCAAGTCAAAAATGAAGTCTAAGTCTAGAAACAGACCTGAGAAATACACTGAATTATTGTGTTTTCCTCAGTGACTGGGAAAAACATAGGGAAGAAAATGAGTTCTTTTTGGCTTGAACTTCAGCTGGCTGTGATGCCTTAATGAAAAAAGGCAGGAACAAGTGTAGTGATTCCAACTGAAATTATAGGGGGAAATTACATTACTTAGAGATACGTAATAGAAGAGATTTATTTCAACAAATATGCTTTGATAATTACAAGCTGTTATTAATTTTGCACTAATTTTACAAGATCAATTCTACCTACAAACATAACTGAACAACTAGAGCTACACACAGGATGTATTTCCCTTGAAATAGTGGGGAATCAGAAACATCAAGGGGACACTGACCTTTACAGAGATCTTCAGAAGAAATCTGCAGTCACCTACTAGAGTGGGGTCCTTGGATTCATTCTGAATCCTCAAGTCTATTCTTCCTTTTTCAGGTATATGCTTAGAGGTATTTTTTCTGCGGTGCTTATTGTCTTGTTGTGCAGACTTTATTTACACTCCACATGAATCCTTTATCACATACAGCCTCACAGAGGATACAAAGGGATGCCAGTTCCACATTTCTGGACCTCTCATATCAATGTTTTTCATTATAACAATTTTTCAAGAGAGTATCAGTGCTATTTACTATAAACCACAAACATTATGCCTATGGCAATAATTTTTCTGACTATGTGTGTTGCCTTGAATGCACTGCAATGACAGGATAAAACACTTCTGATCAGAATTCAGTACACAGATAATGTTTCAGAACACAGGACATGGAGATTGGTTTCATTAGAGATCAAAACAAAATACAGCCACTCTAAAAAGGAAAGGTTATAGCTGTTCACATGAGGAGTTTGGCATGAAAAATAATAAAAAATTGTTGTCTTGATTGGATTGCATTAGGGCAGGATCCTCTAGGAAACAGAGGGATTTCTCATCTTTTGTAAGTAATTACCTGAAAGAGTAGAGGGGGATGAAGGAAACTCTAGAAAAGGGGTAAACGCATTCCCCAGCCCCCATGTATGCAGCACCATCAGTTCATGGAGAGCAAGAAGCAGCAATATCACGTAGCAGAGAGCTCTCTCTCTGCCTTTCCCTCCAACTTCCTCTCCACCAATAAATGTGGCAAAGTTCTGGTTCCCTGGAGCCCAATACCTGCCCATACTGCCCAGTTTGTCTCCTCTTGCCCCAGCAAAGAGGTTTACAAGGCTTGCACTAGCTGGATTGCACCACAGAGAAGCAGGTAAAGAAAGAAGTAGACAGGGGCTGTTTCCTTTCTTCTTGCACAATGTAGCAGTCTGAAAAAGTTCAGATCAGCCTGGCAGGACGGTCTTTTCCACAGTAACTTGCTGTGTATCTCAGGTATCCCTGCTCGTTTTCCCCTTCCCTTATACACTGCCTCCCAGATCTCTGTACCACTCAAAACATAGTCCAATTAAGTTTTCAGCAGTTTGCTGAGAAGTCAGTCAATGAACAGCCTGGAAGGACTCGAGACTGTTTTCCAATAGATTAAATTCCTTCAGGGGTAGAGCCTTCCTTTGCTGCCTCACACCTCCCTCTTGAAAACACTGAAACATTTGGGGAACTGTCACATTGGATATTGTTACCATGCTCTAATGCAAGGAGACCGGAAAGTGACCTGATTCATCCAAAACCAAAAAAACCCAACAGACTAGCAATAACAAAATGAATTTGTGCAGACAGCAATGCAGAGATGGCAAAGCAAAGGTGATTGTGTTTACTTAGCAAGCGGATATTTTCTTGAAGGAGCTAGACAATGTAAATCCTCAAAGGCAAGCTCACTGCTGAAAACTGGTTTTGCCCATTTGCATTTGGCAGAAATCTAGCTCTCAAATTCAAGATGATTATTATTCAAAGCAATCAGAAACACTTTTGCTTTTGTTCAGTCTCTCTAGGATGAAACTGTCCACTGAGACCATGACGTACAGTCTGCATGTCTTTAAATCAGCACCTTATCAGCAGTTACTATAATATATTTTTATTACCACATGCAATAAACCCAAGAACTTCCCATCTCTGGAAAAGAGGCTGTTCTTGCTGTGATTTGCTCAGAAGAGGTGAATACACAATGCAGCATCACTGGCCAACAGCTGCCATTGCACTGGGGACAAACAGCCAGCCAGGTTTGCCACCCTGCCACACACAGGCTCAGGAGGATGAGCAGATTCTGGCTATGCAGAGCTTAGGGCTCCAAAGGGTATCAGAGTCCACCTCACATTAATGAGTGTCCTTTAGCTTTGGTGCATTTCTCTCCCAGATGAGGCCTTTTCCTGAGCCTTGCTTCTTTTCTCAGAAAACAAAACCTGGCACAGGAAGCAGTATAGGGAAACAAGAGACGACTGGTCCTTCATACTTACACTAGAAATCTGTAATTTGTTTTTTCTTCATGTTGTAAATTATTCCAATTCTAAACACGTGCTGGAAAAGCTGCTTTTCAAAATCTAAAACTGCTGCAGAGGATCATGTGCCAATATTTGGACCACCAGCTGTGAAGCTGAATTTTCCATTTTCTCTTCTGATGTTTGATAGAGCACCTTTTATATTGAAAAATGACTCTTCTCAGAGAGGGCCCCATAGCACACACATCTTTTATCAAAATGTATGGAGACTCTACTAGGAGCAATCCCATCTCAGGAACTGACAAATCTGACCTAGGCAAAACATCAGTCTAAAATACCTCCTTATAACAAATTCCTCATGACTTGTGCAACAGCCTTCACTGAGGAGATGGGAGAAGGCTTCTATTATCGTCATCTCCTGTAATTAAGACTGAGAACCAGCAAAATACTTAAACATCATGATTCCAAATATTTGTATTTCAACACTAAAACACTTAATGTATGCTTAAGTACTGTGCTGGATCAGGACTGGAGCACATTTGTGTGTACCCAGTTCAGCAGTGCAAAAGAGCCAGACAAACCCCTCCACCTTCTGAGCACTCTCATAAAATCCCTGTTTATAATGTCAGTCCAGACAGGACCACTGCTGTCCCTTGCCTGGGCCAAAACTCCAGTTCTCTGCTTTTTAACACTGTGTTGTGTTGTCTGTTTGCACTAGACTAGTCAATACTATGCTGGCCAGCATGCACATATTTTTACTACCACAGTGCTTGGTGTTGAAATCCCTGTGATAGAGCTTTTGCTGCCAGTTAGGGGCTTGTGCGAGTCCCATACACCCCTGCTGTGATCATTGCATGTCACAGGAACATGGCACTCAAATTCAAAATATCCCAGTAATTCCTATGATGACTGCAGCACTTCAAACAATAACCTGCTAAATCTCTGCCTTTAAACAACACACTAACTAAGACTAATAAATGAGAGCTACTGACTGCACTTTATGGAATCTGGTGGTGCCTAAAAGATCACTCCCTTCCTGACCTGGGAAGTGGAGGGGTCAGCGTGTAATTGTTTTCATGCAGGATCAGCTCTGGCCTAGGTGTCATTACTGAGATGTGCATGACTTCCTCCCATTAGGCAGCACCAAGGGCTGCAGCTAAGTGGGTCACAGATGCAAATAGAGCTCAGTGCAGCTGCTGAAATTCGTTGTTCTCTTTCAGCTGAGCATGGAAAGCACTGACTCCTGTGCACCGAAAAAGCCACTTCACTAGCGCTTGTCAAATGTCATATGATGGACACATTTAGGGGTTCCTCACTCTTAGTGCCTCTGAGTCCACCCTCAAGGGCCAAGACACCACAGGGGAAATTGCACTCTCAGTATTTTCAATGCATCAATCCTTGCAAGCAAGCCTTTCCTCAGCAGTTTGCCAACATGGTTTTTGAGAATTTGCAACCTCAGTTTCAAAGGGCCACTTGCATTTTAGACAGCATTTCCAAACCACCAAACCTGAAAAATCAAAAAGCACAGGGTTCCAGGTGCCACTTCATAAATTAGCTCAAATATCAGAAATGTAAAAGGGAAGGTTTTCTTGCTTCAGAAAACACAAAGAACTGAAGATTTTCTGGTATCACAGCATCCAAATTCCAGTACAGTGTTATCTGATCTCAGCAACAATCCTCCAGTCACACAATTGATCTGAAGTTCACAGAAATCAGGAATTGTTTTTCCTCTCATTTTTTTTTTTTGGTTCTATGTTTGACTTAGAAAGCCTGAAACCCAGAAGACAATTACCTTACATACAAAATCTCTTATTTCCTCATGCCATGTTTCTGCTAATGTCAGTAACACATCACTAAACATAGGTGAACCAAAGCAGTCAAACAATCACCTCATTACATGTCTGAATTTTTTTTTCATTATATGAAACACCCATCACTGATACAATGTCAAATGGGAATGAAGTACTTATGATGGGAACTCACAAAAGTGTCTAGCATTTTATATGAGGTATTTATGAACCAATTCAGTAGAGATTTGAACATGTGTTCAGGACCCAGTAAAATCCATGAGACATGAACACATGGTCTTGCTGTGCAGGAGCAGAATGTTGAATCACCACTGTAAAATGGGCTCTCACAGCCAGCAACAACACAGTGATTTAACCAATGTGAATGGTTTGAGTCAAGCATCTCATCCAGAGGTAGCTGAACATAATCATAATGCTTTATGATGTGCCATTCTTAGTCCTTCTCCCTCTGACTTCCATGGAGCCAGAGCTTGCAGAGCACTGGCATTTATCCTGCAGCACAACTCCTCTGTGTAAGGTTAATACCATCAATTTGATTCACAGGGGTTTGTGAGCCAGACAGGCAAACTGAAGAAGAAAAAGCCTCTCTCACAAGGAGACAAGGGCACGAAAGAGGTTGCCCAGCAAAGTCATCAAAGCAAACAGCATGAATGAGACAGTGTTGATGAAGACAGAAGTGGCATTGAAGGCTGCAATAACAAAGCAGGGCAGTGACATGAAGATAAGTGGCAAAGTAATTGTCTGGTTGAGCCAAGTGTATCCATACAGTCCATCTGCCAGCAACCCATGCAAATGGACACCAAGCACTGAAGATCTAAGTGCCCATTTATGTAAATATATTCCAAATGGTGACACAAAAATACATAGGAACAAATAATTAGTAAACACAACTAAAAGTTTTTGAGAGCATCGGAGGTAATTATTATGAACAGTCTTAGCATCTACTGCCAACAAATGAAGGATTTTCTTCCTGGTTTTTCTTACTAATTATTCTAAAAAGCCAGAGTTGTGTCCTCAACATTTGGTCCTGTAAAAGTTTATCATATAAAAAAGACTCTTGATGTAACAAAGGAGCCACATTGCCAGGCCAGTTTCTGGATCTCCACTCCAGAAAAAAAAATTGTCTAAAAGCCAATTTTAGCAGCTAAGTGGATTATCAATTTCGAAAGAGAGTCTCCAAGAAGAATAAAGTTATTAGCATTTTACAGTGGAGCAAATAACATATCCAGAGACTGGACCCATGGTGCCTTCATTTCATCCTTAGTGAATTGTAAATAGCTTGGTCAGGCAGAGAATGTTACACAGCAGGTGAAGGCAAACCCTTCCCTCCTCTCTGTCTCCCAGTTCATCAGCCTATTCAAGCCTTTATCTGTATGGATCAGAAAAAGGAAAAAAAAAGGTGCTTTCTCTTGTCTTTACTACCACTCATCATAAGCTCAAGTGACCCAGATGCAAGTAGAGCCAGCATTCTGGGTAGAGAAGGGCAGAGCATCCCCCCCCATGCCTTCCTCCTCTGCTTTGTGAAAGCAGCACCACACTTCACATAGGCAGTGACTGCAGACATTCACCGGCACTTGGGGGCTGAACAGCACTTGCCTGAGGATGGCACAGAAGAGCCTTCTACCACACATTATGTATGGATACCAAAGTAAAAAGGACACAGTCAGGCTTAGAAGAGAGCCTTAGATTATGTGGTCAATACTTAGTAGCTCACAACTAAACAGCCAGTTATTAATTGACAGCCAAAAGTGTTTTCCTAGAGCTCAAGTGGTTCAGTTTTGGTGCATAAAGTCATCAGGTCATCCCCAGCTGTCATATATGTCTGAAGCCACAATAGCAAGGGACATACATTAATTTTGGTGAAACATGTGAAATTCATCATCCTGGAGAAAAAAGTTTTACTGCTAGACTTGATGGATGGGTTGAAACTTTGTGCCTTCTGTAAGCCAGTCCCAACTACATGCATGATGTTTTAAAGGGCCTTATTTCAATCCTGACAAATGAGCACCAGATGTTTCTTTTATTGTAGTTGCATTCTATATGCAACTATATATTCTATATATCCAACATTTCAGGCTCATGTTAAGGTCTGAGAAACTCTCTCTGATCCACCTCTTGCTCCTTAAAAAAAGAAAACTGTGTGAGAGAATAAAACAAAGAATAAAATATTATAATTCTGATAAACTAAATAAATGAATGAAAACAGAAGTCTTCTCACTGGGAGAAAGAGAAGATAGGTAGAAAAAACCATCTGGGTTCAGTTATCATCAAGCACAGACTGATTTTTCATTAGAAAATCTCTCATGAAGAACAATTACTTCTGCTCTTTTTTTTTGCTTATTTCATTATTCCTTTCAAAACAACTGTACTCTGAAAGGTTCTCTTTGACCTATACATACCATAAGCAGGAGGTTAAAAGGCCTGTAATTACATCTGACCATTCTGGCTTCTCTGCAGATTACAGTGGGGATGAGGTTCCTTCTATGGGGAAGAGAGTGTAGTTTTTAGGATTTATTTGTTTAATTAACTGTTTTATTTTCTTCTTTTCTTCCTAAAAGCAGCTGCTCATTCACTCCACTCTCACTGTCCACCTTATCCACTCCAAGGGAAGCTGATCCATTCTGAAGGAAAGCACTCTCCAGGCTAAGCTCTCCCCTGACCAGAAGCCGACCAGGACACCTTGGGCTGGAACTGCATAGTGCCAGCCAGAGAAAGATTTGTTCCTGCAAGTGCTAAGTACTATTTTCATTCCTGTTAGGCCGAGGCTCTTTTTCATTTTTGTCTGTCCCAAGTACTTTTCCTTGCTTGTTGAATAAATACATTGAAATACTTCCTTTTTCATTAGCAAAACAATGTAGTATTTAAATGCAAACTTAAAGCAATGTCAGTGTGTAGATACACACTGAGCTAGAGCACATACCAAGAGGCTGAGAAACGGGTTCCATTCCTCGATCTACCACTGACTAAATTCGTCACCTTGCTTCAGATTTCACCCATCTGTGAAATGGGATAATGATCCTTCCTTAACTCATAGGGCAAGAATGTCATTAATATTTGGTCTTGGTTTCAGATTCTTGAAGAAGAGCTTTTCCATTATATCATTTCCCTGTTTTGGCCAGCCCTTGGACTACAGTTGTGACTGTGGTTCCAACTCTATATCCTATAAGGTATGATGGCTGGGTTTGGTGCCACCATTGCAACATGCAGTGCCCTTACAATGAATGTTTTTCGAAATAAGACAAGAGCTTTTTTAAAGCAAAGCTTTTGTTTGAAACTCTTCAAACTTCAGGAAAGTTTATGCTTGACTCCAGATCCAAATTCAGCTGCTTGGAACCATCAAAGAGAAACCTATCAGGGAAAAAGTATATGAAGTTGCAAGAAAAGGGAAGAAAGGGGACAGCAGCCAACAAAAAGATATAACAAAGAAATAAGTGAGCAGAGGAAAACCAACAAAAGCTGAAAGTTCATCAAATCTGCATGCAAGGAACTGGACTGGTTTCAAAAGTGGAGCTGAAGACCATATTAAGACTCAATTTTCTGTGGCTCTTGTCTTTTGCCTCAACTGCCCCAATGCTAATGCACTACAATACTGACACATGCTATACAAAAAGCTGTAGATACTCTGAGTGACTTGGTGGAGCAGTCAGAGATGTGAAATGAATGAGCAAACAGTGCAAATGCCATTCCAATTCACTCCCAGGAACACAGTCCCCTGATGGTTTCCTAGGGACACAGTAAGCAACAGAAGCAGAGGATTCTTTGTTCCTGCCACAACTGTTCAGAGTCCCCAGAACACAGAAGGATGTGAAATGATTAATGTTTGACTGTGAATGCCAACCTCCTGGAAAGAGGATGGAGATGCTCTTGCTGCTGCTGCCCCACAGCAGGGAGATGGTATACATGTGCATATATATATAAACATAAAATATATATATATAAATCTGTACACAGGCTCCATGCTCTGTCACGAGTCGCCCTTTGCTCCTGCAGCACCTGTGGGTGACCAATCCTACACTGAACCCTAAGATGGAAAAACAACCCCAAAACTGATGGATCAGTCCTGAAAGAAGCCTGGAATTGAATCCAGCTCTCTGCAGGCACAGTTGTAATATGATCACTTTTCTAAACTGACATGGCCTGACATTAGTAACCACAAAAATGCATATTCCTGTATTACTCACTTTGGCAAACACCACCACATAGCTTAAATACCATTCCCATCTTCCCCAAACCCACTAGCAAATGAATTATTTAGTGTGGAGCAGGGAGAGAAGCTGACACGTCTGGTACTTGAATGCTGCAGTGCTCATGCACCTGCAGAGCTGGAGCTCCCAGTTAATTATCCAGCCTTCCTGTTTTATGGAAGTTCATGTGTCTTCAAGACCTTAATGAATCAAGGCTTACTTGGCATTCATCTTGTGTGTGAGGCTGGTGTTGAACTGTGAAGGCTGATCTGAGCTGGGGCTGTAGTCCCAGGCCACAATGGCACCCAGCCTGTGTTCTTAAATTGTCCTGCTCCCAATGTGTTCTCTGCAACTGAACTTTGGGCTAGGAAGTGCCTTTTGCAATGTTCATGTGGCATCCAAAGCCATGACCTAATTCACTGCTATGTGTAAGCACAATATGAGGGTGATCATAATGATCATTTTAATATGGCAGGTTTCTTCCCTGTAACACTGTTCTAAAAGCTGTCATTTGAACCCAGAGGCACTCCCAAGGCATTGTTGTGATTAGGGCTGAAATACCCATACTGACACAGTGCTAAACAACAAGGCCAGACATACAGAAACCTGCTCTCAGTTACTATTCCACAGAGGCAATTTATCTGTAAATCAAACATGTGGCACACTTTGCTTCAGATTATCCTCTTGATGCACCAAAGCAGCATCTAATCAGCTTTCACTCTATCAAATACAGATTTGTGTCGTAAGTGATGTAGGAAATAACAATCTCACTCTGCCCTCTCACAGGAGAACAGGAACAATCTTTTCCCACAAAGGCCTAAGGTGTTTACTGCACAGAGTAAATACCAGTGCACAGAGAGAACTTTGAAACCTCTGGAGGGATTAGAAACACTTTGTCTGTCAAAGATTATGTTACAGTCCTGCAGTACTCTATACAGAACTGCAAGACCAAGCTTGATTATTTGAACATAAGGTGAAAGTGGTACATTTTAAGTGCACATTTAAATGAAAGAATTCTTAGAAGAACCCTGGCAAGAAATAGAATAACTTCTTTTACTTTTGGAGAATGTTTATCATTGCGTCATTACAAACAAGAAAATGAGGATTTCTGAAATTCAAGACATTAAAGCTGTATGCCTTAAAATCTTCTCAAAGCTCAACCTAATCAGAGAACTAAGGATTCTGTAATTATATGTAAAAGTCTGTAATTACGTGTAAGAGTTTTACCCAGATTTTCATTCTTGACTGCAGAACTGTGTTAAGACACATTCAGAATTCCTGTTTTGGTTGTTACTCTGCTTACTCAGACAAGTTCTATTGATCCCAAAGAGCTTTGTGTACATATGAAAACTGATTAAGAGCTGTGAAAGACCACTGATCCTTTGTCTTTAGTTTTAAGCCTCAGGGAATCTGATTAATTCTCCTGAACTTAAATTCTGACATTTTTTTGCATGTTTAACTCAAGCAGAGACAGCAACTTGAGGAACTTCAGCTTCCAAAAGAAAAGTCATACCTTTTTTTTTTTTTTGATCTGACACAGATGATTAGCAGGGAAACTTCCTTTCTGGAGCACAAGGAGTGGCTGAGGGCCCTGGGGGGCTCAGCCCGGAGGAGGCTCGGGGGGACCTTCTTGCTCTCTGTAACTCCCTGACAGAAGCTAGGTGGGGATCAGGCTCTTCTCCCAGGAAACAAGTGACATGACCAGAGAAACAGCCGCAAGTTGTGTCAAATGAGGTTCAGGCTGGACATCAGGAAGAATTTTTTCACAGAAAAGGTGGTCAGGCATTGGAATGAGCTGCCCAGGGAGGTGGTGGAATCACCATCCCTGAAGTGTTCAAGAAATGATCAGGTGTGGCACTTCGTGCTCTGGCCTAGTTGACAAGGTGGTCAACTCAGGCTGGATTTGATCATCTTGCAGGTCTCTTCCAAGCTTAATTACTCTGTGACTCTTGTGATTCTGTGAAGTTAAAGCCTTCTGTGCCGCGGTAAGAGCCACGGGCAGTGCTGCAGGTCAAGGGCAGTGCTGCGCTCAGCCTGCCCCTCGCCTCCTGCACACCTCAGACAAGCGGCACCCAGCCCAGCCTTCCCTCAGGAGCTTCTACACGGCTGGGCCGGCGGACCTGCCCGCACCCCACAGCTCACACCAGCACCGCCATGGCAGCACCGCAGGGCACCGCTGCCAGCGCTACCACACACCCAACCTCTGAGGGCTGCCCACAGCGATGGCGCTGGCCCCGCGCCCGCCTGTCCTGCGGGTGTGCGGGAGGGGATGAGTGAGAGGCGGCGATGAAGATGTCAACTGTGGGACGCCACTGCGGGACGCGGGGCCGGGGGCTCGGTGCCGCCGTCCCTGAGGGCGCTGACGGGCAGGACGCGGGGCCGGGGGCTCGGTGCCGCCGTCCCTGAGGGCGCTGACGGGCAGGACGCGGGGCCGGGGGCTCGGTGCCGCCGTCCCTGAGGGCGCTGACGGGCAGGACGCGGGGCCGGGGGCTCGGTGCCGCTGTCCCTGAGGGCGCTGACGGGCAGGACGCGGGGCCGGGGGCTCGGTGCCGCTGTCCCTGAGGGCACTGACGGGCAGGACGCGGGGCCGTTTCGGCCGGCGGGATGTGTCCGGCTGTGCCTCCCGGCCACAGGGCGGCGGCAGAGGCGCGGGGCCGGAGGGCTCGGGGAGCGGCGCTCTCGGTGGTACCGAGGTCATCACGGCGCGACGGCGGCGGGAGCTGTGTCCGGCTGCTCTGGGCGCGCTCCCCTCGGGATTGTTTTCAGAAAGACATGACCACACAGGTAATGAAAAACACAGCGTTAGCTAAGCTAATTGCTGGCTCCAGGTGTGTGTATGTTCATGTATATATATGTGTATAGGCTGCTCATGTGTAATATTAATTATTTTTTCTTTCTAGTACGGTATTCTCTTCAAGCAAGAGCAAGGTGAGCAAACGCTAGCGGGTATTGAGCAGTGTTGGTGTTCTGGGATGATGTAAAGTTGATAATGGCAGGTATCCGTGTGAGGAGACCTGGTTATATTTATATTGGGCATAAATCTGAGTAACTCAGAGGTAGCTGTGCTGCTTTTTGAGCAGTGACGCTGCACACACAGTGCATTGCATATTTTGGAACAAAGAAGACAGTGACAAGGCTCTCAGAGCGCTCAGTAGACCTGAGGAGCAGGGCAGGGTCTATTACCAACATTGCAGCTAGCCAGTTCAGCATTCCAAAACCAGTTGTGATCTTCTATCAAAAGAAAATACTTATTTTTTAATTAATGTGCTTATATTCTCTTTTAGCTCATGATGATGCCATTTGGTCAGTTGCTTGGGGCAAAAATAAAAATGATGGTTCTGAAACAGTGATCTCTGGCTCTTTGGATGATCTGGTAAAGGTCTGGAAGTGGTAAGTGCCCCATATTAATCTGTGTTAAGCCTTAGAAATGGTCCGTGTGGAGCAGCCTTGAATTTCCACAATCTGCAGGGATGTTAGAAGAATGGCACACAGTGCATCTCCACTGGTGTGTGCTTTCTCTTGGAGTGGTGGCATTCTGGTGTGCTTTCATTTAAAAAAAAAGTGAATCCTTTTGAAAATGCATTTCAGAGAATACTTAATGTTCTTCTAAACCAAAGAATGAGGAATGCATCTTTTGATGAGACAGTGCATTTGGAGATGTGTATTGTGAAAGAAATAATAGGAATAGTGAGAAAGAGAAAATGACATCTTCCTTTTTTATTCAAAAAAGGGTCCTCATAATCCTTATGGCAGTGTGCTTTTGCAAAGAAGTTACTGTCTCTTAGGCAAAGCAGTGTGAAGGATGTGCTTCACTCCAGTGGTAGGTTTAGCTTGGCTGGGGTGACTGTGAGGATGTCAGTCATGGTACTTTGTGCTGAGCTCACAGGTCAGCTCTGTGAGCACCCACAGACTGGTGTGCGATGGACATTTTTTGGTGGGATGGCTTCCAAACTTAGGATGAAGTACCTGCTTGGCAGAAATATGGTAAATTATTGATTTGTCATTTCTTACAGTGATGCTGGCACGGGGGGTTATTTACAGACGCGAACGAGACGGGGCTGCTATGGAAAGTGTCTCGAGCTGCTTGATTTTTCCAGCATCAGTCTCATTACATGATTATGACAATGGGAAGATGCTAGCAGCTCACATCCCAGGCAGCAGGCCAAAAACCTAATGTTACAACTTACTTTATAAGCTTCTTGACCAATCACACAAAACAAAAGCATAATGACAGTACTTCTATCCAATCACCATAAGCACATGTACCTTTGGTTAAAACAATGCTTGCTTATTACAAATACAATACCTACTTGTAAGCCTTAAAACAATGCACAGAGCTCCATTATTAAGCTTTAACCTTCCTAATGTCTTGCTAGATAAACTTTCTGTAGCTTAGAGAGCTATTCAGACAAGTGTTAATACACAGGCCATTGTTCTATTTGCCCTTGCTTTTTCTACAGTTTAAATAATTTTTCTGCTGACCTAATTAGTGTCTGTTGCTTTAGCTCTATTCACAGTTCTGCTGTATCTGAGGCCTGCATCTTGCAGCTTTCCCAAAACCCTCTAATTTTGTAAATTCCCACATTTAAGTACAGAGAGTTCGTGTGTAGCCCTTCACATTTCATGGGAGAACTCGGATAGCCTTGTGTTGAACAAAGGGAGGAATGTGGAGTGTTTGTTCTGTGTGAGGCTGGGGATGTTCAGCCCCGCCCCAGGTGTTCCCAACGAGCCTTTTCTTTCCCTTGCATGGCAGGAACGATGAGAAGCTGGATCTGCAGTGGACTCTGGAGGGGCACCAGCTGGGGGTGGTGTCTGTGGACATCAGCCACACGGGTGCCATTGCAGCCTCCAGCTCCCTGGACGCCCACATTCGCCTCTGGGACTTAGAGACTGGCAAGCAGATCAAGTCCATAGATGCTGGTCCTGGTAAGACACCAGGGCTGAGCTGGCTCTGCAGGGGAACTGTGTGACTCTTCCTGGCAAATACCGGGGCATGGGGTACCTGAGGGCATTAAGGTCTTTGGGGGGTTCAGTCTTTCCTGTATTTGCAGAAGTCTTTAAGGTTTTATGAACTCGACACAAAGCAGCATCAGACAATTTTACATTTATTTTTACACACTACTTGTGCTTTCTCAGGTACACATAGTAGGCTTTCTGCTGTATGCATAAAGCAGAAGTTTCTCTTACACATGCATTGGTAAAGGGATATTTGGAAGAAATAATTCAAGTGCTTATTCAGATGGATTTACAAAGGAGCTCTGAATGTTCTTCATAACACTGCAGTGAATTTGAGCCTTGCATCTGATCCTTTTTTATCCAGCATGTCCAGTCGTCAGCAAGCAAGTCAAAACAGCTATCAATGGTAACAATACTGATGTTCTCCAAGCTGGAATTCAGGGCCTAAGGTCTTATTCCAAGTATTTCATGAGTCCACTGGGACTCCCGAATTTAAGAATTATCTTGCAGTGTTTTAGGCAATTAATATTTAACTTTCAAAAAAAAATCCCTGTAAATTACATTGTGCCAGATAAATACATTGCGCTGCTATGAAAAATGATGGGTTTTTACATTCAGTTGCAGAAATGTTATCTGTGTTACATTTTGTATATCTGCATTTCTCCTGTGCTTTCATCTTCTGTGCTTTGCTACAAACTTGTGTTGCTTTTTTCAGTAGTTTCAATCTTTTGGTTCCAGGAAAAAAGTAAGAATTTTGACTTAACTGGTGCAGTCTTAAATTCTAAATTTATTGTTACATGAGGGTCTCATAAGGTCAGAATCTTACTAGAAATGTAATCTTTTACTAAATGTAAGTAAATAGCTCAAGATACGCTCCATTAGTTACATAGAAGGGGTAACTTGATGAGCTTGTGCATTCTTAGGGGGTTACACATCTAAACAGATGCATACAGGACTGACACTGTTGAATAAGAACCAGAAACAGGATCCAGCTAACTGGTTTTTATTTTTTAATACAGTTGATGCTTGGTCCCTGGCTTTTTCACCTGATTCCCAGTACCTTGCAACAGGAAGTCACGTGGGGAAAGTAAATATTTTCGGTGTCGAAACTGGAAAGAAAGAATATTCTCTAGACACCAGAGGAAAGTTCATCCTTAGCATTGCATATGTAAGAAGCACAATTGGTAATTCCTTATGAGAAATTGCTTTTGCTGTAATATGTTGTAAATAGGTATTTTTGTTTCCATCTGTCAGTTTATCTCTGCAATAATACTAGGTGACAGCCATAGTTCCAAATACAAATTGTGTGACATTTCCCCCTGCACATCTGGAAAATATATTTGGATCTTGTTTATAGCTTTCAGGATTTTTGGAGCCCAGGTATCTTGCATAGATTACTATTTGTGAAAAGTTGCCAAGGGAATGTCAGGGCTTACACAGCATAAATACACACAGATGTTGAATCACACTTTTTGTGTTTTATTACAGAGTCCAGATGGAAAATACTTGGCCAGTGGAGCAATAGATGGCATTATCAATATTTTTGATATTGCAACTGGAAAACTTCTGCATACGCTAGAAGGTATGGTTTGGTTATTTGCAGTACCGAATTCTGACCTAATTTCTGACAAAATTAAAGGATGTAATGCAAGTCAGAATAAGCTACAACAACCATGGCAAAAGTGAGTTGATATATTTGTCCATTAGGCAGTATTTAGTTATTTAGTGTGCTCTAACCTAAACCACTTAAAATATTAGAGGCAAACTGTAAACTCAGGCTTGCATCATAAATGCCTTTTTTAAAAGATACAGTCAGTAATGCTTAACTAAATTCTTAAATTGGAGCTCCTTGCATTGCAGAAAAGTACAAGGGAATGAAGCCAAGCTAAATGTGTGCTGCCCTGCACATGATTTTTCTTTTTATTATGTTATTTGTTCTAAAGCAATGTTTTGCTGGTCTAAAATGTAACTGAACATTTTGTGTTGTAGAACACATGCATTTTTTCTCAACAGATAAATGGGCTTTTAATGTTCATGCAGTTTCTGCCCAGTTGTAACCAAAACCCCAACCACTTAAATATGCAATCATACTATAAAATATGACCTGATGCACAGCTGAAGGAAACTAGACAGTCTTTGTGTGGCAGACATGCCTGAACATTCACAGTTGAGAATTGCTGTCTGTTTCCATTTTCCATCGTGTGAAGGAGCCTCTAGAGAGAAAGAGGCTTCAGAGGCTGCTGTGTCTGAGCAGGCAGGGCTGTTGCAGCTTGCTGGGTGCCGTGTCAGTGGGAGGAGTGCCAGCCCTGCCCTGTGTCCCTGTCCCTGCAGGCCATGCCATGCCCATCCGCTCGCTGACCTTCTCCCCTGACTCCCAGCTACTCGTCACCGCCTCCGACGACGGCTACATCAAAATCTACGACGTGTGAGTGGGGACTTCCAACAGCAACTGCTTAGAGAGGCTGACACTGTGAAACATAGAGCAAACCCTCCGCTCTCCAGAATTCCTTTCAGCTTTTGGTGACTTTATGTAATAAATAATCTTAAAATGCTACATCCTTAGATAGATTTTGAAAGTGTAGAGGTGGAAAGAAAGCTGTAAATTGAAAACAAATTCCTTTCTTCATATTTACCTGTAGGCAGTAAGCTAATTTTTGTGTATATCTGTCCTGTGAGCTTGTGTTTACCTCTCCTAAACATCTGTTCTGTACACAGGAAATTATATTTATGACCTATTTCTGTTGCATCTTGCAATACCTTGGAAGACCCTGGGGAGGAAATGGCCCTACTTCAGTGGTCTTCACCTGCTAAACCTGCATTGCTTTGGCTTTGGTGAAACTCTTTGTCCTCCAGTCCATCTTCTTAGTGACTTCTTTTTATGTTAACTATTTGAAATGGAAAAACAGAATCTGCTGTAACACCAGTTCAGCTTGGATGAACAAATGTCCAGAAGTCACCTTCCACTGAACCACTCTTGATTGCACTAGCTAGACTATATTCCTGCTGCTTTTTCCCTGGAATTCACAAAGCAAATGCTAACGTGTTCTTTCCACAGGCAACATGCAAACTTGGCTGGCACATTAAGTGGTCACGGATCCTGGGTTTTAAATGTAGCATTTTGTCCCGATGATACCCATTTTGTTTCCAGGTATTGAGGATTTTTAATTGTTTTTGATTACTGAAAAAAAGTATGTGTACAAATTGCAGGGGGATCTGTAATGAAATAACATAAGATTTAAAGGTTCGAGCCAATCTGTGATGTGATACCAGCTGTAGTGAGAGCATTTTACAGAGTAAGTTTTCTCATTGCAGTGTAGTTCCTGACAAGTGAAAAACACCTAACCTAACAGGAGTTTGGTTCTAAATAGCTGAAAATTTGTTCTTGAATCAAGAATTACAGCCTAAAGTAGTAGTACATTAATCTACTTGAATTTTAGTACTAATTCTTAAAATAGCTGTGGCAGCTGGGGGACCAAGTATATGTAACAGGAATTTCCTTATCCAAAGAACTTGTCTCAAAGAATTTTTTGGCCAAAATGGAAGTCTTCATTTTTACATTGCAGATATTGGAACAGTAAATTTATTTTAAAAGTAGTGGAGCCTAGGAGAAGATGCAGTCCTTTGCTACTTCATCCCTGTATTTGATGGGTGAAAGAGGGTTTCTTATGTCTACCATATGAGACCCTTTAATGTTTGCATTAAACTTTTTATTAATTTAAACATTAATCAGTATTATTTTTCTTTCAGTTCATCTGATAAAAGTGTGAAGGTTTGGGATGCTGGAACAAGGACCTGTGTCCATACTTTTTTTGACCACCAAGATCAGGTATGGCTGCTATTCCCTGAGTCACCACGTTCCCAGGAGAGCTTGTGTTGTTGAGCACATTTGTGCTTCACTTTGGTGCTGCAGCTCCAGGCTTGCAGTAATGCAGATTTAGCCTGCTATTATGACATTTTAGAAGTTGTGGTTATTTAGCACTTAATATTGAACTAGTACTCCCAGGGGTATATGCTGATCTCTTCCAAGTCATTAACATTTTTCAGGCCCAAAAAAGGCAATCCTGAGTGGCCCAGGTCTCACCAGACTCTGTTACCTTTGTCTCTGGTTTTACTTATTTCTGTGACTAACACAGCATGTGTAAGGGTGAAAATACTTATTTAAAAGGATGTAATTACTTAAACAGATGCTTGAAAGCAGCCTGGAAACTTGGGAGTTTTTCCTCCTTCAGTGTCTCTAATACTGTGGGTTTTTAATTTATTTTTCAGTGATAGCTACCTGTCAGGGAAGGAGTTAGGTTTCTACCCATTTACTCTTTGTCCAAATGTTAGGTGATAAACAGAACAGTGTTTTATTTTAATGGACCACTGAACAAGAAACAAAGGATATTCTTTCAGATTTTATTTGAACGTTTTCTTCTGTAGTACTTTCTTGCTGGAAACCTTCTTTACACTTACCTATAGTTGTGGGGGTTTTAATATTGAAGTACCAAGTGGGACTTGCTTTCCCCTGTTGTTTTAGCTATTGTGTATGATCTCATTCAGTCTGTGGCAAACAGAGATGGGTGGGATGCTGGGTTTGGGTACTAATGCAAAATAGTGTACAAGATTACCCAAAACACACTGTTGTCAACACACCCATTGTGCATTTCACATTAACATGCTGGGTAGCCCTTCACACCCTTCCTGATGTCATTCTGATGGAGATGGGTGTCAGGTAAGAGCTTGTGCAACTGTCTCAGCTCAGAGTGACCTGAATTTTTCTAAGTGTTGTACTGGTAGGTAAATAGTTCTCTGAAAGAGCTTGACGATAAACCCAGTTGTTCTTCAGTCTGTCACGATGTCTCAGTCTGCATGACAAAACTTCCTCTCTTCCTTTGCTGCACTGTAAAGTACCCTTTTCAGAAAGGGCTGCAGGATGGGCAAGAGTGAAAATGCTTGGGTTATTTATGCAAACTGGGGCAAGCACTTTCAGCCCTGCCCGAGTATCTCTGGCTGGGGTAAGGCACAGTCAGTGGGAGTGGCTGTAGGAGCTCGGCAGGCTGCTAGAGGGCAGTGTCCTGCTCTGCTTCGGCCGGCCTCAGCTGCTGGTGAAGCAGAAGCCACAACTACACCAGTTCTAATTAGGTGACTTTTTCAATAATCTTTCTTCTACTCCTTGTAATAAATATTACTGCTGCAAAGATTGTTTTTCTTTGTTCTCTCTGGATAAATTTGCATATGTCTTTATTTACAGGTTTGGGGAGTGAAATACAACGGAAGCGGGTCCAAAATTGTGTCTGTTGGTGATGACCAAGAAATTCACATTTATGACTGTCCAGTTTAAATGTCTTGACTCAGATGCTTCAGTCAATCTCTTGTAGCAGTTTCAAGGGACTGCTACTGTCCTATGTAATTTTTTAGTATGATAAAAGCATTCATACTGATCTGCAAAACCAGATCTAATTTTGATTTTGCTTAACACAAGAGAAAGTCTTACTTTTTTAAAATAAAAGCTACAGCTCCAACTCCTTGTGTCTAATTATTGGGGAAAAAAGTATTTTTGGAAATAGGTAGTCATGGGTGAAGTAACTGCTCAGTTAATCACCCCTGCCTTTAAACATAAATAGACCAGAGCTGGAAAGCATGGCCTAAGTGTTACAGCAGCTTATTTTAGCAGAAGGAAAATGACAGGCTGTGCTATAGACATGGGAAATGACAGCCCAGCTTGTCCTGCTGCTAGTGAGTGCAAAAGGATCACTTAAGCTGAACACCTGTTTCAACAATTGTGTGGTACATGGACATAAACCATGATGCATGATCTAATTTCACTAAAGGGGACCATTTGTTTCTAACCCTGACTTAATACAAACATTACCAGCAAATAGGTAAAATGGGACAAAACAAACTTTAATGGGATCGCTGTACTGTGATATGATGTAGGTTACAAAACAGCAGCAGTATACCCAGTGCAAGTGGTTTTGGTTTATTCATTTTAGTTAAGGCACAAGTATACAATGCCTAGGAGGAAGTAAAAACCCTTTCTAGGGAAGGCTGAAATACAAAGCTTGAGCTTCTGAAAAGTCAAACTTTTATTTGCAAGTATTTGCTTGTATGTAACACATTAGAGGACAGCTTGTAGCCTTTGGTCACACACAGAGAAGCAGCTGAAGGAATGCTACTGTAAACCCACAAAACACAGGAAGAGGGCTATGAGGCAGAGAGGAGGGCATGCACAAAATGCTTCTGAAATACAAAATGAGGCAGGTATGAGTGGTGCAGCTAACACAAATAATCTAGACTAAATGACAGGAGTCTGAGCTTAGAAGAACTTGTTTAAATAAAGGGGGGTTCCAGAATGGCTTAGAAAGTACAAGAGAAGCACGAGAAAAGGTGAAGTACTATTTATTAGAAGTTATTCTGCTATGTTTTATTCTAGGAAATTAATTTTCCAGTATGAAAGTATTTACATAAGACACTCCACTTAGCCTCTATTGATATTGCCAAAGTCTTATAGAAATAGCACAGGTGAATAAATTGAGAACCTTCACAGCAAGGAAAATGCATACCAACTCGGTTCTCAGCTGTATGACATTTGCTTTATATAGAAAGACTACAAGAACACAATATAAATTAGTTACAAAAAGGTGATACTGACAGCGCAGCAACTCAATTTGCTGAACACAAAAACCACAAGCAGTGGCTATTACAGCCATGCAGTTTTCATTGTGAAAATTTACATCTTAGATGACATCCGCTCCACCTTGCTTTAAGATGCCTGACATTGTACTCCTGTTCTTGGACCCTCCTCATCTTCTTCATATGCTTCTCCTGCACTGTTACGGTAGGTTTGCTCATTTGGATCAAAATCTTCAAGGTCTACCTGATCCATCTCATCTGTAACCATAACATCTTCTCGTGAAGGAAGCAGAGCCTCCAGCAGAGACAGTTTCTCCCTCGGGAGCCAGTAGTGCTCTGGAAACTGGACCTACAATTTTACATAATTTTTAAAATTAGTATTTATTCATGTGCAAACACAAGTATATTGGCTACAGAAAAGCATGCAGCTTACCAAAAATTGTATGATCAGGCTGCCTTTGTCCATTGGAGATTTGTAGACAGGCATCCCTTCGTTGTAGATACATTTTAGGTCACCATGTTTTATCACTTCACCTATGGAGGCAAGAGCTGTAAGCTGGCTACTGTGATGGGATAGGCATTTCACTTTACACTGTGTTCTCATGGCACCTCAGGGAGATTGTCATCAGTTCAGAGCAAAGACCTAAACCCAAGCTGTGCACAACTAAGGCCATTTAGAATATTTCCCCTGCTATAAGAGAAATCAGCTTTTCTTGGGACAGTCTTCAGGCTGAATGAACAGATAATTTAGTAGAATTAAGATTCTTTCCTCTTTAATATCTTCCTGGCTATCCACCAGCTGGGGCTGAGGTTTATTAAGAAGTATTTGACAGCTTTAGGTATAAACTCTGTATGTTTTAGAAAGAGTAACAACAACAAAGAACCAATTAGGTTAAGTGACTGCCTCATGAACCTGTTGCATCATCTGGTTAGAAAAAACCAACCCAAATACAACAAATCTCCCCCAAAAACTCCCAGTCCAGGTATAATTAAACCAAATAGTTTACACAGTGTTAGTACTCTTAATGACCTACCTGGCCTAGTAGATATGACAAGAACTCGGTTGTCCAGAGTTTCAATTGTCTTTCTGAAACCACATAAAGCCTCTGAGAGTTGAATTCTCATTTTTGTGATTAAGTCATGCCCTCGTCTCTGAAAGACACTGTGATCCTTTTGGTCAAGCACAATTATAACATCACCAGGCTCCAAATCAGGCTCCTGGTCACCTTCTCCATGAAATACTATCTTCTGACCATCTTTCATACCTGAAGAAAAGAAACCCATTTATTCTCTGCAGAACTATAGACTGACTATTATTTTAGAACCAATACAAATACACAGTTCTTACCTTTATCAACATGAACTTCTATGATCTTTTTCTCTCTTACAACCTTACAGCCATTGCAGTTGTCACATCTGTCTTTGGGATTTATTCTTTCACCTTGGCCTTTGCATTCTGGGCACACAGTTTGGATTTGCTGCACCATGCCAGGTCCAATCTGCTGAACTATAACTTGCATCCCTCTTCCTTTACACACAGGACATTTTTCTACTGCCCCTCTCTTTCCGCCATAACCTTTGACAAAAGATGTAAATTGCATCTCAGTCTCAAAAAATTAGAGTAGTCAGGCTGGAACTCACTGATTTCAAGAGTGTATTTAGCGTAACTTAAGAGTAGCTCAGTAATGGAATTTAGCTGCCATCACAAAACACCCCCCACAAGCTGGAGGTTTCTACAAACAAGATGTTTATACAGCTTATTGTATTAGCCTCTGCCCCACCCCCCAGTAACTCCTGGTTTCCAAGGAACTGTCAGCATACCAAATTCAAGACATAAACATTCCATTAATACTTGGAAAAGAGTCTGCTTACTAAATATTTAACAGAGTACTATGATATAAGACCTTATTAAAATTTACATCAAAAAGGACCAGTCTAGGGAGTACTTAGTAACTGTAAAATTAGTAGCGTAACACTAGCTAGTCTTTCACATGCAGCAATTAAAGAAGTGTTACAGAATAAACATTTACATCCAAGTTCTGGGTGAAGATAATTTTAATTAAGGTACCCCTAACTGCAACTCACAGTGAGTTTTAGTTTGCAATTAGAACAATCACTTTGTAACACTGTCGAGAGACTTACTTTTGGATAAGCATAAGTAAGAATTCCCTGGCAGACTTTCAGGGATCAGGCAAAGAATGAAGACACAGAAAAGTAAGAAAGCCTTCAGACTCTCTTCTCAGCCTCAGACAAGCCACACAAACAACTTGAAGAGGGATTTGAAACCACTACTTGTGTTTTTTTACCTTCACACTTTGCACAAATAACATTCTTTTGCAGTGCCAGTTTCCTTGTAATGCCATTATAGAGGTCTTCAAGAGATACACCTAACTGGTGCACCACATTTTTGCCTTCAGAAAAAAAAGGAAAATATTAATACTTGTTCAGCTCTTGTGAAGACAAATGTTCATGCACAGTCTTACTGAAGAAATGCAGAGTTCATTCCAAACTTTGAACACAATTCAGCCCCCTTAAAAGCATGTGCAATTCCATCAGCTTCCGCTAAGCTCCACCCATTTATTTCCGAACATAAAGGTTGAGCTGTAATTAAGCAAAGCATCATCAAAGCCACCCTATCCCTGCTCCTACTCCTAATTTTATAAGCTTAACTGAAACAGCAAGATGCAAGGACACTACCAGCTTCTGTAGATCTGTCAATTTAGAAGTTGCTATTTATGCCTGCCTATGAATTCCCATGCCACTCCATAGCATAATTTCAGTGATTTTACAGCAAGTTACTACTTGCTCCTTTAACAGGCATTGGGCTTGGAAAAGACAAAAATCATATCATACTTTTGGTAGCACACTGTACTCAGTTTAGTGTAATTTCCCCCCAAATATTTTAATGGGATTTAAAATTACTGAAGTTTTAAGTTGATGGTGTCCTTTGAAGCAAACTGCCCAAAAACATATGAGCAAGTGAGGCACAGATTTGGAAAAAAGGTAACTTAAACAGGTCTAAATCAACTGCTGACTTACTGATGTTTCCCCCTCCCCTACAGGCTACCCATTCCCCCTTCAACAAAAAATAAACAGAACTTAGCAGAAAAATGGCTATGGCTAAGCCACGTTATCTACTTTATTAAGACTCTCTTAATGCTAGAGTAACTAGAAAAATCATAGTTTACTTATTCTATTGTTGCAACAAGTAATATCCACACTATGTGCACTCAGCAGAACAGCAGTACCATAGCACAGGTGTTTTATGTTAAAGTGCATGGTTAGAGTTTCTAGAACTTGTTTAGAACTGTGTACCTCTTCTCTCTCTATTCATTCGGCCTCCACCACCAAAGAACATGTCAAAGATGTCCATGGGTGAAGAGAAGCTGCCGCCACTCAGGCCTCCTTCTTTAATAGCCTGCTCCCCACCCTGGTCATAGAGGTCCCTTTTCTTTGGGTCCGACAGAACTTCATATGCCTGGGATATAAGTTTAAACTAAAAAGAAAAAAGAAGCTCTGAACAACTATGACCAAAAGGAAAAGTAGCCCTCTCATATACAACTCCATCTACAGATCGAGCCACTACAACACCCTCTTGTAGCATTTGTTTCCACAAGGAAACTCCCTGGGTAACGGACTGTAATAGCACACTTTTGTCCAGGAAAACCACCCCTTCCTCCCTCTCCCCCCTCCTCCCATGTTTTAAGTGGGCTTAATTCAGTCACATCCACCTTACAAGTATACACCAACTACATTTTTCCGATTGTGGTAGTATAACAACCATTATAACCTCTAACAAATCCATTTAGAAAGGAACATGGTGCTGTCCCTGAAGTCTTGCAGGTGCCCAACTGCTCATGGCCACAGCAGTGCTAGTCAGCCTAGAGCTACATAGGGATCCTCCATGCCTGCTGAGCTGGTACATCCAGCTACAGCAGAGATTTATGTGACCAGACACGGGTGTTGCTTACTCATCACAAACACAAGGACTTAGATACAAATCAAAACAATTAAGGAATTTTCTTAAATAGCTATGAAGAATTTCCTATTACTAAGATTTCCAACTGAATTTTTAAAAATTATTTGCTATTACTGGAATGACCACTTCAATTTTACAATTTCATTTACTCATGGCCATGTAAAGTTGTGTAAGCAAAAAAAGCAGGCCCAAAATAAAAGCAGAAAAAGTAAGAGCAGAAAAGGTTGCCTTTGACTATGCTACTATTTGAGTTCTGTAAATTAGTATTCTAGAGACTAACATAAGGTAAATATGGACCTTCTATTCCTACATTAACGTATTAGTAAGCCAGCTTTTAGATAAACAATCCCGTAATTCATGTTTTCCTTAGTTCTCCAATTGTGGTGCTCGTTTATCATCCAAGTCAACACAGGCAGCTGAGCAGGTCTGTGCTGATAGCATGTAAAATAGTTCTCTTGTAAGCAGTCCACCCACGTACAGCCCAGTGATTTCCCGGGTATAGTTACCTTGGACATCTGCATTAGCATTTTTCTCTGAAGAAAACTCATCCTGTTCAGGAGCACAAACCCATCCAGCACAACAGTACTGGCAGCTGGATCCACTACCAGCCCTTTAAACGTCTGACAGCACAGTGGCCACTGGCACACTAGAAATCCTTCCAGCTTTGCCTGTTTTAACCAGCTCCTCTAAGGACGATCTTCCACCGTAACTACAGGCAAACTAGTATGCGCCACATCCAAAAAAAAAGAAACGCTGCATCCCCTTTGCCACAGGCCTGCTGCCAGGCTCACAGATCTGAACAGAGACCTGCAAGTAGGGGAGCCTTCACGCACCGGCACTACGCTCCAGGAAAGGCAAAGCAGAATTTGAGCTGGGACTTAGCGCACGCTGGCTGTTAACAAGGGCCTGTCTGTGGGGGACCCGCGGTGCTTCTGCGGGCGGCCCTGCGCCAGCCTCCGGTTCTCCCGGCAGGGCCGCCCATTGCGCGGCCTAGCGGCGCCAGTGATCAACCCGGCCCGCCGGAGAGCCGGACGGGGCCTGCGGTGAGCCCGGCTCAGCCCCGGCCCGCCGGAGAGCCGGACGGGGCCTGCGGTGAGCCCGGCTCAGCCCCGGCCCGCCGGAGAGCCGGACGGGGCCTACCCCGCGCCAAGGCCGTAGGTATCGCCTGGAGCACGGCTGCCTCACGGTGGGTAGGTGGGTGGCCCACAGGCCTCGGCCCAGCCCCGGCCCCGAACCCACGTACCCGCTCGCCCTCACTGGGGTTCTTGTCAGGGTGATACTTCAGCGCCAGCTTGCGGTAGGCGCGCTTGATCTCCTCGGAGGACGCATTGGGCTTCACCTGCAGGATGTCGTAGTACTCCGTCTCCTTCACCATGGTGGGTGCCTGTGGGAGGACGCGGCACGTTACCTTCGGGTTACCCCCGGCTTATCCCGCCCAGCGCCCCGCCGAGGGCCCGCGGGCCGCGCTCACCGCTGCGGTAACTCCACTGCACGAAACACCGCCACTACCGCCGCCCGCTCCCCGATCCGGCAGCCCCGCCTCTTCCGCAGCCTTTATAGTAGCCCCGGCCGAATCTTCTGGAATGACGCCGCGCGTGACGTCACGGGGCTGGAACGGTCTAGAACGGCGGCGCGTGACGTCACCGGCGGGGCGCGCGGGGGGCGGAGCCTCGGGCTGGGCGCGGGTCTGGCGCTCTGTGTTTAGTTTGGGGCGCTCCGGCCGCCTTCAATCGCTCGGGCTGTAGGGCTGAGGCTGCCCGGGGCCGTGCCTGGCATTCCTTGAGCACAGCTCACACAAACTGTACTCGGGCAATGGGGTACCGAGCAGTTGGCATTGGATGGGAACTGTAAATTATTATCTATGCTAATGTGGTAATGCACGTTTATGCTTTCCTCTTCTTTATTGCTTTTAGATTTATATGTTATACTATTTTTCAATAAAAAATCCAAAATAATAATTTTATTATATGGAAGCTTTAGATGTACTTTCCATTACAGTTAAAATGTGACTGTTTTATGGATCTAGCAATATATAAAAAACTACCCGAAATTTTATATCTTTGCATTGTAGATACAGTCTGTTGAGTCTAATTTAGAAAGTTTCTACCTGTGTCAGTTTTAGACAAACCTAACGCACCGTGGGCCCGGCAGGGTGCAGGGTCCCTCCTGAGGGCCCCTCATGGCGGCCGCCTCAGTAAAAACTACCTGAAATGTTATATCTTTGTATTGCAGACAGTCTGTTGAGTCTAATTTAGAAAGCTTCTACCTGTGTCAGCTTTAGACAAACCTAAAATACCCTTTAGACACACCTAAAATACCGTGGGCCCAGCAGGGGTGAGGGGTACCTCCTGCGGGGCCCCTCATGGCAGCCGCCTCAGTTGGTGCCCGTTTCTCTCTCTGCCCTGTGAGAGGCTGGCGAGCACCCTGGTACAACCTGCTCCATGCTGTGTGTTAGATTTTGTTCTGGTTAATTAATAGAAGGCTTTCCTGATGCCTTGTTCCTCAGTATTTTTTCAATTTTTAATTAATTGGGCTAATGTTGGACCCCTGCTCCGTATCTGTTATTTGCCTTTTCCTCAAGCTGGCCTGCCTGGGGCAGACTTGTAAGCTGGGATAGTTTCCATCTTTCTCCAGGTAACCAAAGGTCCTCATATAATTATTTACTGCTCAGGGGAAAGGAGATAACTGGTACTTGTGTGGATCTGAGCAATAGCATATTTTCCTAGAAGATGGCAACTTAACACTGAAAAATCTCAAGTGAAAAACACAGAAAAGCTGCATGAACTGAGAATAGATTTTGCTCAAACTTGAGTTGAATAGGATTGTTTACAAGCTGCCTTTTTTTTATTCCAGGAAACAGCTGCTTATTCCTGGGAATAGTTTTATGAAAGCAGAGCATCTCCTGTGATTATGATAGCCCAAAGGTTCCAGTGCCCTGCTCTGCCAAGCACAGCCCAGGTAAAGAGTCAGGCTGACTGAAGGAGAGGGCCCTGTTGTGCTGTTTAACAGCGGGAAAGGGGGAAAAAGAAAAAGGAGGAGGGATCTGAATGAAAATTTGTCATCATTTAGAGCTCTGGTGCCACCATAATGAACTTCCTACTGTATTTCAGGTAAATACTATTAGAAGATTGAATTAATACAATCTACTTATATTCAGCATGTAAATTTACTGAAGAAGGGGGAGCTAATTACAGGAAATCAACAGAAAATATCAATTAAAGGAACAGTTCAAAACCACAAGAAAGAAATCAGTGTTGGTAACTATTATTTTCTCCAAGCATAATTATCAGCAGCTGAATATGTAAATCTATGTTTTGCAATTGTGAAATTATATTGACAAGTAAATGCAGGAACTCTTCTCTAGAAATATTTATGGTAAGTTACTCTGTAAATGTGTAGGCCAATAACTAAATATCTCCTTCTTAAGGCAAAGAAAAGGTTCATTCTCATAATGGTCTCTACCTTAAATTAGCTATAATCTGTTGTTCTGAACATAATATTTCCTTTTAAGAAGAAATAATAAATCAGTTTGTAGCTTTGTAGTAGCTGAATGCTTTAGTAGATGAGAAACTTTCAAACACATAATGAATTTTAGAGATCCATCTTTAGTATGTCATAAAAAGAGTACATAATTTCTGTGAGTAAAAATCCTCCTGTAGGTGTGTGTAGATACTGGTAAATATAATAAGAACTCACAGTGGTGGATGGTTTCTTACTGTTAACATTTGTTACTTGTAATAACAGCCAAAAACTTGGCTGGTTTGGATCCTTGCTTAAGAGGATTGAGCCTCCTATGTCATTTACTTTCATTTTATTAGGGAGACCTATAAGGTTTACCTTCATATGCAGGATTTGTTTTCTCCATCTTTGGTTCCAGTTGGTGCAATCAAATCATTATTTATTCAAAGAATTAGTGGGAAAAGTAGTAAGGGTTGGTGTTTGAGATTATAAAAGCAGGAGATACCACTCCATGGATATTCTTTGCATCATCATGTGCATCTCCTACATCCCTCTTGTCTGAGTGATGCAGTCATTCTGATACCTGAGGAGAATACAGCCCTACAGCTGTCTGAAGCAAGACACTTCCTATTTATCAATACTTTATTTATGGAACAGAGTTAGAATCCTCAGCAGATGGTTTTGTCATGATCAGTAATAAAGGTGATACAGCCTGTGAAAAGTGCATATATTGTTGATTGGCTTTTCACAAACATTAAAATGAATATTATATGTGTTGTGTTAGAAAGTAAATCTGCATTAATTCTCTTAAGTACTGTGTTAAATATAGTTTTAAGTTATAAAAATTATTAAAATAGAAACTATGCTATGTAAGATGCTTTGTTTTAAAAGCAAGAACTTCCAGCAAGATAGCAGCCACAGGACACCTGAATCTTTCAGAGGAAAAGAATTTATTGCCCTCTTATCAGAAGAAGCGAACTTCTTCCCGCCTGGAAGGCGCTGTTAGGATTCAGAGGGAGAAGCTGACACTGAGCAGACAGAATCCTGTATTTGAATGGAATTTATGCATCATGTATGAGGTGTATGAATATGCAACATGCTATTGCTTTTAAGGGTTAATCCTTTGTTAACGGGGGTCCTTTTTCGGGCTCGTGCTGCCCAGAAAAAGGTACCTAGATGTCCGTAACTCTTTGCTTTTATTGTCTCGTATTGTCCTAATTCAGTTTGTCCAAATTGTTATTGCTCTAATTGTGTTACTATTATTTTTAACCATTTTATTATTATGAAACTTTTAAAAATTTTAAAAACAATTGGTTGGCATTTTTCACACAGCCTTTACACGTGCAGACATATTTCTCAGCAATTACAGTCGTGGGTCCTGTACTCAACCAGCCTGGTGATCAAGGGTCTGTGTGCCCAACTCTGTTTCTTGTGGTGCACACCTTGCCTCCTAAAGTTTGTTTGGTTGTTGCTAACCCATTTTGCAGATGAACAACTAATTTCTTTTACTGTTCTTTCCCTTTCTTCCCTCCTGCCACATGTGACACGAATCACCTTGTTGCTTTTTACTTGCCCAGTATCAAATTTGTGTGTGGGTGTCAACAGGAAAACAAGCAGAGAATTTCTGTTCTCTGCAGGGAGGCAGGAATGGACTGGGCATGGGGAGTAATTAGATCTGGAGCCTGTTTCATTTAGCCACCAGAGGACTCTGGTTCTGAAACAGGTTAGCACAAAACAGGAGTTAAAACTGCTTCCCCCCTGACCTTGGGACCATGCAGCATTTTTATGTCCTACAAGAATTAGGCATTTATCTTTTAATCCCATTATATAAATCACTGCTTGAATCTGTTTGTTTGTGTTTTTTTTATCTGGCTGTATTGCTGTTTCTCATTCCGGTTGAAAGCAGGATCCTGGAGACACAGGTGAGAGAACAATCTGCTGAAGTGCAGCTTCTTGCAGCACCCTTGATTTTTGTAAAGTGTCAAAAAAACCTTTTATTACAAACACTGGGAAAAAAGTCAGGAATCTGAGGGATTGTCTCTTTTCAGTCACACTGAATCTGCTTAAAGAGCTTCAGTATTTCCTCTATAAGGTGAAATTAGAATCTCAGCAGACTTTCCTTTGTGCTAAGCTGGATTCTTTCAAGCATCCAGATCTCAAAAGTTAGCACAATTTCTACAAACTTCTTAGGGAAATATCCTTTAAACAATATTTTTAAGCTATGATTTTTAGTCTTATTTAAGATGTATGTTAAACAATAAAGTGTGACAGTTTCAGTTAATGAACCTTTAATGGCCCTTGGGCCCATAATTACAATATGAAAAGGATATTTTCTACAGAAACAAACTGTTAGAAAAATCTTTTGCTATAGGTAGAAAGTAAAAGATTGGTATCTCCAGGAAAAATGTAAATGATGGCATTTGTTTTGAGCTATGTTAGGGTAGTGTGTAGTGAGTAACTAGCAGTCACAGGTTTGTCTAATCTGAATTCCTGCATTAAAAATAAATTGTTATAAAAAGCATATGTGAGTTTAAAAAGCTGTTGCTTGCCTGAAGCTTTTCATTCTGGAATCTGCCCTCAGCACCATCTCCTTGGCCCAAGGTAGCATAAATTGGTTGATCCTTAAGGTGTGTGTTTAGACTCACTTGTTCAGTGAGATTTAATGGAGGCTTTGGCACTGTAATTTTGAAGACATGTTTGGATTTAGAATTTTGCATAAACCCTGAAAACTACTCTCATTTAGTAGATCTGTGGAGTTTAATTTTTTTTTTTTACTTTAGCTAAAATGTTTTAGACACTGAATGAAACTTTTATTTTTATGAGAAAGTAGGAAAAAGAGAGAGCTGTAGATAATCACAGTAAATGTAGTTAACAGAACATAGCAGGCAGAGGCCTGCAGTTAGTAGTAAGTTGCAAAGCTGACAGGCTCTAAGAAAACTGATATGAAATAATAAAAAATATTAGAAGTGGTACAATTTATGTAAAGAAATGTAACAATGCCTTTGAAACAGGTTTTGAATAAAGGTTATGAGATGTTCTGCTGGTAGTGGTTGTGAGGGAAGGCTTTTTTTGATTTGATTTGGATTCAGTGCTGGAAGATGGGAGGAACAATAGGGCTACCCATTTAATGTTTGCACCAAAAAGTATTGTTTGACACTATTTGTTACCAGTTATATGACTAAAAAAGGGGCCCTGTCATACAGTTGCTTAAACTAACTGGGATGACTAACAAGGAGCATCCAGAATTAGTCCACCCTCTGTTCATTTTAAGTAAATACAGGTTTTATGGTGAAACATTCACTTTCTTGCCTTACAAGTAAATAGATGGGGGAGTACTCAGCCCTGGGTGGTTTCACATTTCCGTAGTCTTACTGTGAATTAAACCTGAAACATCCTGTCCCAAGCATGCTCCACCCACACCAAGGCTTGCCTTGCAGTGCTGTTGGTCACTGTTGGACCTTAGTAACAACATGGCTTTGGTTTGGCCTCTCTGATATTTCTGTTTGGGATCTTGTGAGCGTGCAAATTGTAGTGACAGTGTCTTCAACTCTGAGGCTGCAAATTTCTGAAAGATACCAGTCCTAATTGCAGAGCAAAGAATGTCAACTCTATTTGGCTTTTATATTCCTTTATTGCTTAGTGAGCCTGTCAACGCCCAGAAATCTTATCCTGTAGCTGCAAAAAGCAGCCCATCCCAGCACAAATATTCTGTCTGAGTCTAGTGCAGACTTGTGCAACTTGCATGCAGGTAGATTTAGGCATAAAAGAAAAGGATCATACCATCTTGTAAGGTGCAACATGTAAAAACCATTTCAAGATGAAGGTTTTTTCTGCTGAACTCCATGTAAGTTGCTGGCCTCATTTGTTAGGATTTATTTCTTGAAACTTGAAGTCAACCTAGAAATGTACCAGAACTGCACAGGCAGGTTCTGTGTTGAACTATTACAGCTTGACATTCATGAGCCTGTTGTTCAAGTGACAAGACCATAGCTGACAGTTGCAGGGAACACAGTTTATCACAATGACATGAGTTTTCTGTTACAGTCACACAATAGAGAGTCCAAAGCATCTTTTCTCCACCAATTCCCACTGATAAATTCCCCTTACTTCACAGTCTGGCATCCCTTGGGGCAGTAACAAGCTGCCCTTGTTACTGGAGGAGTGATCTGCCCCTGGAGAATGCTTGATTGTGTCAAAATAATTTGCTAACCATCAACAAGTTTAAGGAAAATTATAGGAAAAACAAAACAAAAAGATCCTTCATAAATGCAGTGTATACAGAAGACACATAAATTTGAGATTATCTGTTTATTCACTGAAAGTACAAGACTTAGAGATTGCGCAGCCGTTTCCTTCAGGGAGACCAGCCTGTTACCCAGCACTAAACACCCAAGATGCAACTTAATCAAGGTAATTAGCAGTTCTCTAATTGGTTTCCTTCATATAGTATCTAAAACACTTAAGATGACCTGAAGAAGAAAAAGAAGGGTTTTCTTGCAGCAGAGTTTTCTTTATTACGTTACTGGAAAGTTGGTTGTAAGGAAGAGACCTTGTGGCTTTCTGCAGAGAATTGTTGGAACAAAGGGTTCGGAGAATTCTCCCAAAATGAAAGAGCTAAATCAATCCTGACAAATAGAGTTTTGCTGCATATGATGACAAATTTTTGCCATTGAAATACCCCCATTTTGTGTTCATATATTTTCAAATCAAATTTCTGGTGTTGAGAATAGATCCCTTAGAATCTCACTTCAAAGTTTTCTTTCATTTCAAGTTGCATTGTCTGCACAGTTATATGTTTGGATATGGTGCGAGGCACTCTGGAATAAAATCCACGATTTCTACAAAGTTACTATTTGCTATCTTAGGTAGTCCTAGTCACTATGGCTCTCTTTGTACCACTAAGTAAAACATTTTAGATTATGTTCTCTGGCTCTGAAGGCCATGGCACATCGTGGCTTACATCTCTCCTCCTCCTCCAGACAGGGTGGTCATTAATATCATCCCCAGTGCCAGCCTCTGCCCTGCATTGTCCCAGGCAAGTGCCACTTCATACAGAACCATGCCAGGAAAGGTGCTCACAGTGGGTGGCTTGAGCCATTCTCTGGATTTTGTTTAGCTTACCGGTATAGAAGTAGCCTAAATAGCTGGACTGGTCTCTCTTACATCCTGGGAAGTAATTTGTTCAGTCATGTGTAGAAACTTCCATGTTATACCATAGGCCTGCTCTGCTGAGGTGCAGGAATGCTGCTGTAGTTGTGCTGGAGGAGGTGCTTAGCTGTTGCAGCGCTGGGTTTCATAGGTAGAGTTGACTTTAAGGCATTTCCTAATGTAATTAATCTGTGTTTTCTTTAAGAAAATGGCTTCATTGAATGTTCTTTTTTGAAACTAGACTTAGTAAAATTAGAATTGCTTCAACTTGTGTGAATGAATTTGTGGAAATCTTGGCAAAAGAAAAGATTTGCATCTTAAAGCATTGTGAACTCATTAAAATTCTTCTCATGGATAATTAAAGAAAAGTGAATTAAAAAGAAAGTTTAACAGTAAGCAGCTCACAAGCACTGCGACATTTCAAGCATGTTAAAATCAGAAAGAAGTAGCTTTTGTAGCAGTAGACTCCTCCTCTTGTATTACGTGTTGTTTTTTCCAACAAATAACCAGTTACTGTTGGTTTCTTTGGTTCTCCAAGTAGCTCATTTATGCCTGATCTGCACAGTTCTTCAGCATATTCGTGACCAGCTTTGCAGGGTTTGTCAGCATGCCTAACAGTGGAGAGACTCTCACAACACAAGTGCAGACTGAAAATGCAAGGAATGTTTCAGGAAGCTGTGAAAATGGGTAAAGTAGCTCGAGCATTTATTTTAACAAACTCATATACCAATTTTTCCCAGCTTAAGTTTCTCTTGTACTACTGTGCAGATGCACAAGAATTTTTCCTGGTATCTCTACTATCTGATGAAGAATAAGGTGTATCTTTTGAGGCTAGAATAAGAGAAAATTGTTAATGAAGATTATAAATAGATTTATTCTCCTGTGCTAAATCCTACTTTGACTTTATACCTAATAGCATCATTGAGTAGGTAATATGTTGCTTGTATCTTATTGGCATATAGGATACAGGTGTATCACCTGTATAATGTTTATTTTATAGCATGGAGGCTATTTAGCCTCTTCTCTTCTGGACTTGGGGGAGTAATTCTCAGGTAATAATTGACCTTTGTGACAGACCATCTTCTTCCTGTCAAAGGCAACAGAACTTAACCAGGTAACCCATCTCTTAGAGGTAAGAGTGGGGAAGTGAGTTTTAGAGGAGTGTATTTTGATGTTTATGTTACCTTTTACAAAAATAATCCTGCTGGGTGCTGTCTCCTCCTCCTTTCTCTCCTCAGCAGCACAAAAAGAACATGTTGTTTCTTCTACCTGTTGATCTAGCACTGGAATGGTGTCTTCTAAGAGAGAAATCTCCCCATCTCTAGAGTTTTTGGAAGTACTTAAAATTAGAACAAAACATCTCATGGGAAATATTTTAGGTTCTGATTGTTAGAAGTTTGTCAGTATTGCTAAGGACTAATATCCATTTCCAGAGACTGAATTTAGTCTTCTGTTAAGTTATATCTGACTTCACATTTATTTAGGGAATAACTTGCATGTTTTGTCTCTTGGAAGATTTGTTTGATCCTGTCAGGTAAAGGATTGGTTGGGATAATTTCTGCCATGATGGTTTCTTCTGCTCTGAGCTTTGGAATCCTGGATAAGAATCATGAGGAGCAATCCAAAACTTAAGGTTTTCAGAACAGGAAGAAGTAAAAGAAATCTTTGAAAACTTTTGAATGTATTTTGAATGTTGTTGCTTCTGGAATCCCAATGTACTTAAGTAGTAGAAATGTAATTTTTTGGTTTAACCTGTCCAAAAATCATAAACCATTCTTTGACTTGTGATCTGTATAGGTATATGTACACTCCAACTCATGAAAGTTAGGGTTTTGCTAAGTTAATAATAATGCTTCTATTTTAGTCCTTGCATGCTTCTATTTGTGATATACTTAATAAAAAAACACTAAAATCTGAGTTTTCTTTGTTAAAGAAAAAAGTTAAAGGAGAATTTAAAATACAATGGTTTGCATCCACTGCAAACAGGAAGTTTAAGGTTCCTGTATTAGAAATATGTTTAGCATTTGGGTTTTTACTGAATTTCTGATGGAAGAATATCAGACCCTAGAACTCAAAATAATTTTGATGCATTCAAAGTCTTTGGAATAAAACATCTGTGTTTGTTTGTTTTTGAAGATGCCAGTGCATGTTGCCACATTTATGCTGTTGCATTAAATGCTGTTGTTTACCTGGTATGTTTGAAGTTAGGTAGCAAACTTCTGTCCCTTTTTAGTATGCTGGAAGTAGGATTCCAAGTAGAAAGGACTAGACAAAAAAAATAAAATTGTATCAAATGGGAATAGGAAAGGAAGATCTTTTATAAGGCTGAAATTGAATCGGTATGACCTTAAAAATGAGGCAGAGATGAAATAATGAGTTCTGTGTGACCTAACTTTGCTACATTCCCTGCAAATAGCCACACAGAGACAGATACTGGGAGATTTCTGCTTCAGGTCTGGGTTTTTGCTGCACAGGGGAGGACAGAGCCAGAAAATCTGTACCAAGGTCAGGGCAGGGTTGTAGTATGCTCCCAATTGCTGAATAGAGCCTTTTTGGGGGGAGAATAAAAAAGGCTCGTTACATTGTTTATTTCTTCCCATTCAGCCATGAAGTTCTCAGCTATCCCTAAAACTGCTCTGCTCACCAAAATGCATGACCTGATTTTTGAGGATATTTATTCTTAACAAGAATAAAATGCTTCAGTTCTGTTTTTTGCAAGTAAAGAAATAGGTTTTACTAAAAGGTGTGTGCCAGCTGTGTTTATATGGTAAAATAGATCTCAGCTGTTAACTTTATCACTAGTATTTTGTTCTTTATTCAGCATTTGTTTAGCTTTTAAATATATCTTTGTGAGAGAAGAAGTTGTGTGAGTAATTTGACAAAGCCTGGTTTCTTGTGCACTGGGAAAATCAAAGCGATTGTTGAATCAGCTGAGCCTTTTTGCAAGAATAGGAACATATTTGGGCTGATCTATGGCCCTGTTTTTAAATCTCATGAGGGCATGGAAACCAATTAACAGCTAAATCTAACCTGTTCTTCAAGGGCAAAGGGGAACTTTTAAATAGAATTAATAAGGAATGTATTATAATATTGCCCTCATTTGAATAGACGAGTAATTAATAAATAAGTTGACCAGTCATAATAGACAGCAGTGTCCTGTAAAGGGCCATGGGGACTTCCCGTGACTCTCTACTCATTATAGGAAAAATGTTACATTACAGAAAATGAGGGTTTAAAGAACTAATGTGGTGTGTCATTACTGTGGGTTTTTTCCCCTTATGTAGTAAAAAATGAGAAAACATCTTCAGCACATCTTTGGTAACAGTTGGCAGCACCTCAGAGTCTGGAGATAAAGTATTTTCTTGGCTGTTTCTGTGCCAGTCTCTTTAGCTGCCAATCTATCAAAGCTGTGGTGCTATGTTGATTTAAGTCAGAGTGACTTTATCGTCTTTGTCTAGAACTCTAGGTCAGATCTGTGATTCTGTACCTATTGTCTTTGTCACATTGTAGAAATGTGCTCATTTCTACACTCTGTCCCTAGAGTTCTGTTTTAAAATACTGGATTTGGTATTTTGGTCTCTTATAGGATACATGGGGATTTGGGAAAGGATTTCTCATGAATGGGATCCAGATGAAGACATTTAGTTTCTGAAGTCTTTAGGCAAAATACCAGAATCATTACAGCTTTCAGAGGTTACCCATAGGTAATTTAAGCCATTGCCTTTTGCTGCCAGAAGAGTTGGCAGATGAATACTTAAAGATTCCCTCTTGAATTCAAATGTCCCAATGAGCTATTGAAAATGTCTAACACCCAATGAAAAGTTTTTAAGAATGTGCAGATGTAGACCCAAAACACTCCCCAAAGCAACTCTAATGCAAAGTAAGGCTGCTGGAATGTATGTAGCTGGGTTGGCCTGGAGAACATGCAGCAAAAGCTTGGAGGGGAGAATTCCTCAGTGTTGGAACAGAGATCAATATTTAGGACACTTGTCACCAACACCGAAACAGCACAAGATGGACACTTGATTAGAAAAAAGATGTTTTATCATCCACTTTATAGTGGATTCCTTAAATAATCAAGCCAATGAGCTGCAGGAGTTTAGAGAAGGAATTCACTAAGTTGTTCTCAAGAGAAGCAAGTAGTAAAAGATAAAATCAAAATTTATGAAGTTCTGTCTTAGAAAAAGGCATATTTTCCACTTCAGCATATTTTTTTGTGTGTTTATTAAATAGGATTAATATTTAATAGTTAAGAAAGCCAGTTCAACAAAGAAGTGTTTGAGAAAAAAATGCTTGTGCAAATGGGGATCTGCACACATTGCTCCCTAAGATAAACACCTGTGTCTTACAAAATATTTCTTTGGGCAAGGCAAGCGAAGAAAGGAGTTTAATTAAAAGGTGGGGACTTTTTTGTAAGAAGTATGAAGTAACATGCCCACTGCCATGCGAATGCAGTCCCTGGTGAGCTTGTAGGTGATATGCCCGGAGGAGCAGCAAGGCAGAGGAAGGAGATGCACTGCTTCGGATCAGCACAGTGAGAGCAGAGCAGCACTGAGCCTTCCCGAGAGCCGCTGAGTCTGGAAGCAGTGCTGTCAGAGCGTCCCCAGGAGAAGCTGAACAGGATTGCTTTTTGGAAAAGTCATGTAAGGGACAGAGAAATTGTATGCACTCTGCAGACACTGTAACTGAGCTTTCCCTCCCTATTGGCTGTGTTCTCTGTTGCAGTCTGCAGGATAATTTATTTTGAGAGGACAAAAGCAGAAAAATCGTGCAATCGTGCAAGTTTTATTATAAAAGCTTTGAAAGTTAAGTGGACCTGAACTGCAGTAACATAGTTGACCACAGCCAGAGCTTTGCACCTTGAACATACTGTTCTGCTAAACATAGGCATCACATCACAACCTCAGCTTATCTGGTAATGAATGCAGCATCTTCAACAGTGACTATGTCTCATCCATTAAACCAGAATAAGAATAATTAATTAATAAATGTTTTGCTGCGTGGTGATCTCACATGTGGTACAACAGTACCCAGGAGCAGGGTGGGAGTGGAAAAGCTGTGTAATGAAGAAGCCTCTGCAACAGGAATACCAAGAAAGGGAGGAAGAGATGGTATCTTCATTGTGAATCTGACAGCACAGGTCTGGAAGCTCAGAATGTGGCTCTGAGTGAATGTGTGGTCTGAACTACCCACTGGTTTTATGACGAAAAATGTTTGAGTCGTCTTTGTGAGCAGTTGTCAATGTGATTTCCAAAAGCAAAAGTACTTTGGCTTGCTATATGTGAGTAGAGGGTTATGAGTAAATATTCAGATGTCTAAAGGAATACCTTGCCCTGAATAATGTATTAACAATTTATGTATGTAATTATTTGTTAAACAGCTAATTTTTGCAACTTTATAGAAAGCCTCTCTCTCTCTCTCTCTCTCTCTCTCTCTCTCTAGAAAGGCTGATCTTTTAAATTTTTGATAATTCTTGTAGAGAGCTGACTGGTAAAAACTTAACATTGACAAGATTACGGGAGTTGAACAGCAATAGGACAGGGAATGGGAATACCAAAAGAATGAGATGTCTTTTTATTTGCTCCCATACGTAATCTGTTTAATGAATAGGTTCCCCTTAAATTTCATAATAATATGATGGCTGCATAACAGTGTTCATATTCTCTTGGTGCAGTTTGTGGTAGTAGAAATCAGTCTGCAGAAACAAGGCCAAAATGTATCCTAGAACATAAATTTCGTAGTTTTTAAATTTGAGAGAAAAGCTACAACCTAATTAGACGGGACACTCAGTGTATTCTGTAAGGCTTTTTCAAGTGTGAGTTTCTGTAAAATGTTTTTTCCAAAGAGGAAAATGTCTGATTATCGTATTGAAGACTGACTTAGTAGATTCTCTTCAGTTTTATTGTTTGTATTTTCACCAGATTTTACTATGAGGAAACAATTTAGATGACAGCAAATATCTGTATCTGGCCTAGAGTGTGAGGTGTAAGCAGAAATTCTAATTCCCAGAACAGATAACAGAGCCTGTGGAAGGGAAAGGCTAATTCCAAAGTCCCTTAGAACAACAATAAAAAAAATGGAAATTAGTATCACGGTAAGTATTGCCATTAATCACTAAGCATCGTTATGGTAACAGAACAAACAGTTTTTCTAGTGTGCAATTAGCAAAAGAGCACTCATGTTGTAATGATAAAAGCAGAGAGATTTAGCTGTGGCATTTAGTTTCTGTAGTTACAATAAGAAGTGATACTGTATTCAGTGGTTGCTATCAAATACACTCAGATAAAACCAGTAATTGCTATGACAGCAAATGCAGATTGGATGCCTCTCCTCTGGTGACTCACACCGAGCAGGAAGGGCTGTCAGTTACATCAGTCATTATTTTACCTCACACACACACATTGCTTCCTGGGTTACAAAGATAAATCTCACTAGAGCTGTTACAGTCATGGAAACACAGAGGGAAAGAAAGCTCTCCCTTTGGTAATCCCTTAGTTAATAGAGAATGTTCAGAATCTTGCATTTCAGGTTGGCCTGGTGTGTGAGAGCAGCTTCAGTGTGGAATAGCATCCAAGGGGCACAGGGAGTGGTGGGAGCTGTGGGTGGGGTGGATGGGCAGTGCTGTGCTTTGCCCCAGAGCTCTGGATAAACCAGCCAGCCTGAGCTGTGCTTTTGTCTCAGGTGAGAGCGGCGTGTTGAATTCAGGCAGCAGATGAGGTCATGTTTGCTAGAGCGATACCTTGAAATTAAAGCCCAAATTACATCAGGAAATACTGTCATTCAAAAAACACTCACACTAATGGAGTTCTACAGAAATATGCTTTGGTTAGTTCTAGCTGGTCAGTGTTTTGGAACTCTGTCTCAGTTTGTCCTAATTGACTTGTTCAAGTGACCCCTAATGTTGAATTCAAGTTCTGTGTGATTTGTAGAGGTTTTTGCTTATTATCTTTGGAATTGTAAACTTGCAGAAATCAGATGCTGGAAGTCCACCTTTAAACTGGTAGTTGGATTTTGGAAGATGCTGGCCCTGCACTAATAACACTGAATAATTTATGCAGAACCTCAGTCTTAATAAAAAATTTAAGAGCCAAAGTCCAGATCTCTGAAGCATTTTGGTTTTGTTGGGGCATCTTGGCACCATGCCATGGTTCTGCAGTGCCTTTTCTCCTTGCTGCAATTTATGCTCAGTAAGCTGTTGATCAGGCAGCCCCACCAAATTCTGCTCAGTTCAATCTTGAACAATTCCAGATACCATAACCATTCTTGGATATTTACTTAATTTTTAAAGGAATAACTCCTAATAAGAGGTTAAAGTAGAGTCATCAAAGCCACATTCTTTCACTCAGAAGCAATGGTTCTGAATATACACAGAAGTTGTTGGAAGAGAAAATTTCTTAATTGTACTTTCAGGGCAAAAAAACCTCACTCTCAAATGAGCTGCCTGATTCATGGGGACAGGTAAGAACTGTGTAGCATGGAGTGTTACCAACTTTAACACTCACAAACATACTGAATATGTAGGGAACCTCCTGGAAGTTTTGCACGTTGAAGCATTACCAGAGGAGGTCCAGAAGTTCAAATGTTGGTTGGCTGTTTTTCTATGAAGCGAATATCATGTAAACTGAACCAGTGTCCTATAATAGATAAGAATAAAGCAAGCTAAAGAGATATTAATCTGGGAAAAGTCATTACTAATGTTTATTAAGGTTTTGAGTATCATCTTCTGATACATTACTAATCAGAGTTGTTTTATTCACAAAGCTTTTCTGCTCTTTCTTTTCATCAAAATTTTTGGTTATCTTTGGACCAAGACTTCAGACTATTTGTTTTGTAAAATAATATAAAGCTTTTTTATTCACAGGATATTTAAAAGAAAAGGTTCCACTGGATTGTTAAACATCAGGAATAGGAAAAGAATCAAAATAGGAAAAGAATAAAAAATTATATCAAGTGTTTTGAGATGTCAGACAACCATATGTTCTTAAGTTATTTCAGATGGGGATTTTTGGTTTTATTCCCAAATAGATCTTCCTGGTCTTTCATTCTGTCTTTGCAATCCCACTTCATTAAGTAACTATTTCTTCCACATATCAAACACAGGCTTACCTTTCAAAATGTGGGATAATCCCCTTCTATATTTAAATTATTCAGTTTCTCATCAACATCTGCCTTCACCAAGCCAGTGACTATTTTCAGATCCTCATTTTGCTTATCAGACAAGCCCTTTCATGTTTCATGCCACTATGCCATTAACAAGAGAGGAAATATCCTCACAGGCAAGATTAGTGATGACTCCTGGTTTTCCTTCAGCTGCTTATGTGACCTGTGCCCTGCTCTGAGAGTACCTGTGGGGAAGAGTGAGGCAGGAAAAGAACTGTGGTTGTCACTTCTGAGGGGTGAAGAGTTACACAGTCTGCTGCATTATTGTAAATGAGATACAGCTTGCTTAAGGCTTTTGTGACCATAATAAATTCTAGGAGTGTTCCACATACGTAAGTGTGGTTGTTAATATGAAATGGGAAATAGTGCCTGATGTAGTGTTTGGTCCTGCTGTTTGCTCCCTGTCACCACTGTGTAAGAACTGCTTTTGAGGTTTTTATTTGAAAGCTGTGAAGGGTGTTGTTTCAGCTTTCTTTTTCTACATTTTGAGTTAATTTATTACGCTGTGGAGGGGAAGGACTTCCTGAGCTTCACTTAGGACTCTTCTGTTGTATGTATGGAGAAAGAATGCAGGAAGTCCTAGCTTCTTCTTAGCCTCTAAACGCTTCTGATTCCCACTGTTTGTTTTATGAAATGAAATTAGCTAAATTAAAAAATCTTTATGCTGCTATTCTTGCATAATCTGTAGTGCATTGCTTATTGTTTAGGCATTTTGCACATGGAATTCTTAGCAGTCTGTCTCCTTACAGACTTTTTGGGTTGGAGTTTGTATTTGTACTTTAAATTCGGTCTGTTTACTTTTAGGAAAAGTTAATTTCATTCATGTGTTAATGATAATTTGTTGTGTTGGTGACATTCTTGAGAAACATTAGTAGTAGTAGTAGTAGTAGTATTTTTTAAATTGCCTTCCCTTCCTGGCCTAAAAAAAACCCTGACTTCAGAGCTTCATCAGGTATCAGCAGTGACAATTTACAAGGTGTTGTTGTAGTAGCAGTGTCAGTATGATCAGGGTTAAGACTGGTAACTCATTCTTCATACTTGTATGGTTCATGGCCTCTTTGTGGAAGTTCAAAGTTAGTGTCTTCATGTGGTATATTCCATGGTGTTTTAACCAAAAGTGTGAAATAAAGAATGTCATTCTTAGGGCAAGGCATTTCCATTGCACTAGGTCATAGTGGGGTGTGCAAGAGTCAAAATGTATTTGATAGCTCTGAACTTTCTAATTCCACCTGCTTGTATTTCAAAGTGGTTGCAAGCTGTGCTTTTGTTTACCTTTTGATACCTATTTTGCATATTTGTACCTTGATTGTAGTAGATCCTGCTAGTGCTCCTGGATAACATCTTAATAGTTCAATTTGCTTTTAGAACCATTACAGATGCAGAGAATGTCTGCAGGGATCTGCTGCCACATTTGGAGGAGACCCAGGGTGAAGGCATAGAGCCAGCAGGTAAATATGTAAAAGATGATCCTTGGAAATTTGAGCTCTTAAGTTTGGTTTTTTGGTTTTTTTTTTTTTTTTTTAATGTAATTTTGATGTCTATTCTAGCAGGTTTTGATGGACAATTTCTCAAGGCTCAGTTAATGAAAGACAAAATTAAAACTGAAGTAAGTCAGGGCAGCTGAAAATTCTTCAGGAGTTGCCTGAAAATTTGCATGTGTTTCTTGCCAGTGTTTGAAATGATGGCTAGATAAAAATTAAAAATAGCTTGATCCTATTGAGAATCATGCAAATTGTTGTGTTACCTTTGACATCACAGCCTGCTCACCATCTGTCACCTGGGGAGGATTTGGTGTGCAGTGTAATGGCTGGAGGCTTTAAAGGAATATCTGTGCTTTGGTCAATTCTGTGTTGCATCAGAGCATGTGCACACTGGTGAATTTAATCCAGCTGCAGTGCTGAATGGCTTGCCTGAGCGTGCTACCATGTGGCTTAAAGGAGGTTTGCTAGCAGAACTTTCTGAGGTTCTTTGGAAGGTTTGCAACCCTAAGGGAGAGATCCCTGTTGCTACTGGTATCTGAATGTGCTCATTAAAACAAAACATTTGTTCTAGGAGAAAACTGAAGCAGTGAGCACATAGCTATCTGATCTATGTAGGAATCTTGCATGCAGACTTTATAGTGTGTATAAATATTTATCTGCATCGATATATAGTTACTATTCAATAGGCAGGTCTTTCATACACATAAGGTTCTTTCCAAGAAGGGAACTGCTAGGTGTATGCTTTCAGTGAGCAGGAAATAAATGTGGATAATAAAGGCATTAACAAACTCCTGTTTTCAAATTGACAGGGTATCTTATTGTACTGTTTGAGCTGCACGTTCTCTATGTCGATTGTCACTGAGACTGATTGTGCAGAGTGCTTGTGTGCTTGTGAAGGCTCTGACCTAGTTTCCCAAGCATTTATCTGGGACAGTGGTTAATGCTGCCAGCTCCCTACCTGCTTCTCTCCCAGAGGTTGCTGCAGTTTAGAGAAGTAAGCTGGGCTGTAAAGCAGTGCTCCAGCAGGAATGCACATCTCACTCAGCCACTCCTGCAGGGGTGACCACAGCCTCTGCCACAAGGGTGAGGTGAACAGCTAAGGATAGGAGCCATTCCAGCTGTTCCAACATAATTTTCCTGCCAACACAGGTCACACCTTATCCATTTTAATTAAGCAGTTCCTTTATTAGTGTTTAGATATGTTTCTAGCTGATGAATCAGCTTACAATTTGTTAGACTTTGTCTTCTATTTGACCTTGGGAATCTGTGGCACTACGTGTTATCCATTTAAATGGGAAGCAGTGCTTAACTTGGAAACATCATACTGCTGTGCAGATGCTGAGTGGTGACGTGAGGACTGAATTTCAAAAACTCCTCCCAAAACATCTTTCATGAGAAGGAAGTTCAGTGACTGGTTGCAGGAGGTCTACATTGTATGTAAAGAGAAAAGGAGGATATTCTGATATCTTCTAGTTGTTCAGAACTGACTTCCTCGTTTTATTGTTGAAACATTCTGCAACCTCAGGAGTAAATTTACCTAATGAGGACCGCAGGTTGTTCTATAATGTTTTCCCCATTCCTTTCTACTCATTCCCGTGGAAGCAGGATTTGGGGGTTTTCTAATGCATATGTAAATCCAGAGTACCTTTACTGTTGGCAGCACGCATTATATTGACTTAAAACCAGTGTGAAGTTAGAAGAGAATCAACAAAATAATTTATGTCAGAAAAGAGCACTGGAGGGCAACTAAGACATCTTTCTGCTCATAGGAAGCCTTGTGGCTCTGTTCAGCTGAGTTTTGAAAACCTCCAGGGAAATTGTACTGCTTCTCAGTACCTCTTTCTTAGGCTGAGTCACCTCCATTGTGAAATTCTTGATCCAGCAAGAATTTTCCTTGCTGCCCCTCATGTCAATTGCCTCTTGTCCTTCTACTGTGTGCCTCTGAGAAAAATCTGTTTTCCTCGTAGTACTTGCTTCAGTATTTGACAAACTGCAGGTAGCTTCATTTTTTATCTTCTCCAGACTGGAGAAACACAGTTCCTGCAGGGATTCTTGTACGTGGTGTGCTCCAGACCCCTGACTGCCCGGGAGTTCCTTTTTTGGGCTTGTGCCAGTTGGCTTGTCAGGATCTCTCTCTTGCACACTGTCTCAGGGGCAGCCTCATGGGCACTGATTAGGGGAAATAATCCCTTTCCTTGGTCTGCTGGCTTAATCTTGCCAGTGCAGCCAGGGGTGTAGTTAGCCTTCATCTCCATTGGGGCACACAGCTGGCTGACAGCCAACCTGTTCAGCAGAACCATGGGGGTTTTCCTGCTGAGCCAGCTGGCATCCAGCCCATGCTGTGCCATGGGGCCGTCCTTCCCAGAGTGCAAGACCTGGCTTCACCCTTTTCGAGCTCTCGGCTTGTGTCAGCCCATTCTTCCAGTGTGCTGAGGTCCATCCGGATGGCATCCCTGCCTTTTGTCCTGTCCATCGCTTCCTCAGGTTTGCTCACTGAAGCTGGTGAGGGTGCATTCTATTGTCCAGGACAGTGTCATTCTCACAAGTAACCCCTGAAGAATGTCACTTGGAATTGACTGCTAACAAGACTTAGAATTGCTGACCACTGTTCTTAAAGACTACTTGTCCAGTCAATATTTTGTATACCTGTTCCTCCAGTTGCAGCTGGTTCAAACCTTCCAAGGATGCTGGGCTATGCAGAAGTTGTCAAAAACCTTGTTAAAGGTAGAGTAAGCAATGTGCTGCTGCTCTCACTGTGTCAGAGCTAGTCAACTCATCTTGGAAGGCAGGTGGGTTATATTTACAGGGCCAGGTTAAGGGTGGCCATTCTAGCTGGTTTCAGTCACCATTTTATAGCTCAAAATGATTTCTAGGAGAGTTTGTTCTATAGCATTTCCATGGACTGAGGTGATGCTGACTGGCCCTTAGTTTTCTGCATCCTCTTTCCTCTGCTCTTTGAAGACAGGTGTGACATTTACCTTTTTTCTTGTGATGGGGACCTTACCAGATTCCTGTGCTTTCTCAGGGATGACAGAGAGCAGTCTTGGGATGGCTTTGACCTGATTTCTCAGTGTCCACTCTGAAGGAACCCATCTGGTCCCATCAACTCTTGTATGTGTGCAGTTTGTGTAAGTGGTCCCTCCTTTGATGTTCTGCTGCTGTAGGTAAACCATCTCACCTTCCACTAGGCTTGGAAGCTCAGGAAGCCTGACCTTGCCAGTAAATACCGAGGTGAAGAAGGCACTGGGAGCATCAGCCCTTTGCATGTCTTGTGCCAGTGAGCTGCCCACAATATCACTGGTTCTCCCTCTGGTTGCCACTGTACCTGTAAAAGCCCTTCTTGTGACTTTTCACATTACTCTCCAATTTCCATTTCTGCATGCCTGGGCAATGTTTCTGTAGTGATGTTTCCTCCTGATTACACCCTCCACACGCTTTCATTTTGGTGCATCGTAATCAGTTTTAGAAGCGTCATTATTGTTATGAGGCTTATTTTGTACTTGTCCTGGTGCACCACTCCCTCCACGTCAGCTCGTGGAGGCATTCTTTGCAGGATATCTCATTTCTCTGCTCCACACTGTAGGGGTTTACTGACGTGAGGAGGAGAATGTTTTATTGTAATTAATAATTGTTCCCTTTTCCTGCAGTGGAAAAAGTAGAAGTTTCCATTAATTGAAATATTTTTGTGTGTTTTGGCCAATTTAAAAATATTTCCTCTATTTATTGTCTTTTCTGTTAGAGAGGGTAAAATTATTTGTTTATTGTGGAAAACTGGTAATATAGCAGAAAACCCTTTTCTTCCCCCAGCTGTGGCAAGACAAGCCACAGGAGCTAGTTTGTGTGTTTTGTTAGAAGAATCACTATGTGTTTGGGCTGCCTGAGACTTCCAGGTTCTCTTGAAATTCCAGAGTTCTGTACCTTTGTTTAATGTTTGTTGGCACAGGGAGAAGTTCAACACAGATGCCAAGCTTGCAGACTCTAAACAGTGTTCATTCAGCTCCAGCTCTTACTAAAATGAAGTTAATCTTTCAGGGTCACAGACATCTTGAAGAAAAGTGAAAAATAGTGGCTGAGAGGAGGAATGGTGTATTTCTGTTTTCAGCAGAATGTGATGGCGTCATAGCTGTGGAATCTTGGATGATGACTGACAGGAATGCCTCCAGCAGAGAGCTGAATTCCTCTCTTGTCATTAGGGCAGAGTGATGTTTTGCAGCATCTGGCATATAATCAAGACCCTGTTTTGTGAGTTATTTCTGATTAATTTTCAAGCAGAAGTTAAACTACTGGTTTACTTTTTGCTTCGCAGGGCATATCTATGGAATATCACTTGGAGTTGCTCAGAACATGCAGCAGGGCCATTCCACAATCGGGCTGTCTGTTTATCTGTCTGAAAGGTGACCTTGGGTCTTTTGCATTTTATATGACTCTCAGAGCTGTTCTTCCGTAAACATCTGAATTCATTTACATTCTCAAATCCTTTCTGGCAGCCACCAGAATACTTGCAGGTCAGGTAGTGAACAGAGAGAAGGTTTCACTAATGGTATTAGCTTTAAGCTGTAGAATTAGTGTATTTCTCTTGATTTCTCTTGATCCTTCAAATATCCCAGAGGTCCAGCAGTTTCAGCCAGACTGATTATACATAGGGAAAAAAAATAATTATTTGTTTGTCTGTTTGAAGTAATTTTTCATATCTGGGCTTGTACCATGTCAGAACTTCCCATTTTACATGATGGAAGAAATAAACTTGTTGTTAAAAACCACAAAATGTGTAATGTGTTCTATGTTGTGTGTAATTTCAAACTTGGTATAAAATATTTGAATAACAAATGTACTTTGTACATAGTATTCACATGTAAACGGTTCATAAGTTTAGGATTGTATTGCAAAAGATCAGTTGAAAACTGCAAGTGTGTCTTTTAAGGGGTTCTTAACTACTTTTTTCCTCCTGGTAAGTTTCTTGTTGAAAATTTACACTTTAGTTCCCGTCTTGGTGGGAAAACTGCCCATCTGAAATCCCAGGTATTTAGATCAGCTTTTCTTAGAACAGTTCCCAAAACAGGCTGCAGTACAACGATCCTGTTATAACTAATGAATGAGGCTACCCTGAACCGTCTCTTCCTTCAGCAGGGAAGGCAGTGAAACATGGAAAATGAAGTCTGATTATGGAGGTTTTGGCATTGGAGGAGAATGACATAGGGAAAACAATGTCCTTCCAGAGCCTTCAAACAGTGACAGTCCAGATTTTATTACCTGAATAAAATCTCTGTTCTTCTTATCTGACAATACAGCCTTCCTTAAGCAGAAATCTTTTTGCATTATCTCTGACCTTCAGAATTTATATGAAGTACATGAGCCAAGGTCACATAGTAGTGAATGAAAAAGCATTTTGTGTATGAAATATAATGCAGGTAGCAGGAGTTAGTGGAAGAAAGAGGAAAGGAGCAACTACTCTTTGCTTGCATACAGAAAACTTTCAGTGGCATCAAGTGCTTTGAGCTGGAGTGCTGGGTTTTTCCCTGTTACTCTGTGAAGCTACAGTTGTATAACATACCAATGCTAAGAGTGTATATTGAGGGGTTTTATTCTGATCTCCACTTTGGTTTCAGGAGGTACTGAGTTGATTTCCAGCCTAGACATTGCAGTTTAACGTTCAGATGCTACTGAGGCAGAGCACCTGTTTTGCTTCTCCCAACATTTATAATTGATGCATTTAGTATTTAGCCAGGCATTCCTTCCCAGGCACTTTCTGTGAAGAATGAGCCCCCTGCTCAAAGTCCCTCTGCAAACTGACAGAGGAATACATTGTTCATGTTCTGGGGGTTTTTACTAACTCTGGGGACAGACAAATTAGATTTTTAGAATTATTTGGCTTATTGAGATTTCAGAACTATTTTGAGATTTAAGTTCTACCTGCAAACACATGCAAAAGCAAACACTGAATGGGCATTCAGGTTTATATTTGTTTGCACTGTATCTTGAGTATTATTAAGGTAATGCACAGAGTCTCTGAAAGTGATTCTGTTCCTTGTCTTTGATGTGAATCAAAGATGCCTTTTTAACGGCAGAAAAACCTGCTTAAGGAAAACAAAAGGAAACCCAGTTTTCAAGTACATTTTTTGGTTTCTATGTATAGGTATTTCAGGGATTTGATTGATTTTCATTATTCTCTGGGAGCAGTGCTGTTATTTGCTGCATGTGTGAAGTGAAAAGACACTATTAATGCAACTTCTGTAATGTTACTGTTGTAATGTTGCTAATATTTTCTGTTTCCTTCAAGAGGGAACATCTTTATTCTGGAACGTTTTTAATAGATGGACCAGAATGTTGTATTTTAGCTCTGTATGCTATGATTTTGTTTTGAACAGAGCAGTCACCTACCTGTGTCCAAGCACACCTGCAATCCCTGATACCTTTGTTTTGGAAGCCAGAACTCCTATATATATAATTTTTCACCTGGGATTTGGTGTGTCACTGCAGCCAGTAAACATTTGGATTAACATTGGCTTCTGTCTCTGACAGGTCTTACCTCTCATCCTTTTCACCCCTGCTTTGGGGTTAAGTGCAGAAACACCTGCTTTGCCTTCTCAACTCATAAAGTATTTATTGGTTGCTACTGCTTACACTTTGATAAAGTCTGTCTATTACCTAAACTCCTTCACAGCTATTTGTTTCTAAACTATCTGGATTTATGATGCCCTTTCTCCAGTGACCTAAGCACAGCTCCGCCCCTATGTTTTGAAAATCATTATGTGCCATTTACACATGAGAAAATGAAGGTGCATGGAGATGAAGCAGCTTAATTTGTACTTATTGTTGTCATTAGCACCTTCTGTTTGTCAAGAGAACAATGCAAATCTGCCAGCCAGGAGCAGGAATGGAATGAAATGTTTGTGAGCTTACAGTAGTTTGCTCTTGGTGCAGGCTGTGAGTGTGTTCTGAAGCACTGGTGTGGATCCAGCTGTGGCTGATGTGTTCCTGTATTGCCACAGGTGCTCAGAGAGGGAGTTCCCAGACCTCTGAAGCAACTAGAATAGCATTGGAGAGGGGTGTGATGCATGTTTTACTTTTGAACACTCCAAAACTGCTCTTTTTCAGCCACTGAGGTAGCAGGACACAGCACAGATACTAACTGAGCTTGCTTTACAGTTTTTGCTTTCCATAGGCATAGTAAAATATAATTATGCTTACTAACTTGTATTAGGAATTACAAAAACTACTGTTTTCTGTTCCTCTTAATTCTTACAAACCCAAGCACTTTGGTCTGAAATTTTTTCACCAGCTCACTGTAGAATATATCCATTTTATGCCTATGCTAAAAATATTGCTTCATTTATGAAAGTACATCTCAGGAAAAAAAGTTCTTAAAAATGTTCTTGTACTATTTTGTTCATAAGTATGGAAACTGTTTGACGGGGGACTTGTGGGAGGGTTTGTCCTTTCCTTGTGAGAATTCACCTGAATTTTGCCAATTTATAACCCCTAGATCCTCTAAGGGTGTATTCATACTCGGCCTTTTGCAGGGTTTGCAAGAGCCAAGGACAGTCTTTGAGGCAGACATTTCTTGTGAGTGCCAGGGACTGTCCCAGTCCTTGGCACCAGTGGTGAGAGCCAAGGGACATTTGTTGGTGCTCTGCATCTTTGTCCATCAAAGAAGGAGAGAAAAAAAATACAGGGAGAAAAAAGTGGATGGTGTAAAGACAGGGTGAGGAAGACAAAAACAGAAGATGAAAAATGGAACCATGGAACCAGGGCAAGACAGGAGTGAGTGGAATGGACACATTAGAACATGGGACAGATGGCCAAGGGAGAAACTGTGGGAAGTAGTGAGGAACAGGGACAGGATGAGGGAGAATAGCTGGAGGGGCAGGAGGGAGGGAAGAGGTATAACACACAAAAGGAGCTCAGATACTGAACATGGAGGTTTTGTGTTTTCTGGATCTCTTCAGCCTTCTGATTCACCAGCTGCTCCATTGGCACAAGGGGAGTGCAGAGCTGAGCACAGACAAACAGATTCAGCTGGAGCTGGGGGTGTGCCTGCAGCACACATCATCAACATAATTCTGTGTGGTACTTTGATTCAAGGTGCAGAATGAAGTACAAGAAATAAAGATTTCTCTTTCTACATGGTATATTTGAGATAATAAGAAAATTGGAAAACCCTTCTCTCAAGAGCTGGGAAGTGCCAGAGTTGTGCTTAGTCCTGGGGTCTTTATTCAATCCTCTTGTCTTCTGGTACACAGCCACATTTCAATTGCAGATTACCTTGACAATGGTGCTTTACCTTCCAGAGTCTCTGTGGACTTCTTGTGCTGATGGCAGAGTCAGACTAAGAATAGATAACTCATGCTCAGAGACTCCCATAACAGTTCATCAGATGTTCAAGGAGAGCCTGGAAAAATATGGATCCTTTAATGCTTTGGCCAGCAAAAAGAATGGAAAATGGGAGAAAATAACTTTTTCAGAATACTACTGCCTCTCTAGGAAAGCGGCCAAAAGCTTCTTGAAGGTAGGTGCAGGAAACAAAACCAATACTTTTAATCCTTTTGTCTCCTTTAAAACCCAAAAAACAAATTAATAAAAAAACCCCAACCCCAAACTCCACAATATATAAGAAGGTTTTTGCATTACTTGAAGATCAGCATTCAATATTCTTTATTGAAATGATAATGATGAAAATGACTTTTGATCAGAGGTAACACTGCTGTCAGGGAGCCTTGACTGCAAGGGAGGAGATAAAGACAATCTTTAAAACATTCTAAATATAGGGTAATATTAGTACTCATTATGCTCTTGTTCATATTGAAATATTCTGGGTCTTGGGACTTTCTGGGCAGCAGAGTTCAAGCAGACAGGAGAAGGCAGTGGAAAATTCACATCCTGTTAATTGCTTACAAGTACCAGGTTTGCTATGGATACCAAAACATGCTTTCACATGCCTTGTCAGTACTGTGATGATAAATCAAAAGTTTTCATGGTTTATATTTGTGTGTATGTTTCTCTCCAGTGGGCCTATATTATATAATCTTCTGTATATTATTTTTAAGCTTGGTCTTGAACGATTCCATAGCGTAGCAATCCTTGGATTTAATTCTCCAGAATGGTTCATCTCAGCTGTTGGAGCTGTTTTTGCTGGGTAAGATTTTTGGGAGAGTTAATTTTTGAGGGGATTTGGGGATTTCTATTTTGCTAGGTCTGGGAATGAATCAAGTCAGTATTTTGTATCATATCTTGGAAGTTGTGTTGCTACTGATTGACACTTTCAGCAACCTGCTGGAGTCTTATATCCCAAATAGTTCAGACACTCAAAAATGGATCCTGTTTGCCATGGGCTTAAGTATGACAGTCACACAGAAGCTGTTGTACAGGATCTGATCAATGGAAGATGTGGGAAATAGATGAGAATCCCAGTTTTATATTAATGATAATAATACAATATTAATTATATCTACAGTAAGATATATTCAAACAGATGAAGTAACATGAATATTAACTACCCTGATTTCTTCTGTTAATTTGGATTTTACTTCTTAAGCTGCTCTGTACCAATGAAATCCAAATTGGTATCTGTGTACAGCTTGAACAAAAAGAGGACATAAGTGAGGATTTTATCACTTCCTGAGCTAACTCCTGTGTAACCTTAAGTGAGTTAAAGCACTGAGTCCTAGCATCTTCTACTGAATAGTTTAGAGATTGCTTTTTGCAATGAGCATAAATCAGAGATTCATGTATATCTGAATATGTGAAACAAACATTAGAGCTCTCCTGCTGTTTGCTTCCACATCTTCATACCCCTTCAGGTTTCATCTGGTCTTTGATTATTATTCTCTTTTGATACTACATGCATGTGTATGTGTGTGTATGCATTTAAGAGTACGTTCTTATACATATATATATATATAAATTTTTTGATGCAGAGGAATTGTCACAGGGATATATACAACCAATTCTCCAGAGGCCTGTCACTACATTGCCCATGACAGCAAGACTGATATCATGGTTGTGGAAAATCAGAAACAGCTGGACAAGATAATGCAGGTACAAGGTGGCTGAATGATTACTGAAAAGCCACAGATTTTAATTTCTCAATGCTGTGTTGGTACCAAATACCATGTACACTCTCTGTATCATGAAACCTTTCTTTGTGAAGTGTGTGCTGTTACTCAGAGATCTGGTACCTGGTGTCAGAGCTCATGGGTGGCTCTGACCCTCTGCAGTGTCTGTGGCTCCAGGAGGGAACTCACTGGATGGTTCACTGCAGGTTTACCTGAAAAAAACCACATTTTGATCCCATATTTTTACTGTCACCACCTAATTCTGTTTGGAAAAACACAGTCCACTTGAAATGGGAGATTATGCTGATGTGGGTTTGTAAAGGTCTGCCATTTAAATATTAAGGATGTCAGTGTTCAGAATTTTCTCTTTCCAAGGTATCATCTTTTCCTGCTTGTAATATCAGCCATTAAGGCTCTTGAGTTTACTGCACTTTGGTTAACATGAGGCAGAGCCTAGTGGGAAAGCAGGATCCTCCTTAAGTGAACAGTCTCAATTTTGACAGAACTCTTGGGCAGCTGGGCCTGCCTTTCAGCCACAGTGCCAGATGGAAAGACCAATCTGATGGCAAGGTGACTTCAGAGAGGAGCACAGGCAGCTCTTGAGGAGGGCTTGTCTGTCTGTCTGTCAGATGTTGAGGGAAGCCTGTGGATTCATCAAACTTGCACCAAATGGCACCGTTTGCTGAAGCAGGAGGGCCCTCCATGATGGAGCTTTCTGCCAAGACCACATACCTGCAAGAGAGAAAATATGCAGGGTTTTTTCAAATGTATTTCATATAAGTTGTTCATTAATTACTTTGTATTTTGTAGTTGTGTTTTATATGCAATATGGAGGAAGAGAGATTTTTGTAAGTATTCTATAAAAATACACAGTCAGATAAGCCTTCTTGCAGTGTCATTGACACAATAGCAGGCTAGGCTGTTGTGAACACAGGGAGAAGAATCCAAGTGGAACAACTCAAGGGGTTTGGCTCATACACATTATGTAGAAAAAGGAGAGCTCTGGCCAGCACTGATTTATCCAGCAGAGGGTTTTTTTGAAACTTTTTTTCTGGAACCCAAGACTTAAATAATAACATCTCAATTGCTATCCTTCTAATAATATGTACCTCATTGCTACCATCAAGCCACTGCTTTTGTATTGGCAAAATTCAGTTCAAAATGTGATTAATTGAAAGGTGTCTGTGAGGCCTGGGGTCTCACAGAATTCAGTGAAATCAATGCTTCCTATAGGCCATGCAAAGCACACAAAGAGCTGCTGAAAGCAGCAGCCACTGCTGTCTGCCTGTAAACCTGCACTTTTATATTTTTATTTATCCTTACAATGTGCATAGAGCTTCCTTTGATTTTTTTTTTTCCTTAAGGAAGTAGAACTTTTTTTAGCACTTGAACATCACTTTTTGCTGTGAGACTTTATTGGCATTCACAGGCCTGGGTCAGCTTCTAGCTTGGCCTGCACTGCTCCTTTATGTGCCCTTTTGTGCATTATGAGAAAGGATGCTGAGGAGCCATTTCTGGTCTATTTTTCATTTTTTAAACGTTTTGACTGAAACCAGATTTCCTGGAGCAGACTGTCTGTGTAGACTATGTAGTTCCCTTCCCTTCCCCCTGCCTCTAGTTGAGCTGGTTGGTGATGAGTTTAGGGGAGAATGTTTGGAGGTGAAGGGAAATGGGAGGTTTTTGTGCCTGTCAACCCATTACAGTTTTGGCAGCGTTAGAGTGGATAAAAGCCCACACAAGATATGAGTAATAAATAATTTTGTTTTCAAAAATGCAACAGATCTGGAATCGGTTGCCCCACTTGAAGGCCGTGGTGCTGTATAAGGACTCCATTGCTGAGAGACATCCAAATTTGTACACGGTGAGTGAATACTGGAACAGAGGCATAACCAAATAATGCATGGGGCTACACCCAATGTACTACAGTTAATACCTGGGATGTTATTTATTTGATACATTTTTACTGTGATTATCTGCCCTTTAGAATGCATTGCTGTGTTCCGGCAAACACATTCAAAAGCTTTATCAGCTTTTTCTGTTCAATATATCTTTGATACTTCACATTTAAGAAAAGAGCTACCTTGCTTTACTGTGTGTCCTTGTGTCTTCCTGATTTTTAATGTGACTGGGTTATTAAAGCACCTGTAGGTTTTAGGTGGGAATGTGTACTCTCAAATGGTTAAAAAAAAAGGTGCTCCCTGGTGCCTATGAATTTGGTAATTTTTTTAAAAATCCAGTATTTTAACTGGACTAACAGATCGTATTTTAGGCTGAAAAACTTCAGCTGTTGAAAAAATATATTGAAGAGAAATATAATGTATTCAGTATATAAAAATATAATGAACAGTGAACAGAATACTTGCAATTTTGATAATCGGATAAGAAAAAAGTCTTCTGTGCCTTTTTTTAATGTCTTGCATCTAACTTAATAATAAACTGTTATTGTTCCAATAGTATACATACTGATAAAGAGCATGCCTTGCATCTTGTACAATAAAAATGTTAATACAAAGATGTTCTTACTACTTAAAAAGACTTGGTGCTAGCATTTAATTCTTGAACAACTTGCTCTTACTGAAATCTAAATGTGTGAGAATTGCTGTATTTTTAAACACTGGTTCAGTGTTCAGGTGTCGTGTTGGACATTTTCTCGGACAAGCAGGGTAGCTGTGAGTGTCTGACAGGTGCCATAGTTTATGTCATCTAAAGGAGAAATGAGAGCTCGGATCAGCCGAGGCAGAAATGATTGTTGCCGAGGTGTGGTGCCGAGCACACCAGCTGCGTTTGGTGACAGGGATCTGTGCCGTGTGATGAGCGGCGGCAGGGGCAGAGCTGGCTGAGCAGTGTGTGTTTCCAGAAGGCAAATGCAGAGTCAGGAGCGTGGTGTGACTGTTTCTGTACCTTCCACACATGCTGGAATGCCAACACCATCTGTTGCAGGTGCTGTTTAGTAAACAAAGCCTGTGCAACAGATTCTCAGTGATCAGTGCATTCCACTGTGAGAATACAGTATGGTCAGGAGAGCAGGAACAACTGCTCGGTGACATACAAACAATTACGTCCTTCACACCCCCAGGCTTTCCAGGAGCTTGTGAAATTGATGCAGCCACATTCTGTGGGTAAGCAATAGAATGTGACAAATCCCTGACTTGCTACAGGGCTGTGCAGTGCCTCTCTGTTCAGAGATGTGGTTTGTTGGAAGAAAGTATAAAACTGATGAATAATCCTTGGGAGGACAGCCTTGCCACCCAAGAAAAGGCAGTTAAGGTGCCACAGACGCTGACTATTGTAATCTTAATAGCCCAGGGCAATGCCAGATGTCTGAAAGAAGAAATTAACTACCCTCAAGCAGAGGCTCTCCTTTTTTTACCTCTGTTTTCTCATCATCCCCATTACTGCTTTGTGGTCCTAGATATAGCTCCAAGAAATTGCTGAGAAATGAAGGTGCTGCACCTTGCATTTAAATATTACACTTCTGTAGCACAGTATGAATCACATGATTGCAATGGGAAACTGACCATTTGGTTATCAATTTTCTTTAAAAATTCTGTGATACTCTAGTTGCCAATTAGCATTGCAAGCACTGTTACACTTAACAGCACATCGGGGTGTGCAACAGAAGTATTGGGGAGCAGCCCATGTAATACGGAGGAGCAGGTTCAGGATTCTTCTAGGCCAGTTTGTGTGGAACAAAAGTCCAGTGTCATAAAAGTTTTATCTCACTCTAGAATTAGTCAAATTTGAATGGAAGTTGTGGCCAGCATCATCATATGCTGTTTCCTTTGAAAGAGCGCATAATTTGGGCAAACATTCACACATCTAGATAATGATGCTTTTGCAAAAAAGCTTTCATTCAATTGCTTTGTAGTTATATTTATATAGTGTACAATGAAAGATAGATGGGCTGTCACAAGTGTACTGTTAAAAATGATACATCCAGATTCCTTTAAATAATACTCAAAATCATTCTTACAGTGTGAGAATGTAATAGAGTTTTAGCCTCCGTGATTTATCCATAGTATCCACGTTGGAGGAGGAACAGTATTACTATTCCTTCTTAGACATTAAAAAGATTCATGACAGCACCATTTTAGATAGTCTGTTTGCAATTCACACGTTAAGGTCTGAGATAGACTCACCATATTTCTCTCCAGGTCTGGGGAAACTTGCCTTGGACATGTGTTCGGAACAAGGCACTGAAATGTTCTGACATTTTTGAGACAGGAAAGATGCAGTACCATGTCAATTTGTAGGAAGCCATTTGGTATCCTGTATTTTCTGTTCCATGTTCTAGATGGGAGAGTTTCTGGAGCTGGGAGGTGACGTCTCTGACAGCACTTTGGATGACATCATTAACTCCCAAAAGCCGAACCAGTGCTGTGTTCTGATCTACACCTCTGGAACAACGGGGACGCCAAAAGGAGCCATGCTGAGTCATGACAACGTAGGTGCTTTAGGCTCCTGTAGCAGAGGAACAGCAAAGTGTGGGGATATTTATTCCTGTGGTTTGAGATGGCTGGTGCATCCTAGAGCCCTGAAATGCTTTTGCTTTTACAGTGTGGATAGGGTACTGCAAAGCAAAGGGCAGTCAGCTGTTTCTGGTAAAGTACAAACAAGGTAAAGAATGAAACTCCATTCAAACAGCCCTTCACAAAGTTGAACAGTTCTTTATGAGTATGAAATTTTTATTCACTGGATTTCTTCTGAGATCTAATGCATGGATTCATAAATATAGTTCACAGCTTGCCATAAAGTCTCTCAAGTGAATGTCATAGGTCACTGTGAAATGAGCAAATCAGACACATCAGCCAACTACTATCAAAGCAGCCTGATGGACTACTTTTGCAGATTTTATTAAAATTGGGGGTGGATGTGGGGATTTTTTACTTTGGCACTTTTTGTTCCTGGACTTGTGTGCAGGTTTCTATGTCTGTCACTGGAGGATAATACAGCTCCAGTGCTCAGTGCTGGTGCTGACAGTAACCCTACCTGTGTTGCTGCAAACAGAAAATTTCCAGTTATAGACAAAAGCAAAGTTGTTTGCTAAAAGGACTTTCCACAGAGGTTTGCTTGGAAAGATATGTGTTTGGTGTCTGAGCAGGAGTGGAAGGTGGTAGGAATACATAGAGAATCTGAATACATAAAGAATCTGTGCAAAGGGATGGTCTAAGTTGAGGCCTCACCCCTTAAAGCAGAAATTATTGCAGACATGAACAATGTGGAAACAGCAATTCACCCAAATGTAGGGAGTTAGTGCACTAATACCTGGAAGCAGAACATAATGAACTTGGGACACAAAAAGACTGATTTGATGTTACAAATCTATGCTCTTTTATATCAAAGGAGTCTGGTGTCATTTCCATGCCAGCTGCCAAACTATTCTTGGCTGCTGATCACAAACAGGCTATTTTTATGTTGACAAACAGTGGAAAGCATGCCATGCCTGTAGCTTTGCTGCTGCCTTCTTTAGTCAGAGATGTTTGGCACCGTTCATGTGCAAAAGCAGTGCTGAATCAGTCCTGTGTGACCCTCACAGATCTGCTGTGAGTGTGCCTGTGTACTGTGAAGCTTGAAGTAGAAGCAATGAATACAGACACATCTTAAAGACATCCTGTTCTTCCTACTGTGTGAGTGTCCCATAGCTGCTTGTCCAGTGCTGCCACCTAAACTTGGATGGCCTGGCCTGGCAGCCCACTGCTCCTTAAAACCCACTCTTGAGAATCTCTATTTCCTTAGGCCAAGCCTACATGTGGACCTTCTAATTTTTTACAAAGGACTGTGCTGTGATAACAGGAATACATGTTGTTTATGTCTGTGCTCTGCCATCTTGAATACTCTCATTTCTGTATCCTGCACTACCCAGTTTAGATTACAGACTTGTCTGAGAAAGAGCTGTTTCTTTTTGTTGCTTGGCATTTTCTTGTTTGCTTTTTTTGTTTTTTTGGGGGTGTTGTTTGTTTTGGTTGTTATTTTTGTGCACATATATCTTCTCTATTGTCTCTCACACCATCACATATATTTATGTGTCTTCCATATGCTATGTTCTGATGATGAAGATATGCATATTTAGCATCCTTGAACTGCATCTTCTGAGATAAAGTAGGAAATAGGAAGAAGGAGGGGGAAGCATCATCCAGGTTCACTATGAAGTCAAGCAACGCAACTTCAAAACTATTCATGTGTGTGCTGCCTCTCACGAGAGGGGTGGGTGTCTGTCACTTGGGAGCCACTGCAGTGAAGATCCCAGAGGCTTCCAGAGGAACAGGGTACAGCTGCTCTCTTCCTCCTGAGTGCTTAGCCAGGGGATGATCAGTACCAGGCAATGAGCTTGTGGCTGATTCTAAATTGTCCTTTGAGCTCACTGATCACTAAGTACTTACTTTTCCTTTTCTAACTTGCAGATACAGCACTGGTGGAAGGTGCCAGTTTAATAGAAAGCTTGCAAAGATGGAGAGGTGGAAAGGAAGGGACAGATCAATTTGTTTCTCCTCCATCCAGCCCATGGCTGCCTGGCTGAGTGTGTCACTAGGGCATGGGGAGCTGCTAGTGTTCACAGCCCAGTCAGGCAGTACAAATGCTGTATTTACTTATGTTATCTGCTCTTCTGTATTGCTGCAAAGGTAACCTGGCTCTTGGCAGTGTCCCCAGGGAACTGACAGACTGGTGTGTGTTCAATACTGCAGTGTCTTTCTGTGAGCACAGATTTTTCCAGTTTCATTAGCATAGCAAGAGGATAACAAGTTTGTGTTAAGAGGAAGAAAGGAGAAAAACCCAAACCAAAATCCCAACCATACCTAATATGTTGTGTTATTTATTTAAACAGATAACTTGGACATCAGCCCATTGCAGCAAAGCAGGAGGCATGCAACCTGCAGAGGTCCAGCAGGAGTCTATAGTCAGTTATCTCCCACTCAGCCACATAGCTGCACAGATCTATGACCTGTGGACTGGAATCAAATGGGGAGAGCAAGTTTACTTTGCTGAGCCAGATGCTCTAAAGGTACCTTGTCTTACATTAGAACTAATTAAGATTGCACTTCTTTCTCTTAGAAAACATCCCAAGGAGAGAATATGATATTTGAACAGTTGTAGAGGATGAAGATTGAGAGTCCATTGTTGTAAGAGTTATGGAAAAATAAAGCTCATTGTACTTGTGAGCCAGTGCTCTAGATTCTAATCAAAATATATAATTCATATTCATAAGGTTCTTTTAAGGCAAAAGAAGTATAAGCAGTTTTTGGAGAAAAGGGATGCTGGAGGAACTCACCATGTGTGGTTTCCTCCTTGTGTATGTCCCTCTCCCAGTGTGTCAGACTGACACATATGAGTGCATATGGGTGACTGAAGTGAGCTCAGCCAGCCCTTTTTTATGTTCTACATATTTAGTGATGTTCTACAAAATGAAACATTCAGGTTTTACTTCACCAAAACTCCTTCTCTCTGCTGTGTGCCTTTTGTTGACCTTATTTCATTATTATAACAGGGCAGCTTGATCAACACACTAAAAGAAGTGCAGCCAACATCTCACATGGGAGTACCCCGAGTATGGGAGAAAATCATGGAGAAGTTAAAGGATGCTTCTGCTCAGTCAGGATTTATGAAGAAGAAAATGCTTTCCTGGGCTATGTCCCTTAGCTTAGAGAGGAATCTGAATGGTTCAAACAGGTGTGTAGTACAACGAGTGAGATTTCCAGCTACCTGAAAGTAGCAATTTGCTTGTAATAAACCATGAAGCCTCAGTGAGACTCTTTGTATAAGTGGGTAAAATCTGGCTTGGCAACACAGCAAATATGGTGCAGGGGGGAGGGTGTAGTTATCAATTGTTATTGATATGAATTGTTTTACAAAGGAGTAAATTTCTAATGCAGAATGGCATTCCAAAATATCATTCCATGATACTCCTTTGCTCGCCTTATCATTCAGTTTCTCAGATAGATCTTGCAAATTTCACATTTCAATGGTGTAGGTTCTCAGAGACACATTTAACTGATAAAAAATCAGGTATACAAGAGCTGTGTTGTATAAAATATGTTTTTATAGATTCTTTATGTATTTGTTGAATTCAGATACCTAAAGAGTTGGAGGTAGGAAAGCTCCAAAGGTAGGAGAAACACCAAATAAATGAAAGAAAGATGAATTTTTAAATTAAAATAAATTATTAAATATTAAATATTATTAATTAATTAATTAAAAGACCTTACTTATGTTCTAACTTCTGTCAAAACCCAAAACCAAGTGATAAATACATGTCCAAACAAAATCTGTGCCTGATTGTGTTTTGAAAACTTCCTTGGTTGCTCTGACTTACTTGTGCGTTTTGTACTCAGCAGTGATCTAAAGCAGCTCTGGACAAGATTAGCAGACTACTTAGTGCTTGCAAAAATCCGTAGTGCACTGGGGCTCTCTTCCTGTCAGAAGCACTTTTCTGGTGCTGCTCCTCTCAATACAGAAACACTGTATTTCTTCTTGGGTCTGAACATCACCCTGTATGAGGCCTACGGGATGAGTGAGACCACAGGCCCACATTGCCTGTCTGGGCCTTACGTTTACAGGCAGCACAGGTAATTTTGCTTTTATTACTATTTTTTAATTATTATCTGTTTCATTTTATCTATGAAAAAAGTATTTATTAAGGTCAGCAAAGATACTGCAGCTTATTTTATTTTCCAAGTGCATTGTCACTCTGTTGTGACTTTGGGAGTCAGAATAATGTCCAGGTCAGAATTGGAGCAGGTTGACCCCATAGCACACTGTGCCAGGAGCACTGAAACTGAGTTGCAGCATTATAGCCAAACAGAGGGACTGCATCTCACATAAACCCTAGCCCTTGCCCAAGGAAGGAATGCAAGGCCTCAAAACCAAAAATGCTTTTATGCCTGCAGATACAGGGGGGAAAAACAACAAGCACAGGCCAAGACAGACTGCCAGAAAGTGCTCAGACACCCTGACAAATGTGCCCTAATGAAGGAGTATTCCCTGGCCATTGGACAGTTACAGCATGGTGATAATTGCAGTCACAGATACTTTGACAGTTTCAGGGATTTGGCACGTTGGCCAGCTTATCAGTATTATGTTTGATGTTTCTGTGATCCTTGTGGGGTTTTTCTGCTCTTCTCTGGTAGCTGTGGTAAACCAGCACCTGGATGCAGAGTGAAACTGGTGGACAAAGATACAGAAGGCAATGGAGAAATCTGTTTCTGGGGAAGGACTGTTTTCATGGGTTATTTAAATATGGAAGACAGAACAAAAGAAGCCTTTGATGAGGAGGGGTGGCTGCATTCTGGAGATTTAGGAAAGCTAGACAAGGATGGCTTTCTCTATGTCACTGGAAGAATTAAAGGTAATAGGCAAAATCTTGCTCTCTGTTTATGGTAAATGTTCAGCACTATTCAGTCATCTCTCAGTTGTAGTCCATCTAATGAAGTGTCTTTCCTCTAACACCGGCAGCATTGCCCTAACAGGAAGGTAAAATAAACTTTTCTATGAGAAAACCACAGTGTGCTCTGTGTTCAGGGAAGGTTTCCCTCTAGTCTGTAGTAGGTGGAGATGATTCAGTTCCTACAACCAGGCTTTTCATCTCCCACACCTTTACTCAGTATTAATTACAATTAGCAACATAAACTACTAACACAGGTTTAATGTGTCATGTTTGATTTGAATGATACCATCAAGCTGTCCAGTCTCCCTCTGAATCTTGCCAGTGTCTTAATTGCACATTAGAATGTTTAGGGGGGAAGGAGAGGCACCCTCTGCTACAGAGAAATTGGTGCTGTAGGTCACAGGTTGGTTCCTCTGGTGTCTTAGGTTAAGTGTTTGCAGAGACCAGAGCTGAAGCTGGAGAGCAGAAGGGAAAGCTCCAGCTGCAGCAATGCACTGAGGTGTTACTACAGGGTTACTACAGGACACTGGCTGAAGGCTCATGAGACTGACACTAGTCATTGCTGACTTGGAGGCTTTCCTCATGATACCTATTCAGACAGTGGGAGGGGTCACAGGGAAGATGTAACTGAGGAGGATTTAAGAATTGAGTAAATAATCATCTTAGAACTTCAGATGAATCACTAGGGAGATCACACAGAGGAGTGAATTTGTCACAGGTGGCATCATGTCCTGCTAGGAATCAGGGCTGAAGTTGGTAGTATTAATAGACAAATGCAGCTGTCTTGATTTTAACTTTTCTTGTCTGATTCATTTTCCTTTAGCACAGCAGTAACAACCCCTTGTCTCAATTCATAACATTTGTGTTTCCCTTATATCTGTCTGGATTGCTGAACTAATAGCAGTTACTCTAAATGACAGGATGTGTAGACAATCTGAGATAAAATAACTGTATGTCCAGTTTCACTGAAGTTTTAAATCCAAGTCTAAATAAGGACAATGAAAAACGAAGGACCAGAGAGACTGGGAGAGGATCTGAGACAAAGACAAGACTATTAAAAAGGAGGGTGGAATGAAAGGAAAAGTTAGACTGATAAAAGCATGTCTCTGTTATTTGTTGAAGCATGTTCTGAACTGCTGCAAAGACAATTACTTGAGCACAATTGGAAGTCACCAATATAACAAAAGCAAAGAATTGCAATTTACTTAGAGAATACTCAAGTTTGTAATAATTTCATGGAATATATATATTACACTTCAGAACAAATGTTGCTTTTATCAAGCCTTCCTCCAGTAGTAACTTATTTTTGTCTGACCCCTCTTGGTGGATTCAAGAATTGGTTTTAATCATGGTAACAATGAACTTGCTTTTTGGTAAGATAGCAGTAATAGAATAGTGGGTGAATCCTATGCTAATTTGGAAGAGATGATCTCTCAAAGAAAAATTCCAGTTATGTAACAGTCCCTTGAGAATAAGCTGTTACTGGATAATGTAAAAAATATCTGGAGCAAATATACTGAGGGACAGCTGAGAACTCGAGCACACATTTGGAAAAAAGTAGCATTTTTGTTTTGAAGATAATTAATAGGATTTTGTAGTATTTGAAAAATATTATCTTGGAAAAAAGATCTCGTATTTTTTATGTCAGAACAAGAAGAGTAGGCTGAGCCAGACATCAGCCTGATCTCTGGAATTTATTTGAATGCAACTAATAGCCTTTCTTTTTTGACCTAGATTTAATTATTACAGCTGGAGGTGAAAACGTGCCTCCAATTCCAATTGAAGATGCTGTTAAAAAAGAACTTCCAATTGTTAGTAATGCTATGGTGATTGGAGATAAGAAGAAGTTTTTGTCTATGTTCCTGACCCTAAAGGTAAACCAGTTTTAATATTGCCTTCCATGAAGTTTTACACCTTCACCTAAAAAAAGAATAATAATTTTGAACCATTTGTAAAAAGACCTAAAATTAGATAGGAAGATATTAGCAGGGGGAAAAAATATGTAGCAACAAATCCTGCTGGGTCTAAACCTAAGGTTACCTGGTCTGCTAAACATCCACATATTTACTGCTGTTTCTCCTACATGTACAATAAGAGCTATTTTCTATTTAAATGCAAATTTTTATATAAGAAATGCTGGAAGATTGAGAAGTCTTGGTAACAGAACACAACAATAGCTTTTATGTTTACACATGGGCAAAACCAACAAATGTTTCTGTTATGGGCAAACTCAGAAACCTTCCAACAGAAACATTTCTCCACAATTTGTTATTTTTATAACACAAGAATGATAACTGTGGAACAAAATAATTAATAGCCTTGCTGTGGTATAAACTTCAATTGAGAAATCACTGTTCTCCTGAAACATTTGCACTTCAGTTCTGGGAACATACCTAGTGAATGCCACTTAGGTGTTTTGATGTTGTTTACCTCTATGACTGATACTCTCTGTCTTCAGGTGCAATAGAAATACTAATTTAAGAAATCTAGGAACACTTCTATCTCAAGCTGTTTACATTACACCATAATAATTCCATTGAACATGAGCTAAATGTTTCCCTGTAACAATGGAGTCATTTGGAAAATATGGCAGAAATTCAAGGTCAGAGATGGACTCTGTGGCCTAATTCATTCAAACGTTTTAAGTCTGTTCATGACATCTGCATATAAGCCGAAAATATTTGCATTTGGTAGCCAAGTGGAAAGTAAAGCCCTTTATGATCTGTAGGTGTTTCTGCTTTTTAAGGCTTACAGAATGTTTGTGTGTTTATCCTGAGCCTTCTTCCCAAGGGGGAGGGCCTGGTCAGAGAATCCGTTAATGCCTTTTAAGAGTGAATGTTTAATGATTCACTTCATTTGATATTTTAGAGTGTGCTGGACCCAGATACATCTGATCCTACTGACATTCTCACAGAACAAGCCAGAGACTTCTGCCAGAGGAGCGGTAGTAAAGCCACCAAAGTGTCCGAGATTGTAGCTACAAGAGACGAGGCGATCTACAGAGCCATCCAGGAGGGAATCGACAGAGTCAACAGCACTGCTACCAACAGGGTTCACTGCATTCAGAAATGGATCGTCCTGCCAAGGGATTTTTCCATTTCTGGGGGAGAACTAGGTAAGACTTTCTGTTTTATCTTGAGGTACACAAAGTTAAGAGGCTGCTAATCTAAGAATAATCAGTACAGGAGGAAAAATGGTTATGCAGTGTGTGGTAACAAATACAAGAACTGCAGTTTTTTGCTGTTTAAAACAAATTTATGAATCTGTACTCATTTGCATGTAGAGCTCTTAAATTTCAGATTGTTTAGGGTAATCAAGCAATTTTGGTTAATTCCATGTGCATTAAAGTATTAATAACTTCCTGTAATAATACTGAAAGTGATGCCTGGAATGGCTATCTAGAACAGAGGCTAGACAGAGTTAAAAGAGAAAGGATAGGTTTTTGTGAAGGCCTTTCAATAAAAGTGCAGGAGTGTCACAGAGACTACACCCAAGATGGACAACCACCATCACATGTTGTTTGGACAGATGTAAGTTTGGTCTGTTTGCATATTAGAGGTTAATGTCCAGTTACAGCTTCAGGCAGTGGAGTCTCATTTCCCTAGTTTGCCCCCCCCCTTCACTATAGTTTACATTTTTTGGGGCCTGTGAAAATAAGGTAACCTTGGATTTCAGGCCTAGATAGAAGCTGGTTTTTTCTGAATAAAGTGGGAGAACAGCAGTTGATAGGCTATGGAATTTGAGAGCTATACACTGAAGCAGTCCTGATCTGGAAAACATAAAAGCTAAAACTTAAGGCATCAAAAGTTTCTCTTTAAAAGAAAACAAAAAAAAAAAAGCATCAAGATAGTGAAAGCCTGATAATGGTACCCAAAGCACATTACCAGGCTCTTTGAATAAAATGGGAATCATTTAAAAGCTTCCAAAAACGTATTTTTAGCAAAAAAACAGTAGCCAGGTACTACTTTATCTGCAGCTCCTTTGAAGTCCTCATCCTTATGTGGAGGCAGCCTCACATATCACACTTAGTTTTCACTTTTAGCATTCATCTTTGCTGAGAGGGGGGCTTGTTCTTACCAACAGGCTCTTCAATAAAAAACTCAGGCACCAAAGCTCAAACTGAGTAGGAATTTTTGTTCCTATTTCTGGAATTGATTCTCCCTCTTTTAAGGTCCCACAATGAAGCTGAAGCGGCTTGCTGTGCTCGAGAAATACCGAAATGAAGTAGACTCCTTCTATAAAGAATAAAAAGTGTTTCCTCCAAGCATTAAGAAAGATCTGTGAACAAAAGGAAGTACTTTCTCATCAAAAGCATTAACAAAGATTTCTGCTTTAAGTTTGTAGTCTATTGAACCAAACCACTAGAAAGCTGCTGTCAATTTAATTGTTCCTGATACTCACCTGATCATTTGTCCTCTTTTTACAGAAGCATTTTTCTACAGTGTGTCCATGCTCTAATACTGCTTTTACTTTATGACCTTAATGACTAAAACATCTTTTCTGTGTTGTATAAAGCAGATACAACTAATTCCTCTAGATTGAGACATAACAAGTTTTTTATACAGTCTTCCATTTTTCTTTTTTTTCTTTTGTTCTACAGGATGTTTCCTGAAGCTCATGATGTATTTTGCTTGATAGCAGTACTGCTTAATGAAACTATCATACCACTCCAGTGATAATTATTAAAAACAAATTTAAAAAATTAAAAGGGCTGGGATTTTTTTTCCCTTCCCAGAGAACATTTTCTTGTTCACTAACACATTTCAGAACCTGATGACATTCTTGTTTCTATAATGCCTAGAATTCAGACTTCTGTGAACATAGCAGTTCGCTTCTTGAGTCCATGTTGGAATAAGCATTACTATTTCTCATAAAAAGCAAATTATCAGAAGAAGTAGGGGAATAGCTTCCTAAAACTGAAAGGCACAGAGGAATAACTACAGGAGCTCTCACATTAAAATGCTATTAACAGAAACTTCTTTAAACTTGTTTACAGTGCTATTCTTTGAGAAGTGTTTGTCAGTGTGTTTCTGCATGTTTCAGTATTCACATTGCACTAATTCTGACAAATGTGGGCTACGTTTCTTCTTACCCATATGCAAAATAAATCATATTATGAGAAGGAAATGCTTGGCACGAAGTTGTCTAAAGGGTGTGCTGTAAGTCATCTCTGGCAGACAGCTCTAGTAGCTCACACAGGCAAGGCAGGCCACTGCCCATTATTGAGACAAAGAAATGATGCAGAACAGGATAAGGTTTCCATAAAAGTTCCACTACCAATCTCACACATCTTACACACCTAAGATTTGTTGCAAGTACCAATAATCAGCTAAATATATAAGACAAAACAGCAGCCTACGATTATAAAAACAAAACGAGCAATAGGACTTTGAAAAGTTTATTCTTCCCCATTTTGTGCGCAATGGTAATTCAGAATTTCTTTAACAATATTAATCTGAAGGAAACAAGGAAGCAGCAGCTGGGAAAACACAGAAAGAAATGTTGCCCTATTCACAAAAAGCTGAGTGTGGGAGGAATAAATCTCCTCCAGCATGTTGTCAGACTGTATAAAAAAGCTGGGATGCTTACTTTAGAGAGTGACACAAGAAGTTGTTACTCCAAAGTTGTTTTACTTCTGAAACAACCAGCCCTAAACAGTCGTACTAGATATTACTGCACTTAGTTACTTTCTATTAATAAAATGAAGCTGTAAGAAGCCTGCTTCTGGCAGGAGGGATAATCCTGTGCTATACTAACAAGTATGAAAATACATATTTACTTGTCAGGTGCAGGAATGGAAGCAATACCTTGATAGTTACAGATCAGAATGACTCGAGTGGCAATCTGCATCTGATGGGGAGGGGAAGGGAGGGCAACGAGTTGCTTTTGCACCCATTAAGCTTAGTAAGCAAGGAAAAAATAGATTCAGATCCCCTTGAATAGGGATGAAATGTATTTCTGGAACACAGGCACCAGAGCCAAACCGCTGATCTGTCTTAATCCATTTAGGACTTGTCTCTTACATTCAGTGTTTCTAGAATAAAATTACTAGTCAATACAGCACGACACACTGAACAGACTGTGCAGAAACTACAACACAAAAAGCATTCTAGCTGAAGTCATGAAATATTTAGTGTAAATTTGAAAAGTTAATACTTTCCTCTCACAATATATGGTGGAAGTAATTTTGTATTGTTTGCCCTCATTAGAACTCTATTGTAAAGTGTGTTTCAGAGAGGAAAACTTGTAAGAATTATTTTGGTATATAGATTTGAAAAATAACTTCAGCATTAATTTTCACCCCTTGTTAATGGTTGTAGGTTTGTTTAAAATACAGAAATAGATTAAATCTTGAGAATTTAGTATTTCTTAATTCATGCCTTTTGTGGGCAGGGCTGTATTTCATGAATCACCAGAGTATTCAAGTGGTTTTCTTGTTGCTTTTAACACAAACCTGCTATTTTAAGTTATTTCATACCCGTTTCTGTGCATGAAGATCATCTTGTGCCACTCTTAGGCTCAAAACCTATCTTTTTAATTTCAACAAGATCAATAAAGAAGGTTTTAAACATTAAGGTGCATTTATATTTCACTAATCTGTTACTGGTTTGTTTGCATAATTTTTCTATGTGGAAAGTAAAACCCTCTAATTGAAATATTAGACAGTTACAGTGCCAATAAAGGAATTCACTTACATAAAAATGTTCACCAGATAGAAAAAAATAAATAAAACAAAGCACTTGGAAAAGTCCACCGAAAGCAGGCACAAGCATCATTTGTAGCCATTTGGACTAGATTTATTAATGGAGAGGCCTCAGCTAAAAAGTTTGCCCTCAAGAGATAAGCAAACTCTATGCACGTGGATATCAGGTTACATATTTTGTACTCTGTGACATGTCCTTCCAGAGTCCTCAGCAGCAGCACGAGGAGGTTTAGTCTTTGTCCTGTACTCGGCGGCAGATCTCCTCTGTGAATTCCGAACACTTGGCATTGCCTCCCAAGTCTTTTGTCAAGACCTGAAAGAAAGAAAGAAAAAAATAATGTTACTGAAATGTGTTATGGGGCCAGTCTCGTCTCTGAACAATTCTGGATGTTCTCATGATACGTTGTCTATGGATGGTAAATAAGGTGAGCAGGAATACATCAAGTTTGAGTTCTGCATCCCATAGAGACTTTGTCAAAAAGGACTGTGCAGGGAGACAAAACCTGAGTATCCACAGAGTACTTATAACGTTATCAGATTTGAACGTGATTTTAACATGATTTTATCCTAACTACAGGAATAAAGCGTGTGTGGTCAAAGCTCTCAAAGTGCTTTAATAGTGTAATTAATGATTAACTATTTACATCTTCAGTAAGAAGTGTCTCCTTTGGAAGTAAAATTCATATATGAAGGCTCAGCACAAGGACAACTAATTGAGAGTAATTCAGAAATATTTGGTCTTTTTTTTTAATGAAACCCACGCAGAACAAGCACACATAACTCTTAATGCTCCATGTTAACAATTCTCAAAATTTGCTTTGTTTATTAAAGAGAGAGGAAATATAGAGTTCAAAATCTCTTTCATCAAGTACAACTCCTGTCTGGCATCATGAAGACAGCAAAATAAAAAAGGGGGCAACATTACTTGTCCAGCCTAGCTAGATTAAAGCACTCTAGGAGATAATTAAAATTATTCGTTTCCCTCCCATAAACACATATCTTAATTAACTTGTTGAGGGGAAGGGAGGAATAACAAGCAAGAGAAGCAATCATGGTTACTATTTTAGGGTCTCGTAATTTAAATTGCATTATTGGGGCTTTTCAATTAAAAAGATTGTCTCCATTGTGAGCATATAATTGTAACATTGTAAGTAGCTATGTCACGAAACTTGCACTGTTATCTTCCATGGAATTACTGACCTGCTGATGGAGGATATTGTTTCCAGAGCAGTGAATGGGAACTTTACAGGAGCACCTCTTTATTCAGTTGTATGTTTAGATTTTTTTTAACTGTTCCTACATACAGCAAGATAGCTGCAAACTTACAAAATGATGACAACTTTTGGTTTCAGCATTCTTGTTACTTTTAATTACAAAGCAGCTTCTCATGGTCCTGCCTAAAATAAATGAACCAGCATGACTAGCTAATCCTCTTTAACTGCAATATTCAAAATCTTGACAACTATGTTTGCAAGAGATGGACATGAATTTAGAAGAGTGAACCAACAATGGTAAGACCACAAATTTGTCATGTTTCAGAGCATAAGTCCCCTCTCCCCCCAATATCCCATCTGAGTCATTAATCTGAAGACACTTTCTTCCAAAGAGAAACATATACAATCCTCAGAGAAAAAAGTTAATACTGTACAAAAACTGTTCTTTTCTAGTCAAAAATGAGTGAAAGCAGTAAGACTGAAAAAAGAAAATAATTAAGCTGAAAAAACAGAAACAGAAGTATTACAGTCTGTACTGAAATGCTATTAACAAAGTGGATGATGAAGCCTGGGAAAGGCAAATGAGTGTCCTTCACTTCAGGATCCAGATTTCAATATATATGCTTTGTAGGTGTTTCATAAACTTTATAAGTGAAATGCTAAGAGTTACTTAAAACTCTGATCCCCTTCTTGAAAAACAGCCCTCCAGTTCACTATTCTGGAGTTCATAAAGCTGTGGAAATCTACGACAAGCATTGCTGAGACAAAAGGAATGCTACAGCCTGTCCCCTTATTACTGCAGGGCATATTTAATATCACCAAAGGTAACAGAATTACTGTCAGAGGACAGTGGCACTGCTCATGCCACAGGCTAGCTCAGCAGGCCCTCCCCCACCCTGGTGTGAATCTTCCATGTTAATTCTTGCTTTGTTAGGATATGATTTTAATTCAGTGCATTTATTTGCACACCCATCTTACCTTTCCATCTTTAATTGTATCGAAGCAAGCTGACTCAATCTTGGAGGCATGTTTGTGCATTCCCATGTGGCGCAGCATCATCACAGCACTCAGAAGGAGGGCAGTTGGATTTGCCATGTCCTTTCCTGCAATGTCTGGTGCTGTTCCATGAACCTAGAAATGAGAGTAAACCTATCTGTTATGTCATTAGGGCTGATTAAAATGTCCTAGGCAATTGTGCAAGCAACCTGAGCCACAGGTCTTCATGTTAAAACAGGACTTACTTTGCTGTGATACAGTCAGTGGAAAGGAGATACCAAGGATCAAAACAATTCAGTTCAAGGACATCAGAAAGGGAAAACTAGGTCACCAAATACCTTTAAGTTGAGCCCATCAAGTTCTGTTTCATAGAGGGTATTTATCATATGAGAAAGTGGGAAAATAAAGTATTGGCCAAAAAATGGATATACAAAAAACATACATGGAATATTTACTTTAACCAGTCTCTCAGGGTAAAGCTTGAGTATCTTCACAGTAAAAAAGTTCTAGGAAGATCTTTGTTAGATAAATGTCAGCCACATTGTATGGCATGGAAAAATTTAGATTCTCAAGCTGAGACAAAGTTATTACTGATCTCCCTTAGTGTGTAACAAGACTTACGGATTCAAAAATGGCCACGCCGTTGGCACCAATGTTTCCGCTGGGTGTTACTCCAAGACCCCCAATGAGTCCAGCACACAAGTCACTTGAAAAAAAACCAACCACCAAATTAAAGAATCCATGAGTTTTCCCATATATTTTCCTCTCTGCAAGTTATTAAAATATTTTTGTTTATCAATCAACTGCAACTATAACTTAATTTATACACCTGTACAGTCTGAGAATAATATGGAAAAAGAACAGATGCTGTTAGCCACCTGTACCCCACCAGAACATTGGAAAATTCTTAGAACTTAGCAGAAGATAATGTAATAAAGGAAAACTAAAAGGAAATTCCAAATACTAGAATAAAGCTGATAAGACACAGGCAAAACAAGAATCACTAGAAGCACAGCATATGTATAGAAGTCTCAGAAACTAACTATGTACAGTTCCCTGTAACTATACACAAATCTTACTTCCTCTGAAGGGGCCCAGAACTAATTTTCATATGTAAATTCCTTCTAAAAATGTGGAGGAGTTTTGCTCAGGTAGGTGAATTACTGGTGGTTTTGTGGTGTACTGTGTGCAGCCTAAGGAACGTTTTCCAAGTGACACCAGACTAGCTTTTCCCCTCTTTATTCAACAGCCTGCAGGTCACAAGTCTGACATTAGCAGATCATCAGATATAAGCAATCTGCATTTGGTTTCCACCAAAATTACCATGGGGAACAACAAACCAACTGTGCCTGTTGGCATCGTGCTGTAAGTCCCGAGCTGAACACGCTGATTAACAAAGCTCTTAAAACTCTGTTTTACATCCAGACATAATTATTGCCTACAAACTTGGCTCATACTAAGCTAAGTTAGTCCTTAGCTTAGGACTAACAAGGAGAAAAGTTTGGATGACTTTGCAAAACAGTATTTTAAGCTAAAATAAACCACTTAAGTTACAAAGAGCCTGGGGAAAAACTGAATACAGTCTGCATTTGTCTAAATATTTAATGCTTAAAGAGATTGTTTTCTACCTATTCAGACCTATTCAGTCTAAGGAATCTACCTGGCATTTTGTTCATACTTTTAGAGCAGCAGATGAGACCTCACCCAGTGGTGACAGTGTCCTCTTCAAGAACAGACTCAAATTCATTGAAAATTTTTATAATGATGAAATTTTTAATGGAATTTCTATGAGAACTTTAAAATGGTCGATAATGAACTCTCTGAAATGGTATTGATGATGACACTCCTCTGATTTGATCTCTTTTAGTTAATAGTCACGCAGTAAGAGCTGCTGTGAGGGGCCTGTGCACACCTTTACCAATTCTTAAAACAAGAGGCATTAGTTAGAAATCTGATTTTTCTTAGCGTCACAGCCTTATCACAGAGAGTGCTGTTTTAAGAGAAGCTTAAGAACCATTTATTCTTATAGTTAAGTTACCTTTAAATTTATTATCTGTACAAAACCAGGAGATGGATTCTAACATGTGAATAGTCAAACTTGTGAATAAAAATTCCAGTTCAGGATCTTTTCTCAATCTCTCCTTAGAAGTGTGAGAAGAAACTATTTTACATAATACACTTAAAAGTCCAGATTAAAACACTTCATTTTACAGGTGTTTAATGGAATTTACACTCTACCAAATAATTTTACAGATGGAAAATGTGTGCTGATAGGTTTTGCCTTCAAGACACAAAGAACCTCTAGTATTAATGTTATTCAAATATAAAATTTAATTTGACAGTAAGGAAAAGTAATACATAAACCAAGAGCTGGAAGAATATGAAGAGGCCACACACTTAGTTCTTCAGTGACTATGCAGACTGCTTTAAATGTATGATGAGCTCCCTGTGTACATCACAGTCCCACAGAACCCTACACAATCTGTTTTAGTACTGAGGATGAGAAAGTCTTTCTCCAATATCTAACCAGGCATTCATTCTCTATTTCAATGTAAGCCATTATATTCTTCACACATTTGCAGAAATTTCTCTCTGTACCATCTGAACAATATCCATAGCCTCCATAAGCAGACACAGATTTTTAAAATAAAAAGTACATTCTCATCATACAGCCCGTCCCATTAGTATATTAATAATCGAAGCAGTTAATGTCTGTTAAGAAGTCTGAGTGCATAAGATGATCTGGCTTGCATGTGACCTCAGTGATTGTTGGGAAAGTATCAGTATTTTACATGTTGGGAGTTTAAATGAAAATCTCCGTACCTGAGGATGTCACCGTACAAGTTTGGCATAACAAGCACATCAAATTGAGATGGATCTTGAACCATCTAGAAGGAAGTATATTTTCATTCAGGTTAAGAATTTAAACTAAAAAAAAAATAAAAATAACCACAACTAACACATAAATACTCACATTCAGACATACAGTATCCAGATACATTTCATTAAATTTAATATCTTTACAGTTTTCTGCTGCCTCCCTGCATTTTCTCAAGAAAAGCCCATCAGACATTCTCCTGCAATTAAACAAACAAGAGAATATTGCAGTTACTGTAAGGAAGCATTACTGGAGATAAAGAAAACTGCATGCAACAGGGGTTTAATTAGAATTCAGAGACTTGATCTGTGACTATTTATCGCTCCTAAAATATTTCTGTATCAGTAGTTTAAACAGCATACATTAATTCTCAGAATGACTTACATTCATTTTTGAAAGGCTTAGTGAATTTGTGAAGGTGATGTCACATAATATCACATGTGTTATGACTCAGTTCAGTTTTAAGTGGTGTGGAAAGTGCAAAAGACACCAGCCACTTTCATCCTCAGTTTTAAAATTAATTTTAGTTGTTTAAAAGTTTCTAAAGTAAGAGGTTTGGGAGGAAGGATTACTACAAACTTGCTAATAAGAACATTGGTACACAATTACCTCAACCTTGTCACTACTGAATCAGTATTACCCATTTTTCTTAGGAGGCATTTTACTTGAAATTTTCCCATTTTACTGACTCTGAGTGCCATCAGCAGAAGTTTCACATTTGAGTAAGACTTAAGCAGTTATTTATGATTAAATTTTTGGGGATATTTTTTTTGTTTTTCTCAAAAGAAGTGTCAACATACATAATATTTGCCTTGTGCACAGCAGTCACGTGGCTTCTCTGATTGTTTCTGGCATACTCAAAAGCAAACTCTGCAATGCGCTTGCTGGCTTCCTCTGTGATCAGCTTGATGCTTTGCACAACGCCATCAACAATCTGAAAGACAGGAAGTGCATCAGCAGTGCAAGTTCATTCTTCCCACTTGGAACCAAGCAGCAGAATTCTGAGTGAGGCAGAATGCATTTCACAATGGAGAAACTTTTTTACCGGTGCCAAAAGTAAAAAACAAATCCCACTGAACCCCAGGGAGATGGGCAAAGTTAGCAGTGCTGTGTGGGAACCCAGGACATCCCTCTGGCTGTCCAGGATGGCCAGGACCCCTGCCAGGGGGCTCAGAAGCCCTGGCATGGAGCCCAAAACACCTGTGGGTTTGATTATGACCCGTGGAGCAAATTACCTACCTTAGATGAAGATCAGCAAGCCACAACAGTTTAGGTAGAATAATAGTGAAGTTATCATGGGGTGGAAAAGTAGATTTTAGGGTTTTTGGTATGGGGGTTCAGGAGGCAAGATGGAGGGAACTGGGCGTGTCCAGCCTTTCTCCTTCTTCTTCTTGGCCTCCATCTTCTGCTGTTGGCAGTGATGTTGGCACTTACAGATTGATTTAGAGTAGAAGCTCACTGTCTAACACAGGTGATAGGTATTGGAAAGTAATTGTAAACACTGTATGCGTAGTTTTTAGTATATAACACAGCCCCGGGGGCAGGCAGAGTGCCTGGAACTGTCCCTGCTGGACAGGCCTCGGCAGGGCAGAAGAAAATTTTCATAGATAAGACGCAATCATGAAGAGCTCAAACTTATTCACCAAGCGCCCAGGCTGGGAAAAGAGACTTTTAACAATCTCAGGGTCACAGTGACCCAGAAAGGCCCTGAGAGTGCTGAAGCAGAAAGGCAGCAGAGGCAGCAGCCAAGGCAGAAAGGCAGCAGAGGCAGCAGCAGAGGCACCCACCACGTGCTCGATGCCGCTGTACTCGCCCTCGGTGTTCTCGCGGATGGTGACGATGTTCACATCTGTGTAGGGCGTCTTGTAGCCCTCGATGGACACGCACGGACGCACGTTGGCGTAGAGGTCAAAGGTTTTACGCAGCAGCAGATTCATGGATGGGTGCCCTGCAGCGATTGGGGTCTTCAGAGGCCCTACAGGAAAAAAGGTACACAAGGATGAATAAGAAAATAAATCCCTCCATGGACCTGAGAGCGGAAACTACAGGTAAAGTTGGACTCCTACAGAGGATCTCCAAATTCCTGTTTAACCCTTATGCTGCAATGCCATGGGAATTCTCTGTTCCATCAACTACTGCACAGGCACATTCATCAGTGGGGTAAAGGCCAAACTGTGAGCCTTACATGGAACAGATTTTACAAAATGTATTCATTAAAACATACAAAGATACTGCTCATTAGTAATGTAGTTATTGCATACTGTTGTGTGTCTTAGGGATGCCTTCTGCAGAGTCCAAAGGCTGTTATGTAAACAATTTCAACTACAATAACTATAAATTTATGGCTTGGAAATTGCATGAACCTTTCCTGTGAGGACTGTTCCAAGATTACAGACAACTACCTGACAGGCTGTACCCTATTTTATTGTGCTACAGAGGAAGAACTCTGGCTTTACATCAAACTCATGAGAAACACAATAATATTTAATATCTGTGTATTAACCCCTACAATACCTTTTAATCCCATTTTGTTTTTATCCATGGATTCTTTGGCTTCTGGGGGTATCATCCACTTCCCTCCTGGTCCTTGGATAGCCGTAACATTCCTCTCTTCCCACTGAATAGGTGCCTAAACACACACACTCTATGTTAACTTTTATGTCATGACTTTGCTTCAAGTTTTAACTATCACAAGAAGGTGTGTAAGGAATTTTGTCCAGGCCTTTCTAAACAGTATTTTCTCTGGTGAGTGAGGGTTTGAACTAAAGTAATTTTTAAAAAAATATAATTAAGTAATTTTTGAAAAATGTAATTAAGTAAGTGGAAATTAAGTAGTGTGAGCAGCAAATCATCATAAATGTGAATACCACAATGGCACAACCCTAGATGTCATATACACAAGTGCTATTTCTTTAAAGGTTTTAGAGCTATTGAGTTCCTTGCATACAAGGGACAACATTTTAAAGCTGAATTCATTGAGGACTCATCATCTCCACTGACTGGAAGACTGTGTATGACATAGATGTGTATCTGTTATCCCACTGAAAATCTGCACATGCTCCACAATGCTTTCTGAATTTGCATTCACCACAGGACTCTAAGTGGAGACACGCTGCCACCCATTCATTTCATCAGGAATGACCACAAAAGAAAAGATACATCATTAAAGAAACTTCATGTTTTCAAATCCATGTTGGATAGTTATAATACAAAGGGAATGTGCCTGGGTACTGTTACTAATGTGGACCAATTTAACAGGCATCTTGCCTGAAGAGCTGTATCTCCTTTCAAGGAAACTTGACAAGCTCTAGTGAAGTTTCTCAGATAGGTACAGGGAAGTTCTTGGATACAGTAAGCTTTCATCTCACTGCAGTTAATGTGATTGGCAGCACAGCACTTGGATTGCTAAAATGAGCCAATCCTTTCACACACACTTTTGACCTGCACTTGAAGTCATAAAAAATGAAAGAACATCCTCTGTCAGTTGCTCAGGATTACTACATCAACAGGGTGATTTCACATGACACTGAGTTCGCATTTCCAAAAATCAAACACAGCATTTGCTCTCAAGTCTTTACTCCTCTGTCAGCTAACAGTTTCAAGGCGTGCCTTGCTATCACATTCCTGTCATTTATTAGCTGAAGCTTCAAACTCTTTCTATTGGAAAGAAGTTTTAATAGCTTAAATATGACTTAATCTCTTAAAAGAGATTTAAGCTTTTTAAAATATGCCTAATTAATATTTTTTTCTGTAGTTCAATTTGCAATGCTTATAGCAAGACAAATATGACTTACTTTGGCAGCATCGAAGATCTTCATGACAGCAGCAGAAATCTCAGGTCCTATGCCATCTCCTGGGATTAAAGTTACTGTTTGTACCTAGGTAAAGAAATATCAGTAGTACAACAAATGAATGTTTGTTTTCTACGTAGAAAACATCTCCACGTGTTGTAGGAACCAAGTAACTATTAGAAAACAAAATATATTTTCCTTTACCAAATATTCACTATGAAGAACAGCAGTCCTGGACAGGAGAAGGACTGGCTTGCTTTCCAAGGGAGTGTACAAATATTTTGAGAGAAAAATGTTTAAAAATTCACCTACTACCTATTCCTATTTCACAACAGAGGCTGATTGTGAAAGGCAGATTCCTGCTCAGTACTACTTGAAATTAATTAATGTAGCATGCTTTCCTCTGGAAATCTGGAGAGCAAGTTGTATTACCTAATTATGGCTCTGTTCCACATATGTCTACAATATTATCAACATGCTGCATGGTACTGACACATGCTAGAAATGATTAAGTGTATGAAAAGATACATTCACCTTAAAAAAAAAGGTCATGCCAAGCTAAACTTCTCAAGTGACCTCCTAAAAATCTCAGACCCATTTTAAACAATACCAACTTATTTACCTCTCATAATGTCCTCTGTTTTGTTTCTTTTATCATTACCAAACAAGTAAAAAAAAAAAATGCACAGCCAAGGCTCAAAAAATAGCAGGGGAAGAATGTATTCTTCTTTGAAGAAAAAAATAAATTATGATCACTGTTCTAAGGGTACGTGCTCCAGGTCATTTTGTTTTATTTAAAGAGATTCAACAGCTTTTATGGGCTCATTATTACCCAAAGAAAAGGCAGCTCACATACATTATTTGAAAAACCCCCAGCAGAATCAACTCACAGGCCAGAACTTCAATATTTATTGACTGATTTTTTAACTTTTGAGCCAAAAAAATTCACTGTGCACAACAAAAAACCAGAGCTTCAGATAAGAGAACACTGCTGCTGAGCAAACTGTCACTGATGAAATATGCCTTGAGAACAGGATAGTGCTGTCTGTCAGCACTGCAGGGCTCCACCTGAGCCTGAAACTGTTGTGTTTTCACTGGAACCAGGGGTGCCTCATCTTCTGCTTCCTATACTGTATAAGTGACCCTTCAGTTTCTTTTCTAACTTTATACCTGCTGTTCTACAAAACTTAGCATGAAAAGCCACAGTTCCTCTTTAAGTCCTGCTTAAGACTGGTGAGCCCTGCTCCTGTCTTCACCAAAAAGAAGGCCCATGGGCACTTCAAACACATACACAAAGAAGAAGGTAAAACATCCACAGGGAAATACACAATGTCTAAGATAGTTTAAAGAGGACCTTGAAAAGGCAGAATTTTAGATGCAAGGAGTTCTAAAAGCAGCAGTAAAGTAAAAATCTAGTGCTTAGAGGGAAGTCTGCAAAAGAAAGAAAATGAGAAGCTTCTCAACAATCTTTCTACTTTGCCCAACATGTATTTGCTCATTCCCAGATGAATTCCAAAAGACTGGCTTATGTCTGTATTTTTGTGAAAACTTTCCACACCACTTCTATTTTTTGCTAGAGCCTTTTATATTCTCACATTGATGTGCAATTGCCAATGACAGTGATTAACTGATATAAATCCAGGATGGCATTAAAAGCACTCATGTTCATTTGTTTGGCCCTTATTTTTTGGGAACATAAGAATAACAACAGTGATCTTATAAATTTTCAAACCCGCTTATTGAGAAACTTCTTAAAAGAAAAAAATGGGACTATTATACTCACAGCATTACCAAAACTTCTGGTCACCTTTTTTTGGCTTTTGAAAGCACCTAGCAATCGAGAAACCTGCAAAAATCCAAACCAAAAAGATGCTCTTTTACTGCACAAATGGGATTTTACAAGTTTAACAACATTGCAGCAAATCATCTTTTTAAAGTCATATCGCTTTAAATCTCCTATCTCAAACCAGTATAAAAATCCAAATGAAACCAGAGTACCCAAGTGCTTTGCCAAGTTGCAGTCGAACACTCAGAGCAGCAGCGCCTTGTGCGTATTCTTAGCACAAGGTGAGCCCAGGACAGCCGTGCTTTGCCCCATGCTCCTGTCCTGCCTGGGCTGGGGGCCCCTGCACCCCACCCGGAGTCCTCTCACACATGATGCTGGAAGCAAACATGCAGGAAAGCAGGAACTCTAACTAAATACATCATATGCTAAGGACAAAGACATGCGGAAAGCAAAGTGAAAAATTAAACACTTCACTGGTAGCAGCTGGGTGGACAGTATCTTAACACATTTTAGGTGATGTTTCCAAAACTATTTTACATTTTAGTGTCACTTCTTCCATTCAAACTGTGGTGAATTTTGTTCTTCCTTCCACCTTTTAAACCTGTAGGTGTTGTACTGTTGCCTTCTGCATGCCTGATGGTTTTATAAAACTGGAACTGAAATGCACATTGAAGACAAAATTCACCATACCAACAAGTCTACACATCACAGTCAAAGAATTACATTTTCTGAGTATTCTGAGCTAGCATTAAGCTTCAAAACTGGGATGGTATCTAAGCTTGGGCTCTTGCCCAGCTGAGCACCATGGACAAAATCCCTGCTCTGAAGAAAAATCATGGCCTCCCAATCTTAACCTCTCTAGGACTATCGATGCCTCTGGGAACTTAAGAGCCAGAAGACTTCTAACTGCTCACACTACTTCAATTCTGCCCTACTCACATATGCAGGCTGTCTGCAGCTATCAGGCTAGAAATGACTTTGACAATTTGTATTCCTCTCCTGTCCCACCTGCGTTTGTTATTTCTTTACTGACAGAATGGTGTGTAGAAAAAATAACAAACTATGTTGGCACCAACAAAAACAACTACAAATAATACAATTCTCATATTGTAATGATAAAAAATTAATATATTATAAAATAATATAATTATCGTATTGTAATGAACACTGGGGGAGAAGTAATCTAAGCTAGATCTATTTTTACTTGTAGCCCCACATGAGATGTACAAGGTCACTGCAACAGGCAAGCAGAGTTTACCAAAGCAGGCCCAATGGTTGAGGATGAAGGCAGAGCAATCAAATGAAAATGTGAGGCTGACTGTACAGGGTGTTCTCATGGTACAGTTCCTGCACACAGAATCAGGATTCACATTCCACAGTAGCCAGTCTGGAAAGGGCACGGTCTGTTTTGTCAGAAATCACGGGCCTAGTACATTTTATTGAAGTTCAACATCGGTAACACCAACAAAGAATCCACCCAAGGAAAACTGATCCATTCTGACCTTAAAGTCACGTGTCATGATTAGCTCTTGACAGTTCTTCCTTACTTTAGCAGATAAGGTTAAATGGGGTGGCCCCAATGACTTTGCCTCAAGCAGGCTGTTATTTAAAGGTACAAAATAAATTTCATTTACTCAAGGCAAAAACCCGTATTTCCGTGACAGCCCCGGGACAAGGCCTGCGTTTCAGAATGGTTCAGAGGACAGGTGTGGGGACCCGATAGTGTCCAGCCAGAGCCCGGTAGCAGCTCTGCCCCGCCGGCCCTGCAGCGCCCGGTCCCGCGGGCTCTCTGCGGGAATGGCGCTCCAGGCTGTGCTGGCTGCCGGGCGCGCACCGGGAGCTGCCCGCGGCCGCGGTGGTCCCGCCGCTGCTGTGACCTCTACGGCGCGACCTCTCCGCAGGCCGCTCCGAGGGATGGTGCGGCGCCCCCCCGGCCTGGCCCGCTCGAATAACGCCCCCCACGGCCCCTTCCCGCGGCCGCCCCGCGGAGGGGGGAGGAGGAAGGAGAGAACCCGCGAGCGCCGCGGGGCCGCCATTCGGCCCGAGCCCCGCGGCCATTCCCCCTCGGAGCGCTGCCAGGGCCCGGCGGCACTGCGACCTTGCGGCCGGGCGGCCGCGCCTCAGGCGCCACCAAGCTCCGGGCGCGTCCCCGGCGCCGCGGAGTAGGGTCCGGCCCGTCCCCCTGCCTACCGTGGGCATCCACGCGGCCGCGGCCATGACGCTCCCGGGCACCGCGGCTACCAAGGCCCGAGAGCTCCGCGCCCGCCGCTAAACCGGAACCGGCGCGCGGGGAGCGGCGGCCCCGCCTCACCCCGCGAAGCCCCGCCCCGGGACCGCCGCTGCGGCATCCACGCGGGCCCTCAGCTCCCGCCTGCGGCCGCCTGAGGCGGTCCGAGCGTCCTCCCCGGCCCCTCAGCTCCCGCCCGCCGCCGCCTGAGGCGGTCCGAGCGTCCTCCCGGGCCCTCGGCTCCCGCCCGCCGCCGCCTGAGGCGGTTCGGTCCGAGCCGCCTCCCCGGCCCTTATGCCGCGGCCCGGTGGAGGTGCTGCCGGGCAGCTCCCTCCCGCTGCCGGTGCGGGAGGCGCTGAGGCAGATGGCCTGGTACCGCCGGAGGATGCGGGTCATTTATGGGAAAAAAAAAAAGTTGTTAAGAAAGACGCCAGATTTTTCAGAAGCCTTCTAAGCCCGCGTACTTTAAAGCGTTAAAAACAAAGCGTTGAAATCGGGACAATTTAAGACTTCTTTTTGCCCTCATTTCTGAGGTTAATAATAATAACAACTTAACTGGTTATTTTTAAAAGATGATGCTGTGTCAGTTGGAGGAGCGGCGGGGGCCCTGAGGGCTCAGGGTCCGTCCCTCACGGAGCCGCGGGGGCGGCGCACGGGCCGGGCACTCGCGCTGGAGGGCGGCGGGAGAGCCGCGGCCTTCTGGAGAGCAAAGCACCGGGCTCGAACTAAGGCCAGAAGTAAGGCAGTTTGAGCTCGTACCTCTGGGAATGGCCGCTTTTAAAAACTTCTACCTTTTTTGCACTCAGCAACGTTAAAATATGAGGTTTGTCTCAGACTAATTTCGTACCAGTTTTTGGTGATAGAATTAGGAGATTAGCAGCCTTTCCAGTTGCTTAGCTCAGTATTGGTAACTATATACATAGTGAACAGATATATTCATATTGCTTTCTTGTGTTTGTGACTGTATCTGCATCTACATTGTTAGGTTGCACTTGGATTGAAAAGTGGGGGAAGGGGAGATATTGTGGAGAATTCTTTTACACATTTTCAACACCCATTTCTCTATGTCTTGTGGGTGCTACTATAATAATGCTACAGTAATAAGGCGTTAACAGTGGCTGGTTTGGATCTGTTCTGAGAAGGGCTGCACAAGACAATAATAAACCCATGAGTAGCTATTTTGCTTAAGAAAATAATGCCTGTGAGGAGACAATAATACTGTCTTTCCCCTAGTGATCACTATATTGTCACCCCCTATGGGGAAATTCATTATATTACATTTAGCCTGCTAAGGCAATCATTACATTTATTATTATTTTGTCCCTGAGGCAAGACACTGTGTTGTGTAAAATACCCTTTTAAAAAAAAAAGGTAATTTCTATTCATTATGGATAAATTAGGCTTAACAAAATGCACTCAGAAACCTCCCTTTTCCAACATGGGATATTTTTAAGCTAGATAGATAAGATCATAAAACCAACACATTTTCACATAAGGTTTTCCTTTTTATTTATTTTCTTTAGCATTAAAACTCCCTAGAAAGTTCCTGTTCCTCATAGCGACTCGGCAGCTTTCCCTGGTTTGAGAGATGTGAGTTTTGCATATTTCTCAAGCTGTTTATTCATTCCTCAGAGCTCAGAGCATCCTCCCATCCACCATGTGTTGGAAAAGCAACTTTTTAACCCATTGCTGTGGCAAAATCTGTCATTTTTCACATATTTTAGGTTTTCATAACTGTGTATTTACAGTTCATTTTTTATTTATAGTTCATGCAATTGTGTTGTTTTCTGGCTCTGTAGCATCTTTAAGGAACTTTCTTTTTTTAGCTCCACAGCAACTGTATAAGGTGAGTGTTATTATTTTTTCTTTATTTTATGCAAACAGAACTTTGAATAGCTTTCCAGTAATAAAACAAATCCCAAAAAATCAGGGGGGATTTTTACAGCATCAGGGGAGGATAGAACTTCTCCCATTGCGCGTAGTGATCACAGTTACTCACACCTGCACTGGGCCCTACGGACTTGTGCAAGGTAATGACAGAGTAAATGTACAGGCAGCCCCTCTGAATCAAAACTGTTGTTTTTGCTAACAGAGTAACTGTTCTTTATGAACAGTTATTCTGCAAGGAAACATCTGTGTGAGAGGGAAGTTGTTGGATTACTTGGTGTAATGGGCATGAAATGTCTTAGGTTCCTTTCTCCCCTACTAAAAGCTGTAGCAAACCAATACGTGAAAGCAGCAGATATGCAACGTGATTGTTAAAACTGTGTGCATCCTCTTGTGGTAAAAGTGGTCTGTTCAGAGCAGCTTGAGCCTCCTTTGGTGAGGGATTGGAGTTTATACTTAAACCACATTCGCATTCTCACTGCATAATTCACAGAGGCAGCTTAAGGTACTCTGGCCTGTCTGTTGGAGGCCATTAAACTTACACCTCTCCTAATAAATCAGATCAGTCACCTGTTGTGACAGCCAGGGCTTGCAATACTTTGGAGCAGAGAAATTTGCACCAAAGGCTGTGTGGAGCTGCCAGCCTGGCACGTCCCACTGCCTGAACTGAGGCTGTGGAAACAAACTCCTGCAGCTGTGGTCAGCTGAGGCCATGGCAGCTGACAGTACTACACTGACAATAATACACATCTTGCTGTCCAGTACTACACTGGTGTGGTGAGTAACAGTGTATTTCCTGCTCTGGGATTTAAACTTGTAAAGCAAATGAGCAGGGGCTATTTAACCATTGTCTCTGGGCAGTGAAATGACAAGACTATACTGGATATACTGTCCCCCTTACAAAACTTTATCCGCAACCTACTGCAAGATGTTTGTTATCTATTTCTAGTAGCTTAAAACCACTCAGTTTGGCAAACAGTTTTTTAAAAACTGAAATATAGTGAAATGTAGTGCTACTGGTAGTGTTTAAGGTCAGTTCTTGCTGTGCACATTGAAAACTATAGATTTGTTGCAGCAACATGCTGGCAGTAAGTTTACCTTATTTGCCAGTTGGGTGTTAAGCAATCTTTGATAAATAGGGACAGATGGAAGAAGTCCAGTAGAGTAAACTGGAAGATCATCTGAACCTTGACATGTACAAACAAATAGGAGTGAAAAAGACTTTGTGTATTATATTGTCTTTAAATTTTACCCAATTGACACAGCAAGGTAATTGTGCATTGAGATGTAGTTACCGCTGTGATATGCTTGGGAAGAGCTAGCTGGTTAACACTTCTGAGTCCTCTGGCCTACACTCTAACCACAAGTAAGCCTTACCTGGTTAATGCTTTCCTTTAAGCTCTGCTGCTATTTTACTGCTGTTATTTTGATTCAAAAGGTAGAGACTTTCTGATGTGTTTGGCATCTAGGGTACAGGGGAAGCAGCCAGGGATATAAAAGCAGGTGGAAAACAAAGACATGGGATGTCAGCTTTTCACTGTAGGAGTGTTGCTAAGCGTACAGAATCACAAGATAAAAAGATACCGAGCCATATCCACCCCTGCTGATGATTAACTTCTGTATAATGACATTAGAGGTAATTTGGCCATTTATACTTAATCTGATTTGCATAGATGGGCAGCTTGAAGTAGGTGGCTGTGAATGGAAAGCCATTTCATGCAAATCACTCGCCTAAGTATTGGCCTGGTCTGATTGAGAGCAACTGTTATCTCTTGCGTTTTAGTAGCACCAGATCAGAGATATTAACCATGCTTAATTATATGTATAACCACTAAAGCCAATGATGGAATTCATTCAGAGCTGAGGACAGGTAAGAACTTTCAGAACAGTGCATGTTCTTAGTCTCAAGGGGCCCTTATAGATTGTTGGGGATTTTTATTAAAAAAAAAAAAAAGAAATGCTGTATTTTGCAGATTTAAAAAAATTTTTTTTTAATGTTCTGACTTACCTGTGGAGAACTTTTTGGAACATAATAGGAATCCAGTGCCACTACATACCAGAGAAAAGGCAAAAAAAAGCACTAGTGGCTGGGAAAACAGAGATGGGTTTTGCCATGTGACAGTCAGTACAACTGTGTGGTATTTGAACAGATGCTTGCTGCTGTCTTGCTCTGATGGTAAATCATTCCATTTGTATTTTCCTTACTACTGTAGCTTCTTCCCTCTTATTTTGAAACTCTGCTGCAATATGCTGTATTGCTAGAATGCATTCTTTGATGTTACAATTCGGATGTTTGCTTATTGCTAATAAGTCCTATTGCCTACATCCTCATCCCAAGGCATTTATTTTGTATTTGGCATACACCTTGTAATTTTTGTAGCAGGTTTGATTAGCTGGTTTACAGCTACTCAAACCTGCATTTCTAAATCTTGTAATTTGAATAAGCCATCTCTTACAACAGTTTGTGGTTCAGCACTTTTTAGAATGTTTTTACTACATATCCAACACACTTCATAGGATATTTTTACTATGTATACAATATATTTGCTTTCACTATTACTTTTAAATGGTTGTTGTTACATGCCAAGGTAAAGTGAACTCCTATTATCCAATCCTGCTATCAGGCCAGGATCATTAGGAGCTATAGGGAAAAGCACACGATAATTCTCCAAGTGTTTTTATTAAACTTGCTATCTTGATGAGGGAATAGTGACCATTGGCAGACTACAAATAAAGAAGTTGGAAATTTTACCCTGTTCCAATGTGCCTGAATGGAAAGTGAGCTTATAATGGGTCCTTCTTCCCCGTTGCCATCCTTTCTCACTCAGACTTCTTCCTGCTGTTGTTATAAGAGCTTATTCTTCTGCAGATGTTAGATAATATGATTTTGTCTGTCTGCTTCTCATAGATACTCTTTTATTTTTTTTACTTTCCCGTCAGTAGGGTTGTGGTGCGGTAAAACACACCGTGAGCCCTCTACTGGCACTTTCCGCTTTTACTTTAGGCTGTGGTAGAGGTTTTTCCTTCCCAGCTGTGCTTGCTTGAGCCGAAGGAGGGAGGATAGCGTCTGTTTAACTACTTTAATCTCGCAGACTTTTAAAAATTTAGTTAATCTGCGAAGGAGTCCATGTGTTCAGTGCTGTAACCGGCAGTTTGGTACCTTTGGGGGTGAACTCACATCCTCGCTAGGCACGGTGCAGACACGAGTGTTTCCTGCGGCAGCTGGTGCGGGAGTGGGGCCGTGAGGACTCGGTGGGGCTGCCCGGGGCAGGCAGGGCAGCTCGCGGAGCCGCCCGGGCTCTGCCCGTGCGCTCCCCGGTTCCCAGGCTGGCTGGGGTGCCCGGCAATACGGCTGCGCTGGCCAGCGCCACCGGCTGACGCAGAGCTGCTCCAAAACCTGGAGGTGCCGTGAGGAGCGCCCTGAGTGAGACCCCGAGGCAAGAGAGCTGCGTTCTGCTGGGAGAGGCTGCTCGGGATTTGGGTTATAAAAGCTCCGTATGCCTCTTAGAAAAGCATCTGAAAAGGGGCAGATCGGTATCCCTGGTTTTGCACGCCACCTGCCTGTGATTTTAACACTTTCCTTCCTGACACACTCCAGTCAAGCCTTTGAAAAGATTTCCCAGTGTCCTTCCTCACTGGGCAGGTGCAATCCAAACCAGTTCAATGCAGGCTCTGGGATTTTTTCAGCACGCTCACGGAGTATACGTGCTCTAAATGCCTACAATACAGAGGAATCCAGCTACTTCTAATGGGATGCATTTGCCGAGAGGAAGAATTCCTCATTTAAGATGGGCAATAAGCAAACAATATTTACTGATGAACAGCTAGATGCCTACCAGGTAAGATATCTTGGTTTGCATTCGGGGATGAAAGGGAGTAATCTACGTATGTTTATGATTTGGGTTTTTGTTTGGTTTGGGGAGTGGTTTTTTCCAATATAATTGAAGACTTTCTTTCTAACCTGCATGTATATATTCTACTGTTCCTTCCAGCAGCTGTAGTAATATTCTAAGGCTGGGTTACTGAATATATTCATTTAATTCCCTCTCTGTATAGAGGGAGAATGGTCACATCCTCAGTGTCTGAACTAGGAAGCAGAGTAAAGATTGTGACCAGCTTGACAAAAGTGTAGCACCTTCTCTCCCCGATGCCTTTTGCTGACAATAGAGCAGAAAGGAGTAAAATAGATCTTGTCTAAATTCACTTCTCCTAAGGATAAGTCAGATAAATATGTTCCAGAATAGGTGTTGTTATACTTGTGTCCACTCCTGGAAAGCAGTTTCTTACCTCATCGTAAGTAAGTGGGCATTTAATGTCAGGGGTAATTTGGTACTTCTTTATTTACTTAACATTGCATAAACTGCTTTTAAATAGGGTAAAAAGAAAAAAAAAGGATCCCCTGTTTTTAGTCATATTTCAGCACACTGCAAATCTCACTGAAATGGATTTCAGGAAGCTGTCTGCACAGTGGGCATCTTGAACAAGTTTCTGAAAATACAGTGAAGCAAAGCATTGAGTAGAAGTGTGCTCAAGAAGGAGGCAGCTGATTACTTATTGAGAGAGGCAGCCAGGGCTGGCTGCATTGCTCTGTTCTCCTACATGAAGTGATAAACACTGAATTAGCAGCGCAGGAAATCAAGATTTAGTTAATCTTGTGATAACCAAGGGACAGATACAGACCCTTAAGGGACTGGGTAACTTAATAACATTTTACCTTTGTGATCTTTGATTAAAACTATTGAAGTAGAATCTATTAATATTTTAGTTACTAATTTTATTTCAAGTAATTGCTAATGTGGACTTGTCAGAGGTGTAAACATTGAACCATGGAGTGAGGCCAGGTGTATATGATAAAATGCTTTCAACTGTTATCCCACACTGAAAGTAAGGCATAAACTAAATGCTTTTATAAATACCTAGTGGGGTTTTTTGTCATTGTAGGAAATGTGACAGTGGGCCTTCTTAATTTCCACTTTGTCACACTTCTCATCAGCAGTCTGTAATGTATTAATCTAAATTAATGATCTTAGATTTAACAGTCCAAGACCCAAAAAAGCTTTTTCGCATCCCTGCTGGAGAGGTGAGAGAGAAATCAAAGATCTGTAAAGCACCAGTCTTCCTACTAACAATAGAAGTGAACACAAAACAGAGCACAACTGCAGTGAAACAAAACAAAATCCAAATGTAATTAATGTTATCCTCTTGACATAAACTGGCAAATGCAAGAGCTGAAATGTCATCCCTAATTCAGTGCTCCTCATGTAGAAATTGCCTCTCTCTAATGGCTTTTGCAGCCCCTGCCTTTCATAATGCTGGGTAATTGATCTCAAAGCCTGGCAGGAGTTTGGCCCAGTGGATTGAGTCGCCTTTGGGATTTCTATGTTACAGGCAGACTTGCAGTTCATTAGTGTGGAGCTAGACAGTTTTTGACTGTGTTTGGCAAGTACCATAAAATAACAGGTTTCAGGACAATAACTGGCCTGCAGAATTTGTCAGGAAGGAGTATTAGCCTGTGAAGAATCAGATAAAGACATAATTTTGATGGTGATTTGCCTCTGATTTATTAGTTTTGCATCTCTCTCGAGTCTTTCAAACAAAAAGATCCTGGGCTGACTGCTGGAGGCACCCACACAGAGAGCTCTTGCCTCTCCATGCCATCCTGGGGAGACGGCACTTTGTACCTGGAGCTGTTTGACTTGGAATTTGCTGTCTTACCTGCCGTCTTCTCATTTGTGGAATTTCTTCAGAATAGAAAAAAGAAGAATGGGGCAATGTTGGCATAATTTTTTTTTAGTGCAGGTTTTCCATGTCTTGAGCCAGCAGCTGGGTTACCAGGGCCTCTAAACCATGGGCCAAAGTAAAACACTGTGTACCACAGTCCACTTTGCAACAGTCTGTTGTGCACATCTGTACCCCAGTGACCAGGAAGGCATCTACATATAAATTGCTTTTATAAATTGATCATTGAGTCTTTTTTGTTTTTCGCTAAAGCAGTTTCTTGTGAATTTATGTGTCTGTGAGTTAGTTCTGTACTCCTTACAACAGTGGTCCAGTGATACTATGAACAGTAGTACAGTGTTTATAGTATCAGCATTCAGAAATAAAAGTGTCAATCTTTTTTGTAAAATATATCTTGGTTGTTCTTTTTTTCTACTTCCTCACAGTTCCTATTGGTAGACTGTTCAAAACCTCACCCTCATGGTTAGAGTTATAATTTCCTTATTGAAATCTGTTTCTGGACATTGTATTATCTGGTTGTACCCTCTATTATTTCTGTCTTTCATACAAATTGCTTTGAGCTTATAGCACCTAATATTGTTTCAGATTGGAAAATTTTTATAATTTAAAAATATTCACTGTGTTTTATGTTCTTGTTCCATAAAATATGCTCTGAGGTGGAAAAGTGAGAAGTTCATGTGCCTAAATTATGGTAAAACCTATGCAAGTGGCTTTGGCTTTAGGGAGTGAAGATTAAGCTGCAGAAAAATCACCTGCTTGAAAAGCTGACATGCATAAATCTCAGGTCATTAGTGTGATATTAATGAAATTTTAAAAATCAAATTGTTTGATTTATCTAAAACTTTCTGAAAAGCCTATGTATGCACCTTTTTTTTGCATGTAAATTGTCATATGAAAAGCCAGTTGTTAGCAGAACTTTTGACTTTAAAGAATTGTATCTGTGGTCACCCACAGGATATATATGCCTCAGTGTTTTCAATGGACAATTTTTAAATACTCTTCATTAAGTTTGGTAGCCAGTTGAAACTCTTTGTACAAGAGACCTGTGATAGAACTTGATAATGCCAAACCATTCAGATTTGTTTGTTTGTTTTTTTTTAAATTCAAGTAGGTAGAGGCAAAAGAAAAGAAATTTTCAGCTTTCCAGGCTAACACCTGCTATTAAGATCATATCACCTGTAATTATGATGGTGTTCTTATGGCAGCTCCTTACATTTTCAGAAGATTAGTGAAATGTTTTGCAAATTAGGCTTTTGCTAGCACTGGGTAGCTCATAGAGATTCACATCATTTAAAATACTGGTCTTCTAAGAAAAGGAATTTTACTGGGCATTTATGATTTTTATGCCCTTAGAGTTCTGCTTGTGGGTTTTAGGTTTTTTTTTTTTTTTTTTCTGTCAATAGGGCTTTTGGTTGTTGAGGGCTTTTTTAATACAGAAAGTGTGAAATCTAACCTTGGTCTGGTGAGGGAAAAGGTAAATATTGATTGGCAAGAAAGATGGGTTTCATTGCAATAAAAGAACATTTAAAAATTAAGATTTTAAAAGCTGCCTACAAATTTTGGAGGTCAAGTCTCATATTGAGAAAAGAAAATAATACAAGTATGCTGTAAAGCAACTTATTTATTCATTCAGAGCCATTTATTCACCTCAATGCACAGCATTTCTAACTGTAAAACAATTGTATTGAGCAGGAAATGCAGAGAAACTGTACTTGGATTGTGGACAAACTCCTGCACTGTTCAGTCAATCTCATTTCCTTTTCTGGGATTACTTGAATCAAGAGATCTGAATTCAGTACAAATTCAGTGATCTTTTTGTTTGTTTGTTTTATTTTCCTTCTATAACCTAGAGATTATAAAGCATATTACTGGTTTTATTGCAGCCATTTGTATTTGTTCATTAATGGTATTATTTACTCTGCATTATTTAATGCAGTCTCAAAACAAACTGATGTTTACCCTGGCAGTCTTATAGGCAATATTGCAATACAGTATAGTATGGTGAAGTAATGACTTTGTTCTTTTACACAAGAATTTCTCTATTACAGAGCTCACTTTTTTCCTTTTATCAAAACTGATGTCAAAGTGCAGTTCAACTATATTTCATGACCGTTATGCAAAACCAGATTAAACAAGTTATGGTATGAGCTGTCAAGAAACACCATTTGTAAAGTAAAACAGGTTCATCACGCTGTCTTTTAAAAAGCCATCCAGACTTCATCCAGGGTCTTGGAAAATTAATCCTTTGCAAGAATACAAGAAGTGCATTCATAGGTTCCCCAGGATCTTCTGTAAAAAGTATTTTTCATTTGATACAGTATTGCTGTTATCGTGCAAGTAAAAGTAACATAATAATGGAGCAAGTTTTTTGTGAAAATATCCTTTGGTCAGGTTCTTGTTTCATGTTACCATTTGGTGCATCTGTAGATTGAGCAAAATTACTTTTGTCGGCAGTTTGCTTTTTTTCAGTCCTTGCTAATGTCTGACTTGTTTTTACTCCCCTGTTGCCATATGAATATGTAAACAGGTTCTTACAGATGCAGATTTTTTCCTTCTGAAACTCAGTGGGTGTTTTGGTTGGTTTGAGTGTAATTGTGAAGTATATATGATGACAAGTGAGGATGAGCTGTGTGGTAAAATTTTCATTGTTGTTGTGATGCAAACAGCATTTTTAACTCATTGACTCTGTTAACTCTTTATACACTAACAGTGATGAAAATACATAATTATCTTGCAGACTCAGTCTTTCACAACTCCATGCCAGTCTTAGTCATGAGGAATGTAGAACAAAAGTATTACATTTGTAAAACATTACTAGAACAGAGTTAATAATAGATCTTATAAAAGAGTTCATTTGCTTCTGTCTGGTACCAGATTCTTGGTTGCTTCACAGGATGATATTTTGATGGTGTTTTGATTAAATGCTTACACACGTTTTGTACTTTGGCACAATACAAAATGTCATTTGTAATTTTAAAAACGAAACCTCTGAAGTAATTTGCTTTAGCTATTACCTTTTAAGGTGCTGCAGCATCTAATAGCTAGCATTTTTTAAGAGCTGCTCTCTCAGATAGCTATGGTTTACAGTATCTGCATTATCTTTGAAGCATTATCCTTTTTTTAATTTGCAGTGATTTTATAAGACTGATTAATATTATTTTTGTATTTATAAAAGATCCAGGATTAAAGTAACTTAACCTTATGAAACTATACATATGCAAAGCAGAATACATATGTATTTTCTTAGAAGAGAAATATGCATTTAATGACTGTCAGAAATACAGTTTTACAGCATATTTGTGTATTTCTATTCTTCCATCCTGTTGTTCATTTCTCCAGTTTTTGTTCTGTAGAGGAATATTTTGCATACTGCCCTGAAGTTAGCTTTGTTTCAGAGCTGTACTTTATGCACAGTACTCGTTTCTGGGAGTGGTGATTGGTAACCTCCCATTCACTGCACTCTGTTGCCATTCATAAGCTGTGTGCCGCTCTCAGGACCTGGCAATCCATCCCCCGTACAGCTGGCACAGGGCAGAGTGGAGCCACACCTCCTGGTGTGCTGGATGGACACTCTACAGACAGTTCAGTAGCAGCATTGTCAGAGCATCTCTCTCTCCTTTTTTGCTTTGTTCAAATCACTGTAGAACTCAATACGAAGCAGAACCAACCAAGGAGTTTGCAGTCAAGTCCTGCAGATGACTGGACAAGGTGGTGGACCACCACATTTCAGTCTGTTCTGTCATAAATCTGCATTCATCTGACATAGGAAATAAAAGAATAAAACTAACAGCGTGTGCATGCTGCTCTGCTATAAAAATTGTTTTAAGAGCAGAGACTGTTAACTGCACTTTACAAGCAATGCTGAGTGACTTGCAGAAAGTCCAATTAACAGCCATGAGCCAAGCTACCCATGAAACCTAAATAGACCAGCTCTCTGCCTCTTCTATCTGCAAAGTATTTTAAGAAGTAGTTAAGCCATCTAAATGCTAAATTTGAGAATCAAGTCCCATTATACAAGATCATGATCTCATGGAAATCTATTTTCTGTTTGCTTGGTTTTATTCACATTGTTACAAGATGTTAAGTAGATAATTGCAGATTTGTTTTAGTGGTATCTTACCTGCAAACAACCATCAGTGATCCCATGTTGGACTTGTAATTTACTGGATTATTAAGGGCATGAGGACAGACTGAGTGGGAGAGTTGATCTTGGAAAGGGTGCATGTTTGTTCTCAGGGGCTGGAATAAGTGAACTGTCAAGGCAAAGCCTCTGTTCTCAAGAAGCTAAAGCCCCTGAGTGCCTGTTAGCAGAAGTTTTTCAGGGCATTGTCTAGCACTAGAAATAAAGGCAATAATTCCCAGGATCAATTCTTGCCGTAATGTTGAACTGATAAGAATTATGAAAACTCTGGTAATATTTGTTTTGTATTCAGTTTCTGCTTTTCCACCAGGACTCCCAGACATCTTAGTGTCCACACAGAACAGACAGGTTAGTTTTCGTGCTCTTAGTAAACTCAAATACAATCCACAAAATAGCAAATGTGTTCCGTGATATCTCTGGCTTGCAGGAAAATCAAAGTTCTCATATGCATAAATGACAAATGCTTTCCAGAGCCAACTTCACCTTTCCTTATGAGAGAGTAAATTTTACATGTTAATTTACTATTTATTGTCCTTCATTCTGTATTTTTCTGTATGAATGAAGTAGCCAAAGAAAATTGGATGATTCACCTCCGTGTTTCTTTGGCCAAAAGTCTTTAATTAAATTGGAATTAAATTGCTGAAGTTCCAGCAACTATAAAATGTAATTATGTTATTTAGACCTTTTTTCCATCATGATTTTAATCCAACTGAGGGCTGTGATTTCAAAAAAAGAGGAAAATTAACTCAGTCCTGCACCCCTTTCCTGCCACCAATAGATACTTGTTTCACCTTTGGCAGTGCTGGTACAAGAGACAATGCTATATTCTAAATCACTAAAAGGAAGTGATCCAAGCTGAAAATGTGTCCATTATTGCTAGGTTCATTTACAAACACATTAGGTCCTTCCTTCAGAGTTCTCTGATGCAGTTATTCTGTTCATCAGGGTGAAGTCTGCATAAAGGAACAGGCAGAAATAAAAGGGTGGGAGAAGCAAGAGGGATGGCTGGACTTCCCTGTCAGAGGTCACGTGGGGCTGTGGTTTTGCGCTTGCCATTTGACACCAGACAGGCTTTTTTATGGCAAATTGTTTCATAGCTGGTATCATCTGGCTGGATCAAGAGTATAGGCCAGGTCACAGTGAGTTTGTGGTGCTTTGACCTGGGTAGCTTTAACATCTCTCTTAAGAGTGAGACCATTCTTATATATTTTTGGCAACCTTCATCCCTGACAATTCCATGCAATTGGCAGGTGTAATTGAAACAGAGCTGTCAGTAACAGTGGTCAGATAGATAGTTGCAACTGCTTCTGCTATAGAGGTTTTCAGTATTAGTGGGGTTTAGGTTACATCAGTAAAAAACTTGTTGATCAAAAAACAGGCAGGCAGCAGTGTTTATTGTCAACATCATGCAACTCGGAATAAAATATAAAAAATGTGTGGACTGCCAACAAAAATGGTTCATTATCTGACCTAATTTGTCTTCCAATAGCATTTTCACAGGACTTTTGCAAGGTAAAGGGTAACTTTTCCTTTTAATCTTTGTCTCCATTTGTATATCACTTTCCTGTCAGCTCTCTAGTCAAGCGGCTGCTGTTTTCCCCAGCCTGTATAATTACAGATGATTGCTGCTGAGGGAATTACAGTTATTTGTGAGATTACACCTGCCCTTTCTTAGTAAATGAAGCCTCCTTAAGTGGCAGTTTGACTGTGTTGATTGTGTGGAATTAAGGAAGACCTGACCAACTGGCTCCAATGTCACTTTGTGCAGTTGCAGACAATGTGACATCTGTGTCAGCAGCTCCCAAGGTGCTTCCTCCTGGGCCTTGTAACTGCACAATCCACTGAAGGAAGAGCTGCTGCTCCGGGAACTTTGTATGGAGGAGAGCAAGGCAGCTCAATAATTGATACCTGCAGGACCGATCGCGTTCCTGGACACCCGAGACGGGCTGTTTGCTTCTGCCAGCAAGGGATCCTTTGCTTCTCCCCTCCTTGGAAGAAGCAGGCATTTAGCCCCAATGAGCCTCAGCTTGAGAAAGAAATACTTTTTCACTGGTTGACTGCAGAGCAGGACTTGTAGAGACAAAGTACTTGTATGTACCCTTTACGTATGACTTACCAAGTCTGATACTGTTGTCTCGTCACAAGTTGATTTTCAAAGGTGATATATTCTAAATATCTTTTCATTAAAGGGGAGAAATTATGAAGAGCTGAATGGTCAGGCAAATGCCCTGCCATATCACATGGGCCTGTGAGAGAGATGGGTAATCAGGAAGAATTTTCTGTGTTGGTGGCTGTCCCCTATATACACCCTCAGGAGCTGGCTTGAAGATCAAGTTACATATTCTCTGAATCGATGAATGATGTTCTCAACTGATTATCAAATATTTCATTACCACCGTGTTCCTAGTCTTGGATGCAGGGCAGAATTTCCATTAAATACATACTAGGTAAGAGTGGAGATTAAGGGATTGTTTTTGAACGGGATGGGACTGATTATTGTTTCCTCACAGCACCTGAAATTATATTTTTTTTTGTGACTGAAGTAGAAAGGCATGAAATGCAAACTCTGCCACTGCTCATATTCTGGTTCTTTGGTGAAGTGTTTGAATTCTAGTATAGAAGAGGTGTTCATTAAGTGAATTAAACCGATGTCAATTTAGTCACACCACAGAGCCATTTAGAATGCAAGTGAATGCTTGTATGCTCTTCTATCAAGTCCAGCAAGTTCTACTTTTGCATTTTAGTTATTTCTAGTTCTGTGACAGCACAGGGAGAGCTGAATGGTTTGCTGCTGTTCAGGGCAGGGGCTATCTATTTATCCATGCTCCTAAAAGAGAGGAGTTTGCAGCCTTCAGCAAAGTGACCACAGTGCAAACTGATTGTTAGCAAAAAGGGTTAATAACTAATAAATGACTGCATAATTTTATTATTAGAATTAGTGATTGTCTCCAGTTGTCTCCAGCAGGGGGATACTTAAGTAAGAAGACAGTTTTTGTCATCAACTTGTTGTTTGTAGTTTTCCATATTCTTTTAATGAATACTTTTGGCACATACCTTCTATTTTAGATTTTATTTTGTTTCTGGTCTGGTCATTCCACATTGGAGAAGTATCTCAGCAACCTGTTTTTCCTCCTGAACTATCACACTATCAATATCTTTCTTTTTACTGATAGGCCTATCCTTGAAATATTTCTGCTATTTTATACTGTATATTGCTTTCTGAGTCAAATGTAGATGGCACCTAAATGGCATCTTTAATGTTTCTCTGTCAGATCTGAGTTTCCTTCCAAAAGGTTGAGAAATAACTCTTTGCAGTTGTTTCCAATATTTCTGTAGTACAATGACATATTTTGTTTCTTTAACAGGACTGCACGTTCTTCACTCGGAAGGAAATCCTTCGGTAAGTAAACTCTTTTAAATTTCTCCTTTGTGATCCATGTGGAAGGGGCTAAATCTTTTTATCTGACTTGTGAGGAAACCAGATAAAGTCTGTTATTCTGCAGGAATTAATTGTATAGAATAGAGTAGGATTGGATTTAAGATACACTTATAATGTATAATTATAAGGTGGTGATTAGCTTAAAGTGAGTATCATAGACTATTTTAGGGTTGAGCCAATGACTTGTATGAAAGGGATTTGCTGCTTTTCTGCTCAGTGATACCAGTGAGGGCACATCCTGCAGTCAGTTTAAATCCAGAGGTGTTTCTACATGTCTGAGGTGAAGTTTTAGTGAGCAGGAATCAAATGGATTATGACTCCCTGGTTAATTAGCACTTACTGATTTAGCATCTCCCTGTCTCAGTGAAGGGGCAGCCAGATACTGCTGGGCACTTATTTACCCTGCAGGATGCTCACAGGGCTGATATGGAGGAAATGCAGGTTGAGTCCTCTTTAGGCTGAACTGAATTCCCTGTGCAGCTGTCAGCTTCAGTGAGATGATCCAACAAGGACCATCCTTACAAAAAGAAAAAAAAAGAAAGCCCTGTCTGTCTCACCATCCATTTGCATGGCTGTTAATGACTGTTGTGTAGGTGGGGATGAAGGAATGAATGTGGCAGCTTCAATTTAGATTGCTATAAACTGATGTAAACCAGCGGGAGACTGCAATTAGGTGAAACAGGCTAAGTGTTTTTATCTGTCCCTACAGGGAAAGTAGCCCATCAAAACCCCAAACAACAGTAAATCTATTTTCTGCTGGTTTAATAAGCTGAATCAGCTCTCTGAAGGATCAGATGAGTGCCAAAGCTGGCATGAGAGCCACAGCAAGCAAATGCAACTGAAAATGAAGAGAGCATTTCCCTACCAGTAAGCTGTTAGATTGACTTACATACTGACTTTAGAGTGCAAGGCTTTGGTGTCAACAGCAGCTCAAGTCAACATAAATACAGGCTGTGGTCAGAGGGGTTGAAGACACATTTTTTGATTAGTAATCTGAGTGTAGATAATGTGCAAATTATTAAAAAATAGTATAACTTATTAATTTAAAGTGAAGAAAAGTTTATCACAAAATGCTGAAAATGCATCTAGGAAAAAATACAAAGTAGGACTGCAGCAGAGGCAAGTGTGCCTGGTGAAAGAGAAAAATAGACACCATAGCTCACTATTGGTGTTTGATAGCTGTTTATCACCAGAAAACCTAAATACACTCCTAAGTGTTAAAGATGGTTAATTTTTGGAAGCACTGATCACAGCTATGAGCATTCAGTCATGGGCCCAGGGCAAGAACATATTAAAGAATGTTGGTTATTGTAGACATATTTATGTTATCACTGACTCAAAACATTATCTAAAATATTAATAGGACAGCTGACAAATTTTTAGAGCTGTTACTCGTTGCTTTGCTGGTGGTGTTAGGGCTTTGAAAACATGCCCCAGTTTTCTTAAGGAGAATGTGGACATTTAGACCAGTGTGTGTAGCTTCAGGACACAACTTTTCTGCATGGAGAGATGCCAGAACACACTGGTAGACAATCAATCTGTCAGTGCCTAGAACTTAATACATGCTCAGAGGCAGCCACTGTGGATTTATTAAAAGCAAATCTTCCTGTGAGTATCTGCTTTTGTAAGTCAGAGAAAAGAAGCAGCTGCAATGTGTCTTTATTTTGGTAAAGACTTCTACATATTCCAGTTTGTAGTAGTCTTTTTCTACTTGTGTAAGTGCCCTGAACTCCTGGTCAAAATACTCCTGAACATAGAAAATTGGTGAGAATGGTAAGAAACATTGAGGTGAAGTGAGTTGCAGATGCTATGAAGATTGAGATGAGCTTTTTCAACAGTACTCAGTGTGTTAGAGAAATTACTGGAGTCAAAGTGAGCAAAAGAAAATTCACACACTCAAGTCCTAAGAACTGAGAAAAAATTTACAAGTGCAGAATGGAGTGTATCAAAATAATGGGCTGGGGGGGTTAGTGATCTGAGCAAAGTGAGTGTCATTTTAACAACATCAGCCCCACAATGCTCTTGAAAAAGAGAAATGCATTTCTAAAATGCATTACCCTCAGCACTGTTTGTAAAATGGGACAATTCCAGTTAGCAGCACTGTGACCTCAGTAGGAATAGACTGTCCAGTTTTGGGCATCACAATTTAAAAAAGATTTGTTGTCCTGGAAAACATCCCGTAGAGAGGAACAGGAAAAAAATTTAAAAAAAAATGATGTGAAGAAAAGTTGGAGAAACCACTTTAGTTATAGCAATGAATCTGTTTGTAAAATGTGCCTCTCTTGTGATTGTAAATGGGAACAAATGGTTGAGTTGTCTCTCATAAGGCATTATTTCTCTTAGTCAGTTTTACAAATCTGATTTTCTGGCAGACAAGCTTTCACTCTAGCCATAATGCTTAACTGTTCATCAGCCCATCTGTTTCTGCTTCTCTCTGTAGACTGGTACAGTTTCGCACCCAAACAAGCACTCAGTTGCAGGTGTTTTTGGATGTCTGTCCTAGCCAAAAAGCACAAAAGATGTCAATTCAAGTTGTATTACTTGAGAGTGATTTAACCTAGTTAGACAACTGCCAGGGGAACATGGCACTAAATGACCAAGTTGGGCACCATTTGGGACATCAGCAAACCTTTGAACTGCTTGGTAGAAGAAAAATAGTTCTTCTGTTGCCTTCCTTCTTCTCTGCCTGTTTCATGGTGTGTTCTTGATGGGTGAAAGGGGAGGTGACAGGAGCCCTTCTAGCCAATCCAGCTGAATGTTGGATTTTAAATCTGAAATCTGCTAGAGAATTAAGCAGTGGCTCCTTCAAGTGTCTGGAAAGCTTCCTTATAAGGGAGCAAACTGCTTGGGAGGCAGCTTGTTGTGCAGCAAGTTGCTACACAAATGGAGGGAGTAGTTAGAAAACAACTCCTGTTTTTCTTTTAAAGAGTTTGAAGTTTTGTATGTGGAAAGGGGAACTGCCCTGTTGTCAGCTTTGGAGGAAAAGGCATCAGCCAAAAGAATAAAATTAGAGCTTTATAGCCTTTGGAATCTTCCTGAGTTTTAGGCAAGAAACTATATACACAAAGAACATATATCCTGAAGCTACTGTTAATCTTCTTGATAATTATGTTACTATTCTTGTTGTTAAAAATGTTTCTGAATCCTCTATGAATGAAAAGACAAAAAAAGGATTTTAGGCAGTCCCTGTATTTCCGTACCATAAACTTTTCCTGTATTATATTTAAGTCAGATTGAGAGGAGAGGATCCCTGTCAGTGGTGATCTGCATGGAGTCCAGAGTGCTGCTGTACTGTGTCCAGCTCTGGGCTCCCCAGTACAGCTGCTCCAGCATCTGCCAAAGGGCCATTGAGATGGATAGGGGACTGAGGACTCTCATATGAGGAAAGGCTGAGAGAGCTGAGATCTGGAGGCTGCAAAGGAGACAGAAACACAGGAGGTTCTGGCTGAACATGGGAAAGCACTGTGAGGGTGACCAAGCACTGGAACAGGCTGCCCAGACAAGTTTTGGAATCTCCAGCCTTGCAGATACTCAAAAGCCATCTGGATGTGGCAGCATGCTCCAGCTGCCCTTGCTGGGCAGGAGGTTGCACCAATTCATCTCAGGAGTTCCTTGCAATCTCAGTCACTCTGTGATTCTTGGAATCACCAGCAGAAAGATGCCTGTGAGCAGGGGTTTGAGTGGCACTTCAAGGAAGGAAAAGCATTAGAAAGTGTTCTTATATATACTCACTATGTATCATGTAGGTCTGGGAACAGTAAGGTACATATATTGGAAGTCAGACTTTTCATAACTGTAACTAGATTTAGAATAAATATACTATAAATTGTCTGCCAAAATAATTTCTCACAATTTCTTTTTAATTTTACTGTAGATTATTTGGGATGATATTTTTGTAGTATTCTCTTAAAATAATTTGTGCTGCTTCATTTTGCATTGCAAAGATGAATACATACTTTACATGCTAACTAAAAACTAGCAGAAGACTCATCTATCCACTTTTTCTCATCTTATTATACTGCCTTTTTATAAATATGATTTCAGTGCCCAGTTATTGTATTTTATTGATACAATGAAAATAACTTCAGCTGGAAATCATAAAAGGGGAAAGGCATATCAGTAACAGAATTTCTTCAACTTTCAACTCTTTCTGCTTGTGTTTCTCACTGTCCTTTGTTCTTTATCTGTTTGTCAAACTGTGGCAATTCAGTGAGTTGTGGTTTCAGTTTCTGACTGAATTTCCTTGTATCATGTTTCCTGTTGTTTTGGTTTCAGCTTCACATGGTAGACCACGTTCTCTAATAGACTGTTCTAACCTCTTGCAATTTTTGGAAGCAATAATTCACTGAGGAATTGGTGCAGCACAGGGATTTATGCCTCCATTACCATGTGTAACATTTAACATTTATTGTTGCAAAACCAGTTTGTCCAGGTATGGCATAAGTCTGAGACCCTCCAAGTGCTGTATCAGCTGCCCCAAAGGCTCCTCCTTCCTTAGTTTCTCTGCCCCAGATTAAAGAACCTCCTTCTTTTTGAGCTATAGCAACTTTTTCTCCCTGTGTGGCAGACCTGTAGGTAATGGTCTGTCTGGCTGTGTTCCCCAGCTGTCCATTAAAGGACTGCAGGACAAGAGAGCATGTGCAGTTCACTGATTTGCATCAGTACAGGGCTACAGCCTCTGTAGCAAGGGTTGTAAATCAGTTCCCATCAGTGCATTCTGTCCTGCATTCTGTGCAGTCTCATCTTCAATGCTGCTGCTTCTTTTACTTCCAGCCATCTCAGGTGATTGGAAGGGCTGATTGATGAGACCTGGCTCTTTCCAGGGCTTTATGTTGACTTGTTAAATTCTCCTGCTGGTCTCTGGAGTGGTGAATTCTTCTCTGTGTATTACACAAAGTCCTTCTCCAGCTGTTCCATTCAGCTCTGGCATCTGGACAGGAGCCTATAGCTCTGATTGTGGTGAATAACCAAGAGTACAACTGAGCAGCAGCTGTGCACTTCTGGTGTTGCTGCAGGCACAGGTTGTTCCATCCTGTACAACGAGTGTACAGTCAGGTCATGCCATGGCTCCTGTGAACCCGTGGTGGGAGTGCCCATCAGCGCTCACTGCCTGCTTTCATTGCTCTACTTAAGCCATTTGCTGCTTTTTTTTCTGACAGTGCAGAACAATGCTGAGCAATCTAGAATTTACTCCTTGAGATGGTCTTGAGTGTAATGTTCAAGTCTTTGAATGTATCCCTTTTACTGAGGAATAAATAGGATATATATTGCTGAATAAAAATGTTTCCCCCTTGCAGCATAAAGCAAGTGACTGTTGCTGTGGGACCCAAACCGGGAAGATGTTTATTCATTTCTAAAGGCCACTTTAAAGCCTCTCCTTATTTCTAATCAATGAGCCATTGCAAGCTTTTATCCTTTGTTTTCAGCACTCCTTCAGTGCAGAGTTCCTGTTAAAAGGGCAGCTCAGCCAGCTGTAATGTGTTGTCACTACATTTAATGCTGGAGATGAATGTACACCAGGCCAAGGAAGGGCTGCTCTGTGTTTTAACACACCCACTGGTGACCTTGGCTGCAGTCTGACTCCCTCCCAAAGCTCAATAGTGAACTTAAATGGTTGCTGCAGGGTGTAAGCTTAGGAATCTCTTTTCTTGAATCTATTCAGGTAGAGCAGGAGGCTCTGTTGTAAGAGACATCCCAAACTATATCCAGCAAATTCCCACAGCAGCATCCTTGCTGACTCTAGGATGCTTCACCCTTGAGAAGTGGGAACAGACTCTGACCTACCTTTTGCCATGTAAAAGACCCAAAGTAGTAAAATAAAAGTTATCATCAATCAAAAGTAGGCTGTGGGGACAAAACTGTGTTGTGGGCTTTTTTCTGAACACAGCACTTTTGGTTTTCATTGGTTGATGGACAGCTGATTTTAAAACTACTGCTGTCTACAGCAGTAAGTCTTGTTCTGCCTTTATTGATTAATTTAATTCAAAAAATAAACCCCCATTTTCTTCTTCTGCTGTCACAACTGCTTCAGTAACCTCAAAGAGGTAACTGTGAAAATGTCTTTATTTTGAAACCTCACTGCACATTCTTACATGTTAGTGCTTATACAAGGGACGAGTAGCTGGTGGGCTTCAAATTTCTGCAAGGGCAGATCAGCAGTCTGGGTTTAGACTGGATGAAAATGATATAGAATCACAGCCTTAATCCTTGTATGTTGTACATGAAGCATAAACATATACCAGTACCTGTGGGGACAGAGCATCATCAGTTAATGAAATTTGCCATTAAATTTATCACCACATTCCCTCCCACTCTCATTTGTGGCAGGGAAGACACTGCCAATTTTTCATTTCCTACTTCCATGCAATGTTAATAAGGAATCCTGCTGACAAAGAAAGCATATCCAGGAATAGGAAAATGTTTCTGCATGCATGCAGAAGAAACTTTTAAAGGAAATACAGCTGTAGTAGTTATTGCTGCAAAGACAGTGAGTCTGGTCTTGGGCTTCTCAATATAGATGATGGTCTTTGTATGAAAATGGCAGCTTTTCCAAATCTATGTGTTCAGACAGCACTGCAAACCTTCCATTACCTCCCTGACAGGACATAAATGTTTCTGTGTCTAGGACAGATAAAGAGGTTTGAGGTTGTTTTCAGACATGCTTTTTGTGAAGGGCATGCTGAGTAAAAGGACAAAAAGTAATTCCTCTAGGTCACAACTGCTCTGATGTGTTCAGGTCACCTGAAAAACCTTCTGCTTCTCCAAAACAGGAGAAATATCAGAGCCTTTACCAGAGCTTTGTTTCTTCTGTATTTGTAGTTAAGAATTAATGTTACTGAGAGATGTGAGAGAAGAGTCAGTAATGAGAGCAGCATTTGGGAAGTGATTACTGATTTGTCATAGTGCACAACACTACAAGGTGTAGTGAAGTACTGCATACAGGCAGGAGGATTATTGGTGTAAATAACCCTGATGTCTACTGAGCCTTACATCCTGTTACAGAGTAATTGATCAGACATGTATTGTTTCTTTTCCAAAAATATTCTCCCAATGCAACATAAGTTATTCAACTAAAGGGGAGTTTTGGTGGAACTTCAGCAAAAAGGACTGTGTTCCTTATGACAGGTGGTTTTCTTGGCATCCTGTTAAGACACTGAAGCAGGTCTGTTATTTTTTCTACAAAATCCAGTATTTGATACTGGCAGTCCAGTTGATTATAAAACAATACATAGAGTCCCTGAAGAACCTTCCAGCATCAAGATCTTACAGAAGGAAAAGGTGTTACTGTCTTCTGTGGTTGTTCTATTGGTTGGGGTTCTTTGTTTCTTATTTTGAAGGATAATGGAGTAAGTGCCACATACTATATGTTTGGTATAAGGAAATCTTATGGCCCTTTTCATGGTCTTAAATGCTAATGATGCCATGTGATAAGGCTATGACAAATAGAGTTGCTGGATCCTTGCAGATAAAAGCATGTGGAAGTTGTGTTTTATTGCTGTAATTTAGTTTGCAGGAGTTAGATCAGAGCCCCTTCCTACAAACTTCTTTGGATGCTTTAGTGTGAAATCCAGATAAGCTCTTACATCCACAGATCTTTGACCGATTTGGTGAATTAATAGCAGAGTTAGTTGGGAGGAAAACAGGATATGAGAGCTGCCCTCAAATCTGCAGTTAGTTCCCTGCATGTTTCTGTGTCCAGCACCTGCCTTCCAGACATTTCTGTCAGTCTAGAGTTGGGAGCTGTATCCTTCTTTCAGCTGCCAAAAGGTATGGCTGAAGTTCAGTATAAATAGATTGCAGTTTCTGTGGACAAGATAGTGAATTCTGTCAGCAACATGTGGCAGGTTTACTTTGCATTGATATTGCATTTTATAAAGAGACAAGTCTAATACTAGATAAAGTAAAGAAGGAAATCTTGACAGTTAAAATAAGCAGGGATCGTCAGCTCCTGAATTTCTGAATCTTGCCTGCAATGGTCAAATTTTGCCAATAAGGAGTGCTTAATTTTCATGAAGACTAGAACACCATTTCAGTATTCTAGCTTTTAAAAAAGTAGGTAACCCATAGATGGACATTGGACTTGAAAGTTTTCTTTTAAGTTTTTCTTTTTAAGTGCTTTTAAGTTGCTTTTTCTGTTGTATTTAGAAGCATCTTTTTAGCTGCTGTTTACAACAGAGAAATCAATTTCTAGAAAGAGAAATGGCTATTGCATCTTCAATTACACAGTATTTATGAAATGTCAGGGTGAGCTGTGGTAAGCAGCTGAAATGTGCTGAGATAGTGGATATCCAATTTCTGGTATGGCACAAAATATTGCTGTGCAGGATAAGGACATCAGTTTCCTACAATGCAGAAAAAATGTGTTTCTGTGTTTCATTTTATGTGTTCTTTGTGGCACATCATAATAATGAGAAAACAGATGCCTGTAGATTATTTTACGCTAGTTTTTGAGTTTATTTACACACAGGAACCTGAAGTAGTTCAGTTGGGTGCAGATCTGCTGCAGGTAAAGCTGGGGAAATGAAGGGGTTGCCGAGGCATTTCTTCCTGTATTATTGTTTTGTTTATATTCTGCTGTTAAAACACAGTAATCTCTATATGTAATTGTTAGTATGCCTAGTGAGCAGGCAGGACTTTTTGTTAAGAGGAAAGTAAGTCACAGGATGCAGCTTTGTAATGTATACAAGTAGTACATATGCCCTCCTCAGAAATCAGAATACACTGTGTTAATACATAGGACATGACAAAGGAGCACTTTCTGTCCTAAGCAGTTTATGAATTAGGTGTAATTAACTTCCACATATGATAAGAATTGTGTTTTGCAGTACATGCCTTGGTTCAGGCCTTCTGTGTACATACCTGGCAGTGCCGAAATGTTACATACACACAGTGTGAAACTCTGCTCAGTTACAGAAACATGTGGCTGCTGGATGCTGCACCAAAGCCCTCTTCTTTTCAGAAAGATGGCAATTTGGTGGGCTCAGACTTGTGCACTAAAACCAATGATTAGAGCTCCAAGACAAATTTGTACGTGATTACTGTCTGAATGGAATTGGTTATCTAAATTTGTTATTGGCTCTTTGTTTCTGCTTGTTTACAGGTTGCACGGCCGATACCATGAAATGGCACCAAACGTTGTGCCCATGGACTATACAAAGGACCCAGATGTTAAACTACCTATGCAGCTTATAATAAACATGCCTGAGCTGAAGGTATCACTTTTGACTGCTTGCAAACTGTACCTTAACTTCTGTAGCTCATCTGCCAGACCTTTTTCCAAAATTGATATCCAGAAGCGCTGTGGCATGCTAAGGTCTTCCCCTTCCTGTTATTGTTCAAGGGCAAAACCAGCCTCAGAAACTGGAAAATATTCAGGTGAATGTCTTTCTTGCAGAGATAGTTAGGGTCGATGTTAAAGGAAAATGTTAAAGGAAATGAATAGGAAATAAATTTAGCAATCTTTGCTTTTTGTTTATATGGCCTGCAGAAGCCACATGTCCACAGCAATCTCTGTATGAAGAGCTGGTTAGAAATCTGAAGTTCTTATATCAGTCTGTAGGAAATTTGCTATCAGTGTGCAGAATATTACTAATAAAAAGTAAAGGTTTCCCCCTTTTTCAGCTACCTAAGTACAATAAATATTATTTTTCTTAATTATCAGGAGTTTTCATTTTGATGGGGACATTACATGGTAGGAAGTGGAGAAACAGTCCATGTAACTGCAAATGAGAGAAGCAGTAGGTATAAGGCAATAAGTGCAAAAAAAATTGAGACACTATTTGTTTTTATTCTCAGTTCAACAATTCAATAATTTATGGTTTTAACAGGACAAATGTGGACTTCTGGCATTTATTTTTAAACAACATAATTCATTGAATTATGTTGTGTTTTGTCACACAGTCTATTTTTCATGTATGCTAGTTGATTATGTCTATAAATTACTATAATGTGGAAACAATTATGTGCTCAATCTGATAGTTGCATGAAGCATTATTAAGCTTTTTAAGAACAATGCTATAAAAACCTTGTAATTGATGGCTTTCCACTTAATTTTAATGATCTAGAAATTCTTCCTTAGTATTGTATTTTTTTTCAAATATCTGGTATTTTACAAGCAGAAGCCATGCTTTAGACATTTAGTTGTAGAGAACGCTAAGTCAACATGAAGTGAAAAACATTTGAATTAGATTTCAAGTTGAAGGTCACAGAACTCTTTGTTCCTTTAATACCACACTTGCTGTATGTTTATTCTGGGATAATATAATTTATTGAACAAGAACCATGTTTGTTAAAGTATGTGTGTTAAAAAGTATTCGACCAGCATTTCGTATAAATGGAAACACATGCAAGCATTTAATTCAATAGAAAACCTTGGGAAAATTTTTATCCTTCAGTTATTCTTCAGACTCTGATTTAGCAGAGGCAGCTTGGGTTTCTAAAGAAGCTGAGAAATAAATTAGAATTATTTTTTCACAGTAAGCATGGGCTTCTTCAGCAAAATATATTTATGCTATTTCTAATGGCATCAGTATTCCTTAGGGTTTATGTTATCATCTCTGAGATCTTGATAGCACAACATGAATCCTTTGGCACAGTTCTTTGACTCCTCAGACTTTAACTGCCAGACAGCTGAGAGCTGCTTTGTGACAAATCAAGGCTAAGCTTAGAAAAGGAAGTGAGAAATTATGATCACACAGAGTCTTTTTGGCTTCAGTGATAGAGGATTGAACGCTTAAGGAACAGCTCATTCTGTGAGAACTTTCGAGATGAAGGCCTGGTACTGAGGCTGACATACAAACTAGAAATTTTATACAGGATCATATTTAGCTTGAGATATGGGAGCATATCATGCTAGCTTAGCAAACTTAGGTGGTAATGACAGACTTCCTGAGAGACTTCCATGTATGAATTATAATCATGTATGGATCATATATAGATCATAATCTAGCCACTGGCACCACAAGTCTGTGAGGCTTTCTCACCCTGCTTTAGAAGATGTCTCTAGGCAATGAAACTTGACTTTATGAAAGTAATAGGACAAACTCAGTGTTGAATTTTATACAAATTCTCTCTCAGGTCTCATAAGTCTGTGGAAGAACCTTAGAAATATTGATTGCAAACCACTCATTTTATTTCAGGAATTCTGGGAGCTCACAGAGAAAAGTGCTTTCAATAGCTACTGAGCTTGTTTCCAGTAAAATCCCAGCAGGAGGAGACTAGGTGATATTCCATAACTCTTTCAAAGCATTGACACTAAAAGATGTTAAAATGCCTGGGATCTTTGTTATAAACTGGGGTCCATCTTGCTCATGAAGCATCTTGTGGGCACCTGTGCAGACAGGGGTGAGGGCGAGAGAGGTTTTCCTCAAGAGTTTATTTTTGAAGCGATCCTAGGTGCTAACTTCAGCTCATACACCAAGAAAAAAATCTTTGACCTTTGCCTAACAAATCATGATGGTGTTTTCTTGGGTAAATTTTCATCAAGGTGAAGACAAAGACAACATTTACTTCTTAAAATAGAAATAAATGACCTTAATGTCTATTGAATTCTAATAAAATTAGTGCTAATTTCAATGCACCTGGCTTTTTTCATATACACATTACATTTCTAGTTACTGGCAATGTTGAGCTCAATGCCACTGCAGGTTCTGACAAACGGATAGAATCAATAATGCACTTTTCTAAATTAGATTCTGCTAATATAAAGAAAGATCTTTACCTCATGCATTAAAGCTTTGAGCCAGGTGTTTTGTGTTTCAAGGGAAAAAAATGCTGATGGTCATTCTCTTTAATTGATAATGAATTATTCACTAACTCCTGATTCTGAAAAGTTGAAAGTTGGGACAAGAAATAAATAAATAAAGAAGGGGAAGGTACTTTCAGTTGATTAGGTCTACCATTACAGTGAAGTTAACAGAGCTACTTTGCTCCATCAGTTTCATTGCAGTCTCTGTTCTCTAATTTTCGCAATCTTGGTTACACAGGCACCAGTCTAATAAATTAACTTTGGGGCATCTGGACACCTGTGAGATGGCAGTAATTAATATAGCAAAACTGTAGCCATGATATGGACTGCTCAGTGTGGGACCAGGGAGAAAGCAAAAGTGATATTTTTTCAAATTAAAACTGATTTTGGTCACATTATCACTGTCATTGCCACAGAGCTGCAGGTGGGACTGTAACTGGGTGTCAGAGCCCCCTGTGGTTGGCAGCAGTGGTGGGTGTCCATACCCACATCCCAGATTGCCTCTTTCCTAGATTGTGAGCTCTCTGTGGGCACTGCAGTGCAGAGCAATCCTCCTCTCCAGAGCTGGCCAGCAAAGGGCTGCTGGAGGGGAACCATTTTTGTTTCACTCACTTTACAGTCTGTTGCTTCCTGCATTTTGGCTCATACAGGAACTTCACTGATCCTTGCAGGCCTTGTCGTAAGCTGCACTGGGGAGGAGGTTTTAGATGGGATTTCAGTGAGGCTTCAGGTTCAGAGCTTTCTGTGCATTGGGCAATGACACCTGGGCCTTCTGTGAAAAGGGCAATGGGTAATGCTAGGGCAGGGTGATCTTCCCAAGCCCCAGCCCTGCTCTGGCTGATTTTTGCCTCCAGCTTATCCTTGCTGCATTCTGTTAGTTGTTCCTAGTTAGGATGGGATGTTTTACTCCCTTCAGAGGAGCAAAACGTTACTCTGACCATTCTCCTTGCTTCTTTGAAGTCGCTTTATCAAGTGTTGTAGGCGAGGGCTGTTTTCTCTGCCTCAAACCCCAGGCCTGCACCTCCCTGCAGCCTTGGCTGTACACTTCCCTGTCAGAGTTAGGAGTCAGTTCTTGTCACAATGCCTTATCTTCCCCTGAGGTGCCAGTAGCTTCTGTAATATTTAAGCAATTCTGCATACAGCTTGAATCTTTGGTTTTTTGGTTGTTGTGACTTCAGTAAAGAGTCATTGTTGAACTTAATATGCTTCTGCTTTCTGACAGAACAAAATGGTCTTTTCCATTAAGACATAAATGTACCAATTTAGCTCTGTCTTATCCTTGGTTTCTGCAGGAATTTCTTAAATAGTACCCACAGGCACTGCAGAGAAGTTTGATGACATTAATATAATCATAGAAACATAAAACCCAGGTTATTGATTTTGAGGAAGAAGAAAATTAAGAAAAAAACCCTGCAAAGAAACTTGCTTTTTTCTGCTCCAGGGACAATTTGCTGTTGCACTTATTATGCTTCCCTTTTAAAGCACCAGTCTTTCCTATGGAGCTTTGGTATTTAACAATTTAGCTACTTTGATATTAAATTGTCTGACAGCAATTTTCCCCCCTCCGTTTTGGAATAATCCTGAAATTTGAGAAAGGCTAGTTTTTCCCATTGCTGAAAAAGTCCTGATTAAAGCATCCAAAAGGATTCTGACTTGCAATAGTCTGCAAAATAGACTGCTTTGTGCTTTTAAATATATTCTCTAAAGTCAGTGGGGACTTATGTTCAAATACAAAAGAGAAAGTCATCATTGTGTTTCTGTGGATATAAAAATTAAGCAGCATTTTGTAATGACTCTCCGGTATCTCCAATTTAATTAACTTGACCTATCTTTGAACTTCACTTGCAACCTCTTATCTCCAAAATGCAGTCAGCCTGTGGGAATAGGATTGGATGCTTGAAATTAATTCCTCAAACTACAAAACAGATAAGGCAAAAGGCCACCAGAGTACTTTCCTAGAGTCTGGGATGGAAACTAGAGGACAGAAAAATATAACAGGTGACTTAGCTGCAATGCCAGGAGTGAACCCTCAAACAGTTTGTTAGAAAACTAATGGTTATGTTTTATTGTAAGCTGTTAAAGGTCTGAATGTTGGAAGAGATGCTGTGTAAGATTTTAAAATGCACAGAAACACAATTATCTGAGCAAAAGAAGTGTTCCTTGCAAAGATGGATTGCACATTTAGGATTCTCTCAAGCCACTACAGCAACAACATCAATCTGCAAAACAGCAGAGTTGGTTTTCGGTTGTAGTGATTCTTTATTGTTTCTGCCTCCCCTCTTATTTTTATCATGAGACTACAGAAAAAGCTTTTAAGACAAGTGTAAGTTTCTAGTTTTAAAAGGAATTTTTTTTCAACAATTAGTGCTTATGGGAAAGCAATCTAGGAAAAAACAATATAATTTTCCCCTTTACTCCCTTCCCCCATGGCTCTTCCTTTAAATATGATGGAACCCTAATCTGTGCTCTTTAGAGTAGAGGTAATGAAATTACAGAAAGGATGTGAAAAGTATCTGTGAAGGTAAGCTAATACTTTCCATTGTGTAAGCCACAGATATACTGCCTGAAGACACATAATATGAGAAAGTTAAAGGAAAGAAATCAATATGAGGAAAGATTTTATTTTTCATTTTGGTTTTAGTGATCCATTTGGCAAAGAGTTACTTAAGAAGTATGCTTAGGTTCATTTAATTCATTCTTAATTGATCTGTATTTTCAAGACCTCTGACATGCCAAATAAATAACTCATCTTATGCAACTGCAATATGCTTATTGAGTCAGTGAGATCCTGCCCCAGCTTTCTAAAGCACAAAGTCCTGGGCTTGATATTCACTGCTGATAGGGATATTTGCATCTGTCTGCTCCTGGTTTGTTACCCAATGCTGCCTCTAAGATGTCAGTTTTACTACTGTTACCATGGCACTTCTCATCAGGTTTGTTCCAAAGAAAGCTATACAGCATTTTAGAAATGAAAAATAAATTTCCAACATGTTTTGATGCCCATTCTGATGTTTGGCATTCTCAATTATTAAACATATAACACACTATTTTTTGGTGTGCTTTTAGGAAGAAAGTGGGCCTTTTCATATATTTCAGCTCAAATCAATCTTACTTTGGCTTATTTATCAACTGGCAGTTTGAAACAATAGAATCAGTTGTTCCTCCCTGCATGTCTGTGTGTGCATATCCCACAAACAGGTAAATGTGTATTCCATGAATACCTCCAGGGACATTTCCAGGCATTTGAGAGATACTTTAACCTGAGCAGTACCCACAGATGCACACCTGCTGTATCTACACATCATTCATGAGACATGAGTGATCACTACATATCCTTTTACAGTGAGGTTCTCTCAGCCATCTGCCTGGGTCTGGGGTGTTATTTTTCATTCTCATGCTCTGGAGAGATGTGACCCTTTTGCTTTTTGAGGCTGCTTTTTATTTTCAGGAATCACTCTTTTCTATTCTATTTAATTTGGTTTTATCTGCCCTGGTTTTGTCTTCATCTGAACAGTAAACTCATTAATCTCCTATCCTTTGAAATCTGTAGGCCTGTTCTCAATTGTGGATTCCTTCAGTCATCCAACCCTGCAGGAGAATTTGTATTTAGTATTGACTACTTTATTGGGCTGTCATTTGAGCCTAAGGCTCTGTGGTCCCTACTTCATCTGTCCATAAAAACAGCCTTGTTCCTGGTCATTACTTTTTTAGTCACCACAGTTATGCCAAAAATGCCTTCTATAGATGTGTGAATTATCAAGAAAGAATTCGAATAAACTGAAAAACAGCATTTTCTGGTCATTTGTCTCTCAAATATACTAGGTTTTGAAATTTCATTTAAAATAATAGGATGGTTTATGAATACCTGTTAGGTAATTAAATTTACAGGGAAGAAAAAGAAATTAAAAGGAGATATGATTGAGCTTCTGAGCTTTCTCATACTGCTCTTTTAAAAGCCAAACAAAATGCTGCATGCATATTAAAAATAGTGAACCTGATATGCCACCACCACAGCTGTATATATTTATGGATCAGTGTGTTAATCAGTGTCTTGGCTTCAGATAAGAGCTGTATCACAGATTTAATGAGATGCTGCTCACAGCCCAATGATGTTTGTATTCTGTTCATATTCAACTCAATTGAATTGATTTTCCAAGTTTTACTGATACAGCTACAAATTAGTATTGGGGTTTTGTATAGCTCTGAGAAAGACAATGGGTTTTTACTGTAAAAACATTTGGTTTGGATTTCATAGTGATAAAGCGGGTTTTCTTATGCTTGCTTGTGTGTTTATGGTTTTAGAATATTGTCTTATTCTAAGGTGCTAGAAATGATTTCAGGATCATCTCCAGTGGTGACTGCATTTCATTTAAATTTCTGGAATTTTTAGTCAATCCAACCACAGGTTGGACATTGACATAGGTCAGTGAAAGTAAAAGGCCAGAAGTGATACTAGGCAGCAGCAAGGACTGCTGAAACTTCCTGCTAAAGCATACAAATGTAAGTTTTTTGATGCACTTTTGGGGAGAAAAAAAGTCTTTAAAGAGCTAACTACACAATTAAATATTTATTATCAAGGAGTCTGCAGATTTCTTCATCTTCCACATACCAGTCTATGTATATCTTTCACAGGAGAATCCCTTCAAAGAAAGGATTGTGGAGTCTTTCTCAGAAGATGGAGAGGGGAGCCTGAGCTTCAATGACTTTGTGGATATGTTCTCCGTGCTCAGTGAAATGGCTCCCCGAGAGCTGAAAGCAATCTATGCCTTTAAGATTTATGGTACTGTGTGGAGGGGCTCTGGTGTGCTTTTCGTGTTTGGACTAAATGAGTGGTACACTTGGTGATCTTTGGTTCTTCTATTGTTTAGATTTTAACACAGATAACTTCATTTGTAAAGCAGACTTGGAAAAAACCCTCAATAAGCTGACCCGAGAAGAGCTGACAGCGGAGGAAATCACTCTGGTTTGTGAGAAGGTGATAGAAGAAGCTGACATGGATGGTGATGGAAAATTAGGATTTGCAGATTTTGAAAACATGATTTCCAAGGCACCAGACTTTCTCAGGTATTATTTTAAAAAAACAGAATCCCTTGCATACTTGCAGGTATGTTTTAGGATATCACTGTGCAGTGGTAAGAAGTGTCAGACCTAAGTGTTTTACTAGAGAATTCACTAGGGGACGACTTCTTACCTAACTCTGTTTACTTTTCCAGGGCATATTCCAGTTCTCTCCTAATTTAAGACTAAGAGCTCAATGACTTTTAATTATCACCTTTCCTACTTCTCCACCCATCTTGGTGCAGTTCAGGAAATTATTTTGATCCATTATGAGCTCAAATTCAGCCTATAGCAAGGATTAAGCCTATAGAAAGGATCCCAGCTGTCTGCATGGGAATGTGTGTAAATATTGTATACATGTTACAAACATACATAGAAAGACATTGATCTCTTTGCTGTGAAAGTGTTTTTTGAAGAACTGTAAAGTGTCCTGCAGAACACAGAATAGTATTTCTTTCACGAATGAAACTTCTGAGGAAAGAGGTTAAAAGTGATTCAACAATAAAGCAGGAGTACATGATTCCAGTGAACCTTGAGAAACATCAGCTTCTGGAGAGGAGACATTCAATGTGAATGTCTTTTATACATTTCAGGTATTCCTTGACTAATCAAGTGTATCAACAGAAACCCTTTAGAACAAGACATGCATCATCATTATGGTGAGGCTCAGCTCAGTAGGTATTCTAATATTTTGTTTACAAATATTTCCAGCTTAAGAAAACAATCTTTACACTGCTATCCTTGTAGAAGCTGCTGGGATCAGGTAGGGTTTCCTTTAATCAATCAAAAGGCTGTGCTGCTCCTACAAATCTGGTAGAGAACAGTGATCAAATGTGAAGAATTGAAGGCAGATCTGAAGATTCAGTAGAAACTGCAGTTTCAGAAGTTTCCTGTGCCATGACTGATTGTACTGCTGTGTTGTAGAGGCTTGCAAACTGCTGACTGAGAATTCCAAGCTGAGGATGCTGTGCAGTCCAGTCATTTCCTGAGAAAGTTGCAGAGAGGAATGTTTGCCAGTGTAGCCATTGGAATGACTGTCACAATTATTTTTCTTTTCCAGTTAAGTGATGTTTTGGGAAGATGAGGAAATGAGTGAAAATCACTGAGTGCTGGATATTTAGCAGGTCAAGATGATGAGTAAAAAGTGGGATGAAGTGGGATGTGTATTATAGATTAGGTGAGAGAAACTGGAGGGTACCCATAAAATCAAAGGACGAGGCTACCAAGTATTTAAAGACTGAGCGTCCAGTTGCTCAGTTTAAACGCGTGTACTTGGATCTGTGTCTGTGACAAGATACCTCCTTCAGGTTTAAGATGGCAATGTGCATATTTAAGGGAGATGTTTGGCATCCCTGGCTTCCAGAGGAATCGTGACTTGGCCCTCCATTTAGGTTCAGGAGTTTAGCTGGGTCGTGGGATTCATCTCTGAAGTCCTCAAGCCTAAAAGCTCCTGGTGATATATAGAAGGGTCTCCTTCCACCTCCTAACCAAAACACTGGTTAAGAACCTCTGACCAGGCAGTTTCTATATCAAAACAGCTTCTGTGGGGATAACAGTACAAAGAAAACAATTTCTTAGCTGGAAATATATCTAAAGAAAATATTAGAATCCTCTGAAGAATTTGATGTTTCTTATGGTTCAGCAACATCTGTCTTTGAAGCTATATTGGAAAATGAGAATGTAATGGAAAAAAGCCTCAGAGTTGAGAATGTGTAGGTTCTCTAGTTTGGTTTCTGTTTTAATTTTAAGAGTTAACAGCTGCAGGAAAAGAAAGTGATAGGGTCATAAAACTACTTTTATCCAAGTACATGCAAGATTTGATACCTCTGCCTTACAGTGGTTTACTGTTCATTTTGTCTGTAAATGTATTTTATTTTTTAGGACACTGACAGTTCTATTTTTCCTGTATGCACTGCATCACAGACTGGCATACTTGTTAATACTGAACTTCCTGTTCTGAGGAACTTATTCTAATTTTTTAAATACTGCATTCTAAAGAGAGATTTGACTTTTGGAATGGAATTCATTGAAGTTTAGTGCCACAATAGGTTCACCAAAGTCTGACTGGGACTGAACCTAAACAAGCATGCTCTGGCAGGAGCCAGTGCCTGCCAGCATGTGACAGACTTTGTGACATGGGACAAGAATGCAACTCCTGTAGCTGATCTCTCACCACAAAAATAGCCCAGTTCTTTGTGCCATAACAGTCTTGGAAACATTACCTATTCATTTACTGAAACAATGCTTTCTTACATCTTTGTGAATTAATCTCCAGCTGTCTCTAGCCTCTCATTTTCCTCTGAGTTTTCAGCTGTAATGGTTGTCTTAAATGATAGCCTTGGGCTGCGTGCAGCCACAGGGCAGGCAGGGCTGTGCAGCTTCACTGGGTAATCTACTACAGAGCATGCAAAGCACAGGAAGTGTCTGAATAGCAGATGACCAACCCTCTATGCCAGTGGAAAACTGAACTAGCTTCTTACTAGTACAAAAAGATATAAAAACATGCTTTCATCTAAAATAAATTGGCCATTCGAAATCTTAAGCAGACATGTGGAAGAAAACCAACCTATCAATGTCCAGGGGCAATCACAATTTCATTTGCTTTTGCTTATCTCCACTTTTTGTGCCCAGTTGAATGCATTCCAGAATTTAAATTCAAGGAAGCCCAAGAGTCTAATGATTTACACTTCCAGCTGCTCAGCAACTGTGAAAATGGAACACCGAGGAACCAAAGCAATAGCCACATTGAAAATGATTGCCAGTGAGCAATTGCAGATGCTGGGTAACTGCAGTTTGTAGGGATTTTGCTGTGAAGCCATGGGCAGTCAGTTATTCTGAACATTTGATCCCAGAATACCATCCTGGCAATGTGGTATGAGAGCCTTCTGAAAATGCTGAATAACTTGCCAGGCCTCAGATGATTTTTATCTGTAGTAAAGGATTTACTCTGTTTTTTTCCTTTTGTCCCCACCTCTTCATATCATAAAAGGAGGAATGTAGGATTCCAGGCAGTTAGGTTTTATCCCTGGCTCTGTCACTGCTTGAGCAGGTGATCTGTACGAAGCCAAAGAACACTTGTTTCCCTCTGCTCTCTTATGTGGGACCAGTGCTCACCTGACTTGTGACAGACGTTGAGAACTTTCATTCAGCTGCAAATGATCATCATCAGCAGCCTGAAATTTGAAGTTACTGAGGAGGAATATCTTCTTTACTCTGTGGAAAACCTTTGAAGGCCAGATTCTAACAGCAATATGCACTCAGGTTATGAAGCACATGTTGGGTTTTTAAGCTGTCACATTATCACACCTACTTAACATACACAGCAGGCGTTAACTTTTACACCATGATCCAGGCTTTGACCTGCTATGAGCTCAAGTTCATCCACTCTAGGTTGACTTATTTTCCTTATCTCATGACTCCTTTCTCAAACCTTTATTTAATGACCCTGTGTAGGTTTAATCTCCTACAGACAGCCTTTGCCAGCTTTGTGCTGCTGTCAGGCAAATGAAGATGCAGTAAAGTCTGTTGCTTGATTTGCACTGCTGTCGTTGAGGAATTTTTTCCAGACTAGAAGAAAACACTGTTAATCATTAACCAGGGAACATCTATGCTGCTGGCTGTTATCCCAGAAGCTGAACTAAGCTGTAAATGATAATGACAGTTACTAGTTCAGAAAATTGGATCGCAATAGTTTTATTTCACTAAAAATTGTTATCATTAAGAAGCTGCTTGTAGTTTAATGGAAGCATTGGCAGATTGAGCTGGCACTACTTAAGTGTTCTGTTCTACAAGACTGGTTACGTTTTCCACAGGAAATTGTTTTATAAATCATGAAGCCTGCTGTAACAATAGGTGATGGTGTTTGAGAGGAATATGACAGTAGTAATACCTGGGAACTGCCAGAACCAGACAGGGAAACAACACATTAAACATTGGAAATGCAGTATTTCTGAAGCTGTTGTGGGCATAGTGACAATTGTGTTTATGTCTTAATATGTCTTAATATTTTTCTTTCTTTTGCAGTACTTTCCACATAAGAATCTGAAGATGTTTCTGCCAGTCCACCCTTTCTGAATCTCAGGCACTCCAGGGATTTTTGTCCTCTAGTGGGGGCTTTCTAGAACTCAGCAGAAAGTACTGAAAGAATTTTGGTCCACAAAGAGGCAGAAGCATCATGTGATCTACAGGATATTTGGAACAGACACATTTTTATCTTCTCTGCTGGCCAAGCACTCTGGCGAAGATGGTTGGTTGTTGGATTGTGGTATTTTTTTTTCCCTCTTTTTTTTTAACAGTCAGAATCAGAATATTATTAAAGGTATTTCCACAGAGTTTTTATATTTATGAATATTTAATACTGCTCTTAATAGTGAAAAAAACCCAAAAACAAAACAAAATAAAAACAACAAAAAAAACCCCAAAAAACCAAAACAAAAACACCAAACCCTGAGAGATTAACTTTGGTGTGTTTTCCAAGAGTATTTGAAAGAAAGCACGGGCCTTAAATAATGAGATGCCTCTATCACTGTGTTGTACAGCTGGGATCTTGCATGGAAAATACCTGAGGTGAAAGAACTGCAGTCAAGATCAAGCTCCCAGTGTTGAAGACAGCCACAGCCCAGGTTTGCCTTTCAGCCACTAAAATGGCAACTGCTGGGTTTGGTGCTTACCTTCAACCAATATTTTATGGATTGTTGTGTCCTTATAAAACTTGAAATATTTGCCTTTTGTATATGATAATTGTGTACGTGATTAATTTCTTCTCAAGATAAATGTTAAAACTGTGTCCTTATTCTCAAAGGGGCTCCTGCATTTTACTCATTCTATGGGCTGATAATGTTCTTGAATGGAGGAACATGGTCATCTGTAACTCATGAAGAAGTTGAAGAAGCACAGAACTACTATTAAGGACATGAAAAGATATTTTCTTTTGAAACAAGCTATGCAATCTCTCCCATAAAATGCATGAATGCAGTTCTATCTTTTCCTTTCCTCTCCAGCTGGAAATCAGCTAGATCTTTTTGTTGGGTTTTGTTGTTGTTGTTGTTTTGGGGTTTTTAATTTTTTTTTTTTAATTTTTACTTCCAGTATTGTTTAGGTACTGGGACCTCAAGACAATCATATGTGTATTAATTATTGTTCTAACAGTCAATAGAAGGGCTCTGTCACTTACATGGCTTCTGTATCAAGGTCATCACAATTAAAACTTTTGAAGCATTCTGTTGTGCTTTGAGAATTTTTAGGCTGACCATATACTAATTTCTTTTCTGATCATTATTCCAATTACTATAAAGTTAAATCTTTTAAAGAATGAAATGTGTTATATAGAAAACTTTTAAAGTAGAGAACCTAACCTGTTTTCATTTCTGTAGGGATGGTGATGCCTGTCTACCTCAGAAACTCTTCTGTGTGGTGAACTTGCAGGGTAGCTTGCTGTTCACATTTACACACTATGAATAAAGAAGAAATATTTATCTAGCAGCATGTGTGTACATTAAAAGTTTCAATGGAAATTTTGGATATTCACAGTATACAGGACAGACATGTCTAAGATTGCACAGGGAAAAGGACAGTAATTTTTACATTTATTTGTAATATATATCTTAGAGCTATCATGTTCATTGATGTTTATAGCATTTTAATGCTTCTTCCTAGTGATTTCTGTTTAGATAAAGAAATTAAAACCTGAATTCCCTTACCCAAGTTAAAATTAACAGAAATCAATCCTCATAAGTTCTGATTGAGTAAAAAGATTCAAGCCTGTTTTTAATTTTGAGCAGATTAAGTTAGATGTATCAGCTGATTCAAAATATTTGCAAGACATTGGCATTGAGAGAGATTATGTTAAAGTTACTTCCCCTTAATTGAAGGGTCAGCCTAATTTTATGAAAATTTATTTCAAGACAGACATTTAATCTTGGAAGCCTTGTGAGGTGTGTAGGAACATATGATTAGGATGTATTTGTAAAATACTAGGTTACAAGATTTGGGATCAGATTATCCAGATAAAAAGGATCTGGTGCTGATGACATAGGTCAGTTCATTTTGGCATCAACCTTCTTCTGTGTGTTATGATTCTTATTAGCTAAAAATCCTGTTTCCTGACACCGTGTGTCGTTCTTGGGTTATATCATACTCCACTCCTAAAGGATGAGTGGCCTTGGAAGTGCTCAGTGTCTTGTTTCCCTGGATCCTCTCTGACCTAAATGTCACAAAGCCCTTAGGAGACATGGGAGCTTGCAGCCAGACGCTTGACCTTGGAGTCATCCGCCTGAGCTGAGAAACAAAGAGAAAAATAAATTAGGAGCACATTGTGGAGAAATATTCCTGTTCATAGAGACGTGTTCTAGCAAAATACTGCAGATACAAATGTGTGCAGCTGTCCTAACTGCCTTTATTTTTTTGACTTACATTCACGTCCTGTGACAAAAACCAGAGCAACATTGTGTGTCCCTGCATTTGAGAGATCTGTGCACACAATCCTTCAGCACTGCCTAGTGGTGGGTGAGTATTTCCAGCACCTGATGGCAAAGGTGAGGGATAGATTTCTGAAGAGCTTTGTATGGGTGCTTTCACAGTTCACTGTAGCTGGACGTCTTTCAACTAGCAGTTTTCTTACAGCAAGAATGTTAAGTGAGTAGTTCAGGGGATGCAAATTTAATCCTGTCAAAAGGTACCAAACCTGCTGGACTTTGGCAGTTGTATTACTGGCACAATCTAGCAGATTCTCTAGCAAGTGTTTCTTCAACCAACCTTACTCTAAAAGAACTATCAGGCCACGTGGAAAGAAACTGGAGCAGTAAAAGAGGTTTAGATTAGAACAGTTTTGGATTTGGCCCAAAAGTAAGAGGACATACATTTTGAATTGCAGAAAAGTGTTAAATATAAACAGACATTACTATATTTTTTCAAAAGTGGACAAAGAAAAATGAAAACCATTACCTAAAGCCTCAATCAAAACAGCTGTGTGGGTGATCTCTCATTTATATACAGCTAAAGCATCTTGGGGACAAAAAGGAGTTGTTGAAAGTAAATAAAACAGTATCAAAATTGGTTATTTTAAGTGATGGTTGTTTTAAGGAAATACTGTAAGCCAAGATTTGCAACAGCCTGCAGGCCAAAATCTGATTTGCATTACTTCCACATTAATCTCCAGTAACTGCTGACTTCAGTGGAATTAACTCATGTCTGTAATTGGATCTGTGTTGGGGAAAGTACTTGAGGTTTTGCTGCAGTTCTTTGTGCCCTCTCATGCCCTTTAATGTAATCTTAATATGCTGAATGCTCTTTTCTTAACCAATAACCACATGCTCTTCTTTGTCAACAGGCTCACTGTTGGAATCTCTTGCAATTTATTGCAGTCACAGAGGAACAGTCTCTTTTCCTTTTCTCCCTAGGACTAATTTTTATCTCCTTGTGCATGTTAGAGGCACTTACGATGAAACCTCACAAGGTGGCACCATGCCACCATAACGAGTCATAACTTCATTTAACAGATTAAATGTCCTCAAATACAGGATACTCTATAGAATCTATGATGCCACAAACAAAAATATGAAACTGTGACTAATTATTGATTTTAAAACTGTACATAATTGCAGAGAAAGTTTTGTGTTTCTCAACAGCATATCAATAAAAATATGTTTTAATAAAGTCCCTGAAAATTGAAATGTATGTTAAAAATTAAAGAGGGATTTTCTTGCTGAAACTGTAAACAACTCATATTCTGGAAACTTGAATTGGTTAAGATTATATTCTAAAATAACAGAATATAAAGTAGAGTAGAGTTTTTGTTGTGGATGGGAAATATTATGCTTGTGAGCTCAGAATCCCCAGTAAATCAATTTGGGCTGAAATAACAGCAAGATTAAGAAGAGTTTATAATGTTATTGCCCAATACACCTTGTCTGGGACAGACAATGGAGTGAAATTTGATGAGGAAGACATTAACGATAATAAAATTATCATTGTTCATGTCCTTAGGAAGATGTGTGTCTGAGACAGAAGTACAGAACACATGAACAGATGTTCTCCTCTTTTGTCTGTATAATTTTGCAGTTTTGGGTGTCTTGTAGAGATGTTAGTGACACTGAGTGACTATCACATTCTCTTTGGTGGGGAGGAAGAGGAGACTGTTCTTGGTAGAATTCAAAGAGCATCAGCATTTAAGATAACGGTGCCTTTATTTAACTCTAGGTTCTGGCATCCTTGTCTGTAAGACATTTTCCAATCTGAACTCCAAGTGAAATTCCCCACTGTCTTTTCCTTTTGACTGCCCGGTGTTGGCAAGAGAAGTGAGGAGCCCAGGTGTGCCAGCCCTGGGTGCTCTGCAGTTGCAATGTAGATGAGTCCTTCCCTCTGCTCTTTCCCAGTCAGGAGCTGCTCAGAACCAGATATTTTCATGCACAAAGCCCTGACTGCCTTGTGCCATTCTGCAGGTACAGGCTCCGTGGCTGTTGGGTGCATGCTCGCGAGCCCTGCAGCACAAGGCACCGTCTGTACCCTGCTCTCCAGTTCCTGCTCAGGCAGCTTGGGACCACATGTGCCTGCAAATGTAGGGCAGAGTGGTTTAACTCTGCTGAAGAGGGTTGTGGGCACCAAGCCAGCCTCCTCCTTTTCTAACTGTAACTTTTCTTCACTGAAATCAGTGGATGTGGCAGCCTGCCAGGAGCAAGGCAACTCGTTGCTGTGGGCTTAATCACAGCTTGGGCAATTCAACAGGGATCAGGCTTGCCCTGTGCTCTGCACACTGACAAGCTCTGGGAATTGGTAGCTGCTGGTTGAAGGGGTGGTAATCGAAGACTTTGGTCTGGTCCCTCATGTAGAACTCTGTTTACTTGGTGGAAATGGTTTAGTTTGGGGAAAGTATTCATCTGTCCAAAAGTCAGATCCAGCTTTTTCATAGGTGTTTAATCCCCTTGGTTATGGGTGTTATGGTTATGGGCTATTTCTCACATCACTCTGGAGGCAGCACTTCACAGATAGTGAATTCATGTGGATCATTAGGAACCTTTTATTAGCAATCTAATATTCAGGGTTACTTCAATGGCACTTAGAAATAAATTGATATTCACCAGATTTCCCCCCCAGCCCAGCTGAAAGGAAATGATCTCTTACTTAGACATCTGCTTATAGAATCAGAGGATCACAGAAGATGCTGAGTTGACCCATCAGGACCATTGAGCCCAGCTCCTGGCCCTGCACAGGACACCCCAAGAGTCACTCCAGGTGCATGACAGTGTGCTCCAAACTCCTCAACTTTGTCTGGTTTGGTGCTGTGGCCACTGTCATTGCAGACTAGTAGGCTCTGAGAGGAAAAAGAATATTGATATTTTAACTAAAATGGTATTTTGGGTTTCCTGAAAATGATAATGCTTTTTTTTTTTATACAGATAAAAAGTTCTGCTTACAAAAAGATGTAGATTCTGAGAGGATTCCCTCTAGAAGTTTGAAACTGAAAGACTGTTACTGTTCTGCCTAAACAAATAGGTTAATTGATGTGTATGTTCACAGAAATAAATTTAATTCCAGGAAATTCAGTGAGGCCTTTCATATGTTTAAAAATTTTCATCTCTTCTATGGCCATTTTAATGACTATTGTTCTTCTAATGTTAGAACCAAATATGATAAGGAAGTATATAAAAATTCCCTATTGTAATTTCACACATCCTCATAATGACAGTAGCATTAGAATTTGCATTCACTAATCCCTCTTACTACACATCTTTAAAATTTGGCTTTCTGCAGAATTTACTTGTAAATATTCCTAGTGAAATGACTTAGTCCCACATAACTAATTCTCAGTATTTTTTTTTCATTTCCAGTTATCTCCTCTCACTGAAAAAGTAGAAGCAACAATTGGTATCCAGAGACGTTAATGTGTTTTGAGGTATTTTCATTCCAAGGAACTCACCACGTGAAACAGTGGGTTTTTAATGCCACATGCTCTGCCAGATTGGCTTAGAGGAGTTTTTTTCTCACTGTGATAATTCTGTAGTAGGCAGATGTCCTTGAGGGCCAGATCTCCACAGACTCCTACTCACTTTAGTAGGCAGGCTTCAGATCAGGTCCTTAAATAATATTTTGCTTTATTCAAGCATAGAATGCATAAAAAAATATGAAAACCTGCAGATAATAAATTATTCTGTTTCTGAAGAAATATATGCAGGCAGAGATTTTACTGCAAGTATTTTTACTGTCTCATTCTCTATGAGACAGTATGTAAAAGGGAAAAAAACATTAACACTTTGTATGACAGATAAGTGAAGAGGAATTGTAATTAGTATGTCCCTTAGATTTTGAAGAGCTTATTAAAACATGAATAGCTAATCTGAGGGTACTGAAAAATGCAAAAAAAAAAACTTGCTTAGCCATTTCATCTGTGTCTGATACATTTTGTTTGAAAGTCTGGGCTTTACTACACTAAACAAAGAACATTTGAGTTCTCATAAAGAACACAGGCATTAGAGTTCTCACTCTATTTTTATTTCCTTTAAAATTGTACAGAACTCAGCTATCATTCCCTCTCATTTGCTTCCTTGAAATGAGGACAATCTATACAAAATAGGCTGCAGACTTCCTACTAATGCCACTGCCCTTGGCATTATGAGTAAGCATTTCACAGCGAGAAAGGGCCCAAAAATGGGCCAACAATGGGCAAAACAGGCAGGGAGAAAGGGCCCAAAAATGAGCCATGGGCCAACAATGGGCCATAAGAGGTAAAACAGGGCAAAAATTGGAAAACAGAAAGGGCCCAAAAAGGGCCCAAAAATAGACCAAAACAGGCAGGGAGAAAGGGCCTAACAATGGGCCAACAATGGGCCAAAACAGGCAGGGAGAAAGTTCTGGTAAAGCCAGAGGAAATACTTTGAACAGTATCTTCATATTTCTTCCCAAATTCCTCCTGGGAAGAAACCTAATATTTGTTATATCCTTTTGAATATATCAGTGTGTCCTTTGAAGATTCACTCTTATTCATATCTTCAGCAGAGATGGGGTAGAACACCCACAGTTTTTGCAGTTCCTCTGTTGTAGTGTGGACAATACCAGTGCAGGGAAAATGGAGCCTGTTATCTGAGAAGAGCCTAGCAAAACCCTTGACTTAGTAAAATGAAGCTGAGGGAGTTATGAATGCTGATGAAACACAGGAAGCTTGATTCAGTGACCTGAATTTGGAACCCTACAAAACCTTCTACCTTTCCTTATCCTATTTATTTAAGATACAAAGCAGATGGAATTATTTAATTGATGTCTGATCCAATAATCTACAAATGTGATACTTTGTGGCCTTTAATTCTTTTTATATTTCACTAAAAGGGGGGGAAATGAAGGGTTTGCCAAAGAAAAGAGAGTCAAGGGCATTTCCCTGGACATCTACTGATTTATTCCGCCCCCAAGCATGATCCTCAATCACCTCCATTGCTGATGTAGCCAATTTCTAATCTTTTTTATCTTAGAAGGCCATTATAGGGGCAGGAAGAAAAGAAAATCCTGGCAATAATTTTAAATCAAGGTCATAGGTGATTTCATTTTTGTGAATGGGATTTCCTTTCTATTTCAGACCATCCTTCTTTTATATTTTTCTACTAACATTGACACTGGAGTAGTGTTGCTGGCTGCCTACATTATCTTTTTATTTCTTTTTTGAAATCATGAAACAATTTGTATCCTTTCTTTAATGATTTTTGTTAGCTCACAATAGAAGTTTGGGAGGCTGTTTGTCAGCTGTGATTTACAATTGTCTGTGATGCATAGCAGGGACTTATGATTTGTTTGGTTTGCATCTTTTATCTATGGGCATAATGAGCTGCTAAAAATAACTTGTTTAAACCAAAAAAAAAATTGTATTCAAATGCTAGTACCACTGAGAATGGAATTTTGGCCTGATGCTTCTCTGAATGCACATGGTCAGTGAAAGCAAATAAAGAGAATGGAAATAGCTACATGTGCTTCTGGAATACTCACATTACTTTGGGATCTGGAGAACAGAAATTCCTCTTCATTGCATTTCTGTCTTTAATCCAGTTGAAATGCAAAAGTGCAGAGTACTAGTAGATTTTTTTAAACAGAGCTTTTCTGAAGTTCACAAGAAGATACAAGATATTTTTGTAAAAATTTTAGATACATTATGGAAAATGAGCACAAACTGCTGTGTCACCCACTGTTTTTTTCATGGTGCATGATTGCAGGTGTTTTTATTCTGAAAGGTTGTATTTTGTCCATCATTGAACTAGAACAAGATGTATAGCTTGTATCCAAAATCTGCCAAAAAGCACAGGAGAATATCTAGACACTATGAGAAAGAGAATTTTCTTAGTTAAAAAGTTATTCCACTTTAAGTACGATTATTTTGGCTGCTTTAAGATTAGTGTAATTAAGTGTAATAAAGTGTAATTAAGTTTGTCCCCAAAATGGTCATTTTGGGGTGTTATTTCTGTTCTTCTTTTACGGAAGCTTGTTTATTCAGCTGTAACCACAAATGTCTAACAGTACCTTGAGGAGGTCTGAACAGAGAAATAACAACTACCAAACCATACCTTGGTGTAAAATACTACCAGAAAGCCTTAGTGCTGAGGGTATCCTCAGTCCCAGCAGTACAGCCACAGCAGCACAGCCTGTACAGTACAGGTACAAATTGTGTACCTGTACAATAGGTACAATTACCCTGCCAAAACATTGTACCAGAAACCAGAACTACCAGGCCAGAGCTGGTTCTGCTTCCATGCCAGGCTGTATTGTTCAGTGGATCCCTTAGTTTTATTTTTAACAGATGTTTCTTGTCTCTTGATCCACTTGGTATTAGAGCTCTCCACTAGAACTGCCCATATCCTACCCTTTTTCCTCAGGTAAATGTATCACTCCTTCAGGAACTGTGTCTCATTTGGGACTGAAGAGTCTGGGTTGACACTCAGTGCTCTGACAGTAAATAAGCCATCTTGGTTGTCCTCATTACTCCTTACTTTAATTTTTCCAACAGCCTTCTCCCAACACCCTCTCTCCTTTCTGCTTTCTTGGCAGAATACAATACTTGAGATACTCCTTTTCCCACCAAAGGCTCTGCTTCTGTGTGTAGAGGTTGCATGCAGGAAATAACTGGGTTATGTCAGTACACAGCAGTCTTGTGACTGGGGAACTGTTCTGGTAAATGCTTGAGGTTAACTTGGTGAAGGCCTCCAAAGATTCCAAACAAAAGTGATTGCTAGAGCTGTTAATTGCTTTGAATACAGTCGGTATCCATTCCCTCACCTTTGTGAAACCTTCCTCAGTATCCCAAAAGGCAACAGAATGCAGTGCTGGTGGTATAAACTGACACTCCTCAGACTGAGCACACATGGACAGTGTTTTCAGATAAGTACAATTACAAATTTGGCATATATGATTCTGGTAGCATTGGATACAGGAGAGAATTCTCTAGATATGACGACATAATTTTCTCCTCACCTTTTCTTAGATAACACTAGTATTCAGTATCTGCCTCGGTGGGGCAGGACTTGGATGAGTTTGGCTCCAGATTTAAATGTTGTGACTTACTCTTGAATCTGTATTTCCTCAGTTGTCCCTGTGCTTCCTGTCTTTCTACAAAGCCAAAACCAGGAGTTCCAAAACAGAAAACCACAGGAAAAGTTGCTCTGGTAATGTTTGTCTTGAGCGGAAACAAATAGCAATAGAGATTTCCTGCAAAATAATTTTCATGTGACAAATGTAGCCTGGATTCTAGACCAAATAGTCTGGCTGAATCTCTCTATTTTTAGTTCAGATTATATCTGTTATAGCTTTTTCAATTTTTAAAAATACGTGTCTTTCAGTTAACCATCTGCAGGGTTTTTTAATCCCATTCATCTTTGAAATACAAACCCTTTACTAGAATATTTGGTTCATTTACTGAAAAGTGATGAATAGACTTGTTATACAGTTAAGAATTCAAGAATTAGAAGGATTTGAAGAAAGCTTATTTGCAAAGAGCTGGTGTGACTGTTTGATGTAACTTTTAGCTAACACCTCTAAGTATGTTAAGCAGTTCATGGTCTACACCAAAAGAAAAGTTCCTGTCCAAAGAATTTAGGCTGGAATTCATTCCATTGAAGTTCAAACACTGCAATGATTTGGTCTCCATCATCTGCTGCTTTCCCATTGACACTAGAGCGAAACTGGAGGAGATGGATTTCTCACTCACAATATACCTTCCATCTATGGATTATATAGAACTTGCTGCTGCAGCATTAAGCCTCAGTTAAATATCTAAAGACTGGGGACAGGAATCAGCTTTCAGTGAAATGGACATTCAAACTGAAGATAAAATGGTGAGAAATAAGAAGAGCATGTTTGGATAAGAATTAAATCAGTGGGTGCTGGTGGCACTGGGGGTTGTGTGTAAACTGTAGCTCTAAGTACAGAACCATTCACTGAGGCACACACATTGTCTGGGCTTGTTCCTACCTGCAGTTCCTGGGAAAAACAACTGGAACAAGACAGTGAAAGTTTCTCAATATTCCCATGACTGCAATTATCTGACATCAGCACTAAGCTTCAGCTATGAGCTGTTATCTCTTTGAAGAGGTATCTATTACAGTGTAAATGGAGGCAGGGAAGTGGTCCACGACTACTGTACATGGAAAGAAGGAAGTTTAGGAGCTACTGAAGATATGCAGTTTCATGGTTGCAGTTAATACAATGGAAAGGTGTAAGTGAGGCTACAGTGTCCCAGGAAATGAGTTAGAAAGTCAGGGAAAAGGCCACAGTGTGATTGACAGGTGAGAAAACTGGCTGGGCCTCTGAAATGTTGTGCTGAAAGTAAACACAACTTAAGGCACTAATGGGCTGATAACTGCTATTTAGCATCACCTAGTATCACCTAGTAAATTTAGGTGATCACAGAATCTTTCTTTTTACTGGACACTTCTGTAAGTCCCCATTGTATGTATATATTTGGTTCTCCAAAGGAATGAAGTATGAATGGAAGTATATCCATTTATGTAATAAAATAAAGAAAACATCTATATAAATGGAAGTAAGTTACACTGTATGCAGCTGAAATAATTGTATTTTATGAATTGTTTCATTAGCTTTGGTTATATCTCTTACCCATTAATCACTTAATCTCTACAACAGTACTCAAAATTCTGCTTTTCCTCTTCAGCATACCTGCCAAGCCCTGTAGCAGTTCTCCAGCTCCCCAGTTCTCCATGGGATCCACATGGATGCTGACAGGCCAAGGACTGTGTGCATATGGATTGCTCAGCTTCTTGCCACAGGTAAGTAATTCCTGCTTTTCTATTCATAAGGGGTCTAGTTTGACTCTTTCTTCCACACAACTACCAACTTGCTTGGACATCTTCACAAGTCAGACTATAGGTTTCCAGCTAGAAATCAATACTGCCATTCACTGAATTGTATATTGTTACTTTTTCATAGTGAAGAGTTCTTGCTAAAATGCAGTGCAATAACAGCAAAAAAAAGTAAACTCATGTATTAATGTTGTCATGTAGTCAACTGGTGTTAGATGAGACAGTTAACTGAAGTTAAATAAGATCTTTCCTACTGAATCAGAAACTGCAGCTAAGCTTCCCTGCTTATCCACAGCTTGTATCTTTTTCCATTTTGAGAGGGGAACACAAATGGTGAATGTGAAAGAGGAATGGAGCACCATCTAGTGCTTAAAGAATAATGCTGGAAAATGAGACATTGCTAGCACTTAAAACAGCCCATGTAATTGTTTGGCTGACTTGCTTGCATAGAAGGAAAGAATATATTCTGGAAATGTAACACTGTGATGTTCTTCATGGACTGTGTGGTGACTGAGGGGCAGGGGGATGAAAAATGACATGTCAGACTGCTTCAGAAACAGTCATTTGAAAAAACACTTTGCCTGTTTATTGGTTAAAGAAAAAGCTTAGGAAAGTTTTTCTCATTCTCCACCTCTAAATAATTTAAACAATAGTAAGCCAAAACCATTCAGCCTTAAAAATAATGTATGATAGAATATGCAAGTACTGTACATAGGCTATAGCAGGGTGACAGTACTGACCTTGGCAGTGACAGTCATAGATTACATTTTGCAGAAACCTGCAAAATGTTTGTTAAAATGGAGTAAAAGTAACAGTTTCGCCCACATCTCAGCATGCAGGTTTGGGCTGACACTGTGTGGGACAGGAATGGGGAGGGGCAGTTGTCCATAGTTCCATTGCTCTGGAAAGAAAAGACCAATGGATGGTCTGTGTGAGCTCTGAAAAACTCTGGGGTTCATCTCTAATGGAATGCCTATTTGTCAGAAGATATCAGACAAGAGACAGTAATTTTTGCTTTCTGTGATGCCCAAAAGATAGGCTGGAAATAAATCCCCATTAGACCAATGTCTCTAGAGCAGGTATTTGTTTATTGCAGCGCTGGTGGTGAGGAGGATAGCTCCACCTAACTCACCCACCCTTGCCAAATGCTGTGGTATATTTATACAGTATTTCTTAGTCTTACTGTGTCACTAAAACATCATCACATACACACAGGAGCTAATTTATATGGTATGAACTCATTGTTATTAGATTTTGCACTGTGCTTGTTCCTCCCAATTTGGGGGTCAGGGGTTTTGGTGAATGCTTCCAAGGTCTTCTTCCCATTTGAACTTCTCAACTTTGCCTGCAGAGCATGCACAGTTACTGTGTTCCTTGGTCTGTCTGGTCTTAACAGGCCTAAATTCTTTGTTTTGTGGCTAATTGGCTTTACATTTGCCAATTTCTCATTAGCACTGTACTTATCTATCTCTAAAGCTCTCCACCTGGTGAGTTTTTTCTTCTTTCTTTTTTCTATTCAGCATTAAGCAACTAGTTAATTTTATACTAACCATTGCATTGTATAGAAAGTTATTTATATCAGGTTACATAGGTGTACAATTTATGATTGAGGTTATACAGGTAAAAAAGCTATGATTCAGGTTACATAGTTAGATAAAAACTAATGATTTAGGTTATATTGATATCAGATTATGTAAATATATCAAGTTATATTGATATGTTATAACTCAAGCTATATAACATCTTGTAACTTTGGTCTAAGTTATATAGGCATTGTGGAAAGAAGCAGTGTATGCTCTCAGCTACTCTAATTTTGGAGCTATGATCTCACTTTAATCAAAAGCACGGTACAGATATGCTGTTTTATTTATCCATGTTTCCTGCAATTCTGTAAACATGACAGCATGAGCCTGGCACAGACACAAGCTGTATCATCTCTGCCTCCATATTGATGATAGACTTCCTTTTTCTTGCATATTTACCTTTTTCCAAGAATAAATGTGGACTTACTCAGGAACCATGAATGCTCATATTCATTATAAATAAAGTCACTACACTGATTACAAGTTAGACCAGTCTGAACTTTTTGAGAACAAATGCATTTTTATTTTTTATGTGGAGTTTTTTGCCTTGTATGCCAAAAGTGCTATAACTAAAATACTAGTTATCTTTTAGGAGAGAAAACCTCAGCAGAATAAAAGAGAATTTCAAGTATTTTCATGTTTGACAAACTTTGTGGTCCTTTTAGGAGTATAATGACTGTCTCACTGTGTGTAACATTGGCTTGCCTGTTGCATTATGCTTAGGAGTTTTGTGCACACCAAAAGCTTCACTGACCCTGGCCTCTGGCCAGGAGGGAAATCTTGCCTTGTGATACTCTATTTTTAGTTGTTTTCTAGACATTTGTTAGCAACAGAATGTCATCTATGCGTCCTGGACATGAAAGGAAAAAGCAGGTAAATGTATTGTTTTCATTTAACTCACCACAAAAACTTAGAGATAAATTGCTGTTATTTGTCAGTCCACATCTGGATCTGTTTGTGAAAAAGTGCATACATGAAATAAGGAACTTATTTCCCAACAAGGGGAACTGTATGCTTACATGAATCAGCTGTGAAATTTGGGGATTCACCTGCTATGAGAGTAGTAAGGAAGCTAAACAGAAAATTTAAAAAGAGAAGTACTGACAGCAAAAGTTTTGTGGATTTGGGATCCTGTGATTCTTTGATTTGCTGCAGGATGTAATCACTGATAGCCAGCAGGAGTCATGGGTGCTCAGCTCACAGAGAACAAGGCCACACTTCAGTACACTGATGAGATAATGTAACAGATCAGGGACAAGTGCTGGGGCACTTCAACTTGTCTAAATGGCTGAGATAAGAAAGCGGCAGCTTCCAAAGGGAATCAGTGTTTCCCCTGTGTAACTCATGCTCTGGTAAATTACACTTGGCAACAAAGAGCATGATGAATACTTTGTATTTGGGGAAGAAGAGACTGAGCAGTGTGGAAGAAACATTATTGACCTGTTATTAGAGCAGGATCAACCCTTCTTACTGTCCACATTTACTAAAAGAATCCCGTAAGAAAAACGTCTAGTCTTAATTTGCAACGTATAATCTTTCATTAGATCCCACTTACGTCATGTGAGTTGACTGGGGAGGGAATTTCCAGACCTGATTTTCTGTAACAAATCACTCATGTTTTCCTGCCAGCAGAACACTGGCTATCTCCTCACTTGGCACATTTCTGGTCAAGAGGTGACAGCCACAGGGGAGGACTTGAGGAATGCTGCAGGTCCTTGTGCTAACATCCAAGTAGAACCTGTGGACAACCATAAAAATACTCAGGTGCTTTATATACTTTATATGTTTTACCATAGAATGAAAATATTTTCTGATGAGACAGTTACTTTTTAATGAGAAATTAATGAAGGCATTTGCAAATGAGGGCAGAGTGAGAAGCTCTGGAGAATTTAGGATTTCTGGGTAACTGGAACCTCCAAACTGTCAAAATTCAGCCTGATGCTATTTCATAAATAGCATTGTACTGATAAAACCACCATAGCACATATCAGCTTCAACAACTATTTTGACAGCAAACCTTCCTTGCTGTATTTAAGGGTGAGAAAGAAAAGCTGTGTGTCATTAAACATGGAACAGTCTTCTCCCATTTTTGGATGATTATGCCACATCAGACTGTTTTCTGTATTAGTACCAGAGCATTAGGCATGTTTAAAGGAAACACGCATGTAATCACTGATAGCCAGCAGGAGTCATGGGTGCTCAGCTCACAGAGAACAAGGCCACACTTCAGTACACTGATGAGATAATGTAACAGATCAGGGACAAGTGCTGGGGCACTTCAACTTGTCTAAATGGCTGAGATAAGAAAGCGGCAGCTTCCAAAGGAATCAGTGTTTCCCTGTGTAACTCATGCTCTGGTAAATGACACTCGGCAACAAAGAGCATGATGAATACTTTGTATTTGGGGAAGAAGAGACTGAGCAGTGTGGAAGAAACATTATTGACCTGTTATTAGAGCAGGATCAACCCTTCTTACTGTCCACATTTACTAAAAGAATCCCGTAAGAAAACGTCTAGTCTTAATTTGCAACGTATAATCTTTCATTAGATCCCACTTACGTCATGTGAGTTGACTGGGAGGGAATTTCCAGACCTGATTTTCTGTAACAAATCACTCATGTTTTCCTGCCAGCAGAACACTGGCTATCTCCTCACTTGGCACATTTCTGGTCAAGAGGTGACAGCCACAGGGGAGGACTTGAGGAATGCTGCAGGTCCTTGTGCTAACATCCAAGTAGAACCTGTGGACAACCATAAAAATACTCAGGTGCTTTATATACTTTATATGTTTTACCATAGAATGAAAATATTTTCTGATGAGACAGTTACTTTTTAATGAGAAATTAATGAAGGCATTTGCAAATGAGGGCAGAGTGAGAAGCTCTGGAGAATTTAGGATTTCTGGGTAACTGGAACCTCCAAACTGTCAAAATTCAGCCTGATGCTATTTCATAAATAGCATTGTACTGATAAAACCACCATAGCACATATCAGCTTCAACAACTATTTTGACAGCAAACCTTCCTTGCTGTATTTAAGGGTGAGAAAGAAAAGCTGTGTGTCATTAAACATGGAACAGTCTTCTCCCATTTTTGGATGATTATGCCACATCAGACTGTTTTCTGTATTAGTACCAGAGCATTAGGCATGTTTAAAGGAAACACGCATACACTGTGCTCCAAACACTCAGAGAAATGAAATTATGTGTACCTCCCTGTGGTAGCCTGGTGTCTTCACAATCAAGTTTCCTATGTTAGAAGTTCCTTATTATTAACACCAGAAGTTCCCTAGAGCCCAAAACGTGCTAGGTGTTTCAGTGGGGGGGAAAAAAAAAAAAAAGTTTGGTCTGTAGTCATTCACAAACCTAATCCCTGTAAAATACAGCTTTTTACTCACTGACGCACCTTCATTTTCCATATATTTTTCGCACTCCTTTGGCTGCTGCTGCGATGCCGGGCAGGGATAGGATTCAGAATAGGATTCTACATGAGACTACAAAAGAAGGGTTTTAATCTGATCATAGGCCAAGGTATGATTTGGAAAACCGCATTTGATTCGGTCCGAAAAGTGCCGGAGCCCGGCAGCACGGGAGCCCGGCACGGCGCGTGCGGACGTCAGCAGCGGCCGATTTCCTGGGGCAGGGCCGAGCCCGAGCTCGGGGCCGGGAGCGGCGGGAGCGGCGGCGGCGGGGCCGCGCTCAGGAGCCGCGCTCGGCCGGGGCGGGCGCGGTGCCGGCGCTGCCGGGGCCGGCGGGGCGGGCCCGCACTACAAGTCCCGAGAGGCGGCGGGCGCGGGCCGAGCCGTCCCCGCTCCCTGCGCGGCCCCGGAGCTGCGTCCGCGGCGGGCGAGGCGATGCCGGCGGCGGGCTCGGAGGGGGAGGAGGGTCTGGCCGGGGAGCAGCCCGGCCCCGGCACCCCCAAGCTCTGCGGGTACCTGCAGAAGCTGTCGGGCAAGGGGCCCCTGCGCGGCTTCCGCAGCCGCTGGTTCGTATTCGACCCCCGCCGCTGTTACCTCTACTACTTCAAGGGGCCGCAGGAGCCGCTGCCCCTCGGGCACCTGGACATCGCCTCCTCCTGCTTCAGCTACCATCAGCCCGAGGCCGGCGCGGCCGCTGCGGGGGACGAGCTCACCGCCTTCGAGGTGCACAGCCCCGGCGGCGCCGTCACCGTTCTCAAGGTAGGCCCGGGGCGGGCGGGACCCATCGCCGCTCCTGCCCCGGCCCCGGCCCCATCCCCGGTGCCGCCCGTGCCCTCCGCCCGCGGTACCGCCCCGGCCGGCGGGGCCCCTCCGCCGCGCCCGTGCGGTCTGCTGTAGGAAGGAAGGTGCTGTTTCGCAAACGCCGGGGAGATTGGCAGTACGGGGCTGGCCCCAGCTGCCTGTTAGTTGCGAATTTCTCCTTTACGATTTCGTGTTTACCGTGCTCCTCCTCTGAGGAGGAAATGCTTCTACTGAGCATGGGCTGAGTGGCTTCTCTGGAATCGTCTGGGCAGAAAAAAATTTCCGAGGAAATCTGACGGGTTGGGGTTTTGGAAGTTTGGAGGGAGTGGTCGGGTTTCAGTTTTGGAGTGTTTATTTTGAAAAGATGATGCGTGGCAGGAGTCTGCGTCTGGGCTGCTTTGGGAGGAAGGAAGAGGAGGGAGAATTGTTTCCTCATAGTAGCAGAGCTGCTTATCGCGTTGTCTGTTCAAGGACTCAGATTTTCGTAGGACAAGAGGTAAATGTTTGGATTATTTAAGATATCTTTCCTCTATTGTCATGTCTAGGAAAAAAAGCCAACAGGGAAACCATTTTGACTCAGTAAAGAAAAAATAAATTATTCTGTAAATCCATTGTTTTTGAATTCTGTTAACGCAGATATGTGTCCTTCAAAGACCGTTCTTCTGCATAGAATGTAACTTTTCACGTGAACTGTGTACTTTCTGAGAAACATTCTTAGTATTAGAACATAATCCATTAAGTGTTAAGCAGTAGAACTTCCTACTGAATACTGGAAAATACCTCTTACATACTTATTTAACAGTGGAGACTTGAGCAGTCACGATGCCTGCTGGGACTGTGGAGCGTGAATGTGTCAAGCTCTTCAGCATTTTGTTTTGATGAGTATAAATGTCAAAATACCGACTCATTTACATGCTTTACTAGAGAATAAGAAATTTATTTACCTAGGAAACTAATACAATAATAATTTTAACAGTATTTGCTGAGGTAAAAGCAATGTAGTCAGTTGCATGTAAAAACTACCTTTGTATAGTTGTAAAAGATTTTACTGCTTTCAATGAATCTGCCTTTATAGCCCAAGTGTTTGTGTTATGAACATTAGAACCGCACACTTGGTTTAAACTTTATTTTCAATAGTTTGAGGAGTTTTCTTTGATTTAATTAGCATCTAGTGATTTGTGATTTTACATGGAGATCTTCAAAAAATTTTGTGTTGAGGGTGCCTTTTGAGCAGGAGAGGTTTTGTTGAGAAACACGGGATTTGTGATAAAGACTGCAGTGTGAAATGCCATGTGCTGTGTTTGACTGTCCGTTTGTCAGACAGTACTTTGGCAGCAGCCTTGGATGTCTTCTGCAGTCATGAAGATACAAATCATCCTCGACACTGATACACAAATGTAAGACATAGGAGGTTTCTTTTTCATTTTTTCATTTTTTGTATCTTTTGGTCTGTGTTGTTGCTACTCTGCCCATATTTGATGTGTTAATTTTTTTTATGGTGCTCTCTAGGAAAGAACGTGCATAGTTTGGAACTTTCTTCATGTTTCCCTTATAGGGATTGAGAAATGGTGACAGTTAAGAAAGTCAAATTAATTTTTGCAATTAGCAGAAAAATATAATTTTGTGTTGTTATGCCCTAAAGCAGCCACATGATTGTACATAAAAATGATGTTATGTTCTGGGTGTTTATATAGTAAAGAAGGAGTTAATGAAAATCTTAAGGGATATTGAAGGACCAAGTGGTGTTTTGTGGCCATGTCATTCAGCAAGAAATAAGGTTTTTGAAGCTGAAATTAATTTTCTTCAGTCCAGCATGATAGTTCTTTAAGGCCTTTAAAAGCATCCTTCAGCTAACTTAGGTAGAGTTGCAAATTAATTCAAGATGGTAAATGAAAAAACCCAAACAGCCCAACCTCCCTCTCTCCCCCTCCAATCCAGCCCCTGTTAAAAGCAAATGTGATTTTCTCTCAAGAAGACATTACACATGGAGCACGAGGAATAAAGTCAAGTGAAATGTATTCTTGAGCCTGTAATTCACATGCTTTGTTTTCCTCAATTTGCTGTTTGTTCAAAATTTCCACATCTTGTGATCTGGCCTTTCCCATTCAGTGTTACAGACTGAGAAGAGCAATAAAAAATAAGCTGCTGGAATTCCAGATTGAAATGATGATTCTATTGAGGAATGCATTATTTTTTATCATGCCTCAGTTTTGTGTTAGTGTAATGATTCCATCATCTTGATTGCTCAGCCTTTTGTCAGGTAATGGGAGCTGAGAACTCTGTGATGTACTCTAGCTTTGTTGCCCAGATAAGAATTTTGGAAAAAATTACTGCAGCCTTTACAGCAAATAAAACAAAATGTTCATATTTTAGAGCTGTAGATAACCAGCCTGCCACTTGTATGATTGTGTTTTTTCTGTACATTTCCAACAGCTGCAGAAGAAGCTAAGTGTGTGTAAAAATCTTTTCCATTTAAATATATAACAGATACCATGCCTTTAGGTAAAGGAGCACAGAAAATTGTGTACTTTATGAATATGGATAAATTATGTTTGAGAATATTTTCATGGAAAGGCATGGAAATACTGATCCTGCAAATATGTCCTGTAACACAGAATGCTGTTAATACTATCAAATGAACATTTGACTGTGTTTGCACAGCAAGGCCTTGCATTAAGGGGGGAAATAATTAACATTATGAATATATAAAAATGAACAAAGGCGGCATTTCTGATTTATTTTTAAAGCAGTGTCTTGTAGTGATATGTTTTGCTTCCTTCAGAGCTAAAGGAACTCTGGCCAGTGATGCTGGGCTGTGTGTCTGGTCACTTCTCTGTGAATAGTGGTGATTTGGGAGTGGAACAGAAATTGCACAGAATTGTGAAAGAAAAAAAATTTTCTAGGCTATTGGCCAAGTGTAAGCATTCCAGAACTGCAGAGATTTCAGGGCCCTGATGCTTGAAAGTATTGAACCCCAAACTTGCTGAACTGAGCGTGGCTTAGGAGCGGATGCTGTAATTTGTCAGTGATCAGCGATGTTGAGCTCAAACAGTTTTGCTGCAGGGCCTGACATAGCAGAGGGGGAGCTCAGCACTGAGGGTGGTTTGTTGTCTGAGCTGATGCTTCTTGTTCAAAACTTTGCTGGTTAGTGGTTGCAGTGCTTTAATTAAAAGTTGGGCTGCCCTCCAAAAGAAGCCATCTGGCCCCAGATTTGCTGTTTGAGCATAGCAGGAATAGTAAATCTTAAGAAATGCAAACTTTCTGGTGATGTTCCCTTTTTACAGAGTAGCTTGAGGGAGAGTTTGTCTGTGTTCAGAAATGTAGCAAGAATTTTCATGGGATTTCTCAAAATGTGAGGTCTGCTTGTTGCATTTCTTTGGACTCTTCCTTTAAAATATTTAATGTTGGCATACATGTTCCACCAGTGTGTCCAGTGGCAATCCATGGATGTTTTCCTCAAATAATTCTTCCCTGTCATGTCTGCATCAGAAGGTGACAGTTCTACATCATTCTTAGTGGAAGAATTTAGGGGAATATTTTAAATTAAATTACACTATTTTTCCATTCCTTAAGTTGAGAATTACATGGTACTGTATGGCTCTTCGCTTAAGAGTGTCTTTTACTCCTAGTGTTGCCTGTAAGTTTGCAGCAGTACACTTACAGTAATTCCTTATTTCACACCAGTTCAGGGGACATTCATGGTCGTTTTTCTTCTCCTCACAGAACTGCATCCATTAAAATGTGACTGCATGGCTCTGAAGTAAGAAAGCACCTTAGCAATACCTTAGTAGCTATAAGGATTTTTTGCTACTCTGCTTAATTAAATGTTTTGGCTCTCACGGTGGGCAGTAGCCAAATACTAGTAAAAGTCATGAGAAATGGGCAAGCATGGGAGCGTTCCTTTCTTTGCCAGATAAAGTGAATTTGAAAATATGTTTCAAAATTTTGTGCTCTTTATGATTAGGGGAAGATGAAGACTTAAATATTCTATATGTGGTTCTTGGTTTTATTTTGTTTTGATTTTTTTAAACAGTCTATTTCAAAAACAGCTTAAATGATTAATTTTGTTTAAACAAAACTAATTTTAACAGAGATTTTTAGGGTATTCTTTTAGTTGTAAATAACTGAGATGCCTGTAAGAAAGTCAGCCAAAACTGTTCAAAGGGAGAGGAAGACTCCAGAAGAGGAGGACAGTGTATGGGAGGAAAAGAAGGCAGGGTAACAGGCTGGGAGCAGCAGGAGGGCACAGGGTAATTCTTGGGGAAATTACTTAAAGCAGGGGCGTGAGAAGCCTGTGCTGCTGTGCCTTGGCACTTTGTGCTGGAGGGCGGGCACGGCTGCCTGGCCCTGTGTGTAACAGCTCCCCTGGGAGCTGAGCGTGCCTCCCTGCAGCTGGGAATTGAAAAGCAGCAAGGAGCAACCCCAAGAACATTGATTCACTCTTCTCTGAAGGTGATTGGTGAGATGGTAGCGGGACAAATTGTGAGAGGTTCATGGAGTTCAAGAAGGCATGGGCAGAAGCTAATTGTAGGTATAACTTAGACTGACTGCAGGTGGGTTGCCTCATTAGCTGTGTTGTGGTAGCAAAGGGAACCACGTAAACACTGCATCCTGTGTTAGTAGAAGCTCTTTGAATTCTTGGTGGTTTTTTGCTGGAGCACAGTAAAACATTGCTTTACATGGCCTGTGAGCAGGTGTCTCTAAAGGAAGTACAAGATCTCATATTTACCAGAACTGAAGACCTGCCACTGGCTAAAGCTCCAAAGGAAATACTTCAGTGCTAGGAATAGAAGGGGAGATGTTTACTGCTGGCAAGAAGTGACTGTGGTCTGTAGACTTAAAAACCTGCTCCTGTGGTGCTCATTTCCAAACTGCCAGAGGTGGCTTGTGGGGATTGGCATTTCCCAGAGTCCAGTTCTTTACCCTATGTATTTTCTAATGAGGGAAATGGTTTTCTCTGGTTTCCTGTGAGTAAGCAAGAAATAATACATGAAGCTGATTTCCATTTCAGATTAGAAGTATCTTGGTTACATATCTTTCTTACTAACTGACTCTGCAGTGTCCTCATGTGTCACTTGTTTCACTTCTTGATTTATGAATGTTTATTTGATTTATATATCTTGTATCCTGCCATGTCCATAATGTACTGGAAGGAACTGGAGCAGCAGCTTCAGGAATAACTGAGGTTTTCTGCTTAATCTCCTTGAATGGTCCTTTGGAGCCATTTGCTGTAGGGTGTCATGGATGTTAAAGCTCGTAGGGGTACAAAGAGTCAAAAGGTAAAATAAAAATCCATCTCTCTTATGATTAAACTGAGATTACAAATTGTTGAACCAGAGAGAGCACCCTGGGGAAGCATCAGTTTTTGTTTGCCGTGCTGTTTATGCTTTGTGTTGTCATTAGCTGCTCTTGGGGCCAAAATATAATGGCCAATGAATCTTAAATTTTACTAGAGCAGAAGTGTTCTCATGTGAAAAATGTAGATAATTCTGTGCCATTGCTGTGCTTTATGCAGCACTACTGTATGCCTTTGTAAGGAAATGTGTGTTGTTTGTTGCTCTCCATTTTTTGCAGCTGTGCCTTGCACAGGTGCCCTCTTAATTTCTGAGGAACAGAACAAAAAACTGTTTGAAATTAGGTTGTCTTTAAACAATAAACATAGTCATCTTTTCCACTGATAATGCTGTCATGCACTTTGGGAGGAGGTAGGAGAAAGGCCAGCTTGAAGATAAGCACTCCATGTGCTAACAAGCCAGAGGAGTTAGGGGAGTGTCTTCTCATCAGTGCTAATTTTTTTGTTCCTAAACAGTCCCTGTTACCAGGTCAGGTGCTTGTCCTAGACTGGCAGCTGGAGAGGTATGTTGAAATCACAATTACTTTTCCATGAGAGCACCTGCAGTGTCAGATACCTTCACTTGTCTCTTCTTGGTATTTGTATATTATCATTTCATGTGCTTTGAAATGACTTAGAGCTCTGATTCAAGCTGGTTTTGAATTCTTCCTCACTTACTGCCCATTCACATTTTTGACTGGAGTCTTGTAGGTTAGGCATTAATGTTGGATTTTGGGGTTTTTTTTTTTTTTAAATATGATTTTTCTATAGAAGGTAGTTAGCTCATGGTATCATCAGGAAATACAGTATGTAGATTTAGTCCTTAAAGTAAGAGGTATTGCAATACATTATTCATTTGTTGGTTTCTGCTGGTAAGAAAGCAAGTTAAAAGAAAATGGGAATATTCCTGAATGTGTATGGGATTTTCCCAATAATCTAGATTTGTAGTTATATGTTCAAAAAGTGCTTTGTGTGTAAAATATAAGATGCTGCTGCATTTTCTAAAGTTTGAGTGTAAAACTGAAGAAAAGGAATGCGTGAGACTACTTCTAATGAAAAATTCTGGCATGAAAATCATGGATGTGCATGTGACCACAAGGTGCACCTGGTGCACTGTGGTTATTCCTTTAAAATCATACTGATTTTGAGTGGTGGTACCTTGGTGATCTGCTGATGATCTGTGTGGGGTTTATTATTGCCCTTGGAATGACTGTGTTCATGTACAAGGGCACGCAGGGGTCTCACCAGCGCTCTGCTCCCCTGTCCTGCAGGCTGCGACTCGGCAGGACACGACCTACTGGCTCCAGGAGCTGCAGCAGAAGAGGTGGGAGTACTGCCACAACCTGGACAGCCGCACCTCCCCCACACCCAGTGACTTCTCCAAAGGTCTCGTTGCCAAAGACAACCCTGGTACGTTGGGAACTTGAGTGACAACAGAAGGCACGGCTCTCCTCAGTGGCAGTTCATCAATACCAGGTGTTGCACTGGGGTAGAGAACAGCCTTAAGAAAGCCTTTTCACATCTTTTCATCAAGTAACTCTATGGAAACTTTGCACATGCTACAATATTTAATGTAAATATTATTTTATATGTGATTTTGTATCCTTTACAAAATCTGTTGATTCCTTGAAAAACAGGTTTTTTAGAAATGAAATAAAATTGAGTAGTCTTACGACTGGGTTTCATTAAGCTTAGGTAAGTTGTCTTTTAGTGGTTGCAACAACCTAAAAAGTTAGTTTGGTAAATTTCCTGAGATGTAAACTTCAGTTTTTAATGGGAACAGGTATATTTTGCATTCTGAACGACCACGCTTTGTTCCTGAAAAGGTATGGTGTGGTGGATCTGTCTGACTTTGATAAAAATGCAGTGCCTTCAAAACTGAAAGACAGTCTGCACTGATATTACATAAGTGAAATTCAGTCTCTGAAATACCTTTAGGCAAAGAAAACATAATTCTACACTAATGTCAGAGTTATCAAAATGGCTGTGCATTATACAGAGTTACTCTGCATTTTTTACTACATTGCACAGGCACTTGTGAATTGTTTTATTCCTCAGTCCCTACAGAGATGGATTCCTTGCTGATTTCTGTTATCCATAAATAAGACTGAGTAAAATCCAGTTCTGTGCCAAGTTAGGCATTAGTGAGGCTCTCCTGGGTTTAAGCAGTCTTGCAGTCAGGCATATTTCATCAACAGATGTCACATTTGGTTGATGTCACTTTGCTCCTGCTGTAAACCCAGCAGTGTTTAGCTGTTGTTGTCACACCTTGTCCCTTCCTGAGTTTCAGGTCCTGTTTTAGTGTTGTCCTTTGACCCATTCTCTCCTTTGAGAGAATGTGCTGCTTGTGGGGCTTGCTCAACACAGCTGGCCTCGCGTGTGTTTGCTGGGGCCTCAGCTGGGCCTTGCAGGCACTGCAGGCAGCTCCTGCTGAGAGCAGAGCCCAGCCCTTGGGCTGGTACAGGGCTGGCCCTGCCCTGTGCTAGTGCAGGGTCTGCAGGCAGCTGCAATCAGCCTCTTCTCCAGATCAGTTTTTTGGTTAGAAGTGGTTTACTGTAGGGACAGGTGAATGGCAGGATTAGCCCAAGAGAATTGCTGGGAATGCCTAGTGGGATGGTTTGAGACCCCTTTTTTTGGCAGTAGCCAGTCTGGGTAGTGCTTGTCAAGCCATGTGCTCCAGAGCACATGTATTGGTGGGCAAAAATCTGAGTGTTGCAAAAGGGAACAGGCTTTGGCTCTTTCAGCCCTTTCTCTTTCTGCCTTCAGCCTCTTGTTCTCTGCTGCACAGGCTCCCTTTTTTTGTTGTGTTTAACTGATCCTGTGCTGAGTAGGTTGAGGTCATATGTTAGCCAGAAAGGAGCACTTTTTTTTTTCATTTCTGCAAGACTGATGGGTGGAATATGTTCAGTGTGCAATCAGGTGATTGCACAGCTGGTGGACAGGAGGGAACAAGGCACAGCGACCAAATACAGGAAGGCAGAGTAAAGCAGCAGACAGGCCTGCCCTCTTGGCAGCAGAGTGTTGGATCACATCAACTGTAATATGTAACTTGGCCACAGGATCTGGATTTTTTGTGCTACTTCCCTCAGAGCTTGGGTACAATGTGAAACAAGCCTCTGTGGCTGCAGCACCTGTTAGCATCACATCCACTCGTTTCATCACTGATCTGGTATTTTTCTGTAAGTCATTAGGGCTTTCTGGATAAGCCAGCTGAACCTCTTAATGTGATTTTTTCCTTTTAAATTTAAATTACTATTGTTGTTATGTCCAGGACAAGGAATGTCAACATAACATGCATGGGCTGAGTAGGCCCATCCCTTTCAGGGGTAGCCTGCAGCTAAACTGCATGATGTAGAATTTGGAGCTGCATCTAGAGTATCTCGTTTTCTAGGACAAATCACAGTGATACATACCTCTTATCATCAACTGAAGTATTTAAGTAGGGATTCCTTTTGGGGAAAATGCAAACAGCCAGAATGATTGATGCTTGTTCCTTCTTATTAATCAAGTACTCCAGGAGTTTCTTCTACAGTTAAGGGATTCTCTAAGGCTCTGGTTTCGTGTTGATGACCAAGATACGTGTCTTGTGGCTTTTTTTTTGCTTTTTTTTTAAGAATTGAATGTGCATGCAGTGTTGTGCTTTATACCAGAGCATAGAAATTGGTTTATTTTGCTGGTGCTCAAGTACAGATGCCATCACTGATGTTTTAAATGGGGAAGTAGTCTGCCTTCAGTCCAAACCCACAACTGCTTACTGCAGCCTTGCCTGTCTGTCCTCCCCTGTCCTCTCCCCTCCCTGTTCAGAAATCTGGACTAACTGGGGCATGCATGGAGCTAGATACAGCTTTGTGGATCAGCACTGAAAGGTTTTTAAGAACATTCAACATAATGAAAAATACTTCAAAGTATTTATCAAAGTGGGATGTGGAAAATTGAATATTAACAATAATTACACTGTAGGATTTGTCGTGGAGATGCCTTACTACCATGGAAGTCAAATAAATGATTTATTCTTTATACCATGTGGGATTATAATTTTTTTTTGAAATCAATTAAATGTTAATGTAGTTTCAATGATTTCAGTTCTTAATTTGCGTTAATAAAATATGCAATCCCGTGTATTTATAAGATTGTTGTGTTTTGAAATAAGTTCCAAAAAAAGATATTTTTTTTTTACTTGGAGGTTGCACAAGCAGCCACTATAATTTGCTGTGCTTTGTGTGCTGTGCAGTCCATGCCTCTGACAAAGCTCCTGCCTGGTGTGGGCAGGGGGCGATGCCCAGTGAGCAACCTCAGGGTGCCCCATTCAGACAATTGGCATGTCTGGGAGGGGAAAAGCATTTGTTGGGAATTCAGCTCTTGAGCAGTTCCTTTACCTGGACCATCCTCTAAAAGGACTTAGCAGAATCAAACAGGTAGAAGATGAAACAAGCTGTAAGTGTAAAGGCAGAATGTTAGTATTCCACCTTGGCTTTGAGTATCCATGAATTTTTTGTCTGTGTGTTGTGGGTTGGGTTGGGTTTTTTGCCCCCTTTGGGATGTTTGGGTATTCGGGGGGGGTGGGGATTTGGTTTGGTTTTGTTTTTAATCATTATTTTGTAGTTAAAACCTACTTATTATCCTTGCTCTTTATTAGACAGTAAATATAATCCCATGTTTAGTTTTATCTAAGGTATTTTAGCTGAACTGTGCTTAGTTCAAACTGCCACAGTGCAAAAGAACTTGGAATTCCCTTTGGCTGATAAGGCCCTGAAGTATCTGTTTGTAAAAATCAAGGCAGTGTAACTTGTACCTCTATTTGAAACATGACATGATACATTTCTGTGTCAGATACTATTTTTCAAGGGTTTGAAACATCCCTAGTGTCAGAGATCTTTAATTTTCATTTTCTTTATCACAGAATGTTCTTTCTACTTCTAACCTTTGATACTTGATAAAAGTAACCCCCAGCTGAGTAATTGGAGGGTACGGTTTGCTTAAAGATGGTCTCACTGCTGGTGCCAAGCAATTGTCAGAGCAAAGACTGAAAGACTCACCAGTGGTAAAAGAGAGTATCATAATTTCCTAGGGTTTTATTAAAGTCAGAGCCATCCCATGTGTTACTTTCTAATATAAATGCTGAATCAAGTCTGAGAGTGTTGTCAAAAAAATCTTTAATCCACTTCAGTACTTTATGAATTATATCAAACTCTGAAAATTCAATTTGGGTTTGTTTAACTTGCCTTTTCAGACAGTTTTTAGATGGCTGTAAACCACTTTATGCTTCTTTCTAATGCTTTTTGCTACTCATAGTACATTCTGTATTCTGGATTTTTTACTCCCTCTTTCTCCTGGAGGGAGAAAGCAGCTCTCCAGACTAATGGAAGCACAGAGGTAGCACAGGCATTGCATGCTGTGCAGTCTGTGTTTGCCAGGGGGATGTTTGGAGCCCTGGTGTGCTGGTTGGGTCAGCCTGGCTCCTCTGGCTGTTGTGAGCTGTGGCTCAGGGCTGCCAGCTCCTGGGGCTGCTGGGAGCCTGTGGGGTGTGCAGGACTGTTCTGCCAGCTCCTGGGGCTGCTGGGAGCCTGTGGGGTGTGCAGGACTGCTCTGCCAGCTCCTGGGGCTGCTGGGAGCCTGTGGGGTGTGCAGGACTGTTCTGCCAGCTCCTGGGGCTGCTGGGAGCCTGTGGGGTGTGCAGGACTGCTCTGCCAGCTCCTGGAGCTGCTGGGAGCCTGTGGGGTGCAGGACTGTTCTGCCAGCTCCTGGGGCTGCTGGGACTGGGGTGTGCTGTTCTGCAGCTCTGCCAGCTCCTGGGGCTGCTGGGAGCCTGTGGGGTGTGCAGGACTGCTCTGCCAGCTCTGCCAGCTCCTGGAGCTGCTGGGAGCCTGTGGGGTGTGCAGGACTGTTCTGCCAGCTCCTGGAGCTGCTGGGAGCCTGTGGGGTGTGCAGGACTGTTCTGCCAGCTCCTGGAGCTGCTGGGAGCCTGTGGGGTGTGCAGGACTGTTCTGCCAGCTCCTGGAGCTGCTGGGAGCCTGTGGGGTGTGCAGGACTGCTCTGCCAGCTCCTGGAGCTGCTGGGAGCCTGTGGGGTGTGCAGGACTGTTCTGCAGCTCTGCCAGCTCCTGGAGCTGCTGGGAGCCTGTGGGGTGTGCAGGACTGTTCTGCAGCTCTGCCAGCTCCTGGAGCTGCTGGGAGCCTGTGGGGTGTGTGTTCTGGACCTGGGGCTGCTGGGAGCCTGTGGGGTGTCCTGTTCTGCAGCTCTGCCAGCTCCTGGAGCTGCTGGGAGCCTGTGGGGTGTGCAGGACTGCTCTGCAGCTCTGCCAGCTCCTGGAGCTGCTGGGAGCCTGTGGGGTGTGCAGGACTGTTCTGCCAGCTCCTGGGGCTGCTGGGAGCCTGTGGGGTGTGCAGGACTGTTCTGCCAGCTCCTGGGGCTGCTGGGAGCCTGTGGGGTGTGCAGGACTGCTCTGCAGCTCTGCCAGCTCCTGGGGCTGCTGGGAGCCTGTGGGGTGTGCAGGACTGCTCTGCAGCTCTGCATGGCCTGACCATGGGGCCCCCACTTGCTCCAGTGCACAGGAGATTTGACTGGGGTGGGTTGAGGAGGAGCTGCATTCAGGAATCCTTGCTGGTGCAGGAAGTGTCTGATGTCCTGCAGAGCTGTGCCAGCATTCTTGGATCTGGCAGTGCCCAGCCTGGCCTTGCACAGGACTGCCTCAGGGCTGTGAAGGTCACTGACTTGCAGCAGCAGCAGTGTCACTTTTAGGATGAATAACTTGCAGGATGAAGCACACCCTGAAAGCTGGGTCAGGGTTTTTGTGATGCTGGTCTGGACTTGGTTCTGATTGCCTATTTTGTGGATCCCTCATGAGATAATGCTTTGTAAGCATCTCACAGGTCCTGTCTGTTATCAGAAGTATGTGAGATCTCACTGAAAAGTTTGTGATTTATAAGATTCATTTGAACTGAATGTTTTATAAAGTTTTTCATTTTTAGCAATTTAAAGTATACCCTGAACAATGTCACTAGCAGGCTTAGCAGTCTATGACTTTACACAGCCAATATTCTTTTACTTTTTGAAGGTTATGTTTATTTTTTCTCTCTCTCTTTTTTTTCCCTTTTCAATATAGATTTAAGTATCCTAAGTCAAAATGCTTCAGCAGAGAGAGCTAGAAATATTCTAGCTGTGGAGACTTCTCCTACAGACCTGGTGGGGGAACAAGCAGCTTCCCAGCCTGCACCAGTCCAAGGAAGTGCCATCAATTTCTCACTTAAACAATGGAGTACTGAGATCAAGTAAGTTGGGAACCTGGGACAAAGAGTTCCCATGCGATTGGTAGTTCCTGACCAAGACTATTTCCTACATCAGTGGTCAGTGGAGCTTCTTAGAATGATGGGAGGTGATGGGGTGGGTTTGTTTGTTGTATCTCTTCAAGTAAACAGATTCTTTATTTACTGTTTGAAGGTTTAAGGGAGCGTTATTGTGTAAAATCACTGATAGCTGAAAAGTCTTGTACAGCACTTCCAGTGATGGCTTTGCTCTCTGAACCCCAGAGATTGTTGAGGCTGAGTTGTATTCCAGGCCACTGCTGCTTTTTCATGGAGCAGTCAATTCCCAGCATTGTGGTAGTCATAGTACTCAGTGCATAGGAACTATTTTTGGTGATGAAAATCAAACCAATATAAATCCTTGGATTTTGTTTTCTTCTTAAAAGAAATGAAAACACATTTGAAGTGGGCACATATTTGAAGTGGATGTAGTTCAAATTCCTGAATAAAAATGTGGCAGACCCCTTCTCTACAACATCAAAACCCCTCCCTCACAATGAATTTACTCTCTAGTATGAATTGCTTGAAGGAAAGCCGTCCCATTGGTTTTCAGCTCTCCTGTTGGGTTTCTTTTGTGGTTTGCTTTGCCCGCAAAGATGGATTTTCTACTTTTGCTTAAAGCATGTTACAGTGCTAATGTAGAGCAGCTCACAAAACAGAGCTGTAGCTTTGGTTAAAAAAGCTACAGCATGTAAAGCATGTCCTTCTTGAGCTGTGAGGAAGATGTATTTTCATCAGCAGTGCAAAGTTAAACAGAACCCTTTTAAAGCTTTCTGGTTTAGTGCGGAGATCTGAGAGGTTACCAGGTGGTGCTGGTTTTGGCTGTGGGTTGTTTTGGTTTTTTTTCCTAGTGTTGTGGTTGGTTGTTTTCCTCCCTTCTCCAGCCGTTCTGTACCATCTGGGATGGGGGAAGATCTGGCAGCCTTTGGAATATGTGTGCTCTATCCAGTGTCTTACTGGATTGTGATTAGTTACAGCCCCAGTGTTAGAGGATGGATCAAAGTGTGTCTAAAACTGCAGAGTTTTCCTCTCTTGCTGTGAGCACATTTTTGGTTTATACTTATGAATTTGTATTAAGGTGTGTAGATGTCTCAGTAAAAGCCTTTGTCCTTCCTCCTGAATACATTGCACACATTTAGTGTGATGCTGTCTGACAGAGAAAATATTGCTATAATAGCTGTATTTGCATCCTAGATAGCAGCTGTGATGTAATAATGGGGGGGAAAAATATATATCTTGGAGTTAAGCAGTGTATATATTTACAGGAATTAAAGTTGAAATGTGATTCTCTACTTTTAAAAATACACTATCAAATACTTTGATATATACAGACATTTAGGCTTGTTTTTTTTTTCCATTTTCATTTTCTTGCTCTCACCTACTTATTTTTGCAGAATATAGATTTGGAAGCATACTAAATTACCGTAACCTCCAGTAAAATAACCATAAAAACAAGACTTAAACCCCAAACATTTAAAAATAGAGACTCATTAGATCATATAATTGGCTCTTGCATAAGTTGTCCAATTGTAGTTAGAGAAATAAATGCTGTTTTCAAATTTATCTATTTAATCTTTCATCTTATTTTAATCTAGTAGAAAGCATCGGAGGACTGCTGCTTGAATGCCCTGAACAAACCTGTGCAAAAGCTTTACAAAACTCAGCATCAGCTATGATTTTTCATGGGCCTAACAGCAGTTCTTTAAAGAAGCTTTTCTGGAAGTCGCTTGTTTGGAAGTCACTTGAATGGAAGTCACATTAAATTGTTCTTTATGGTTTTTTCAAGCTTTAGAAGTTGGTGTTCAGGCTTTTAAATGTTAAGGCTGAGTGTGTGCAGAACAGGAACAGAGAACAGAAGAGAGAATGTGGAGTTTGGAGTTGTCTGGTGAGAGATCAGCCACCATTTGGAGAAAAGGTGTAGAGATGCCAGGGAGCACTTCCTGAGACACTCACTGATATTGGGTGTCCAATCCATCATCACCCAATTTGATCTACATAATTTGTGTGGAATGTCTGAACAAAAAAATTAGGCTTCTTGCCCCCAACAAGAATTTTATGATTCTTTCTGGAAGAAAATGAAATCTGTAGCGTAAATGAGTCTTTGCCAAGCTTGTAAATTGATTGCTGAAATAGTTTTATTAATAACCATTAGGATTATTTTAAAATTGTAAATATTTATCAAATAATCAGATTATAAAAGTTGTGCACTGCTTAATGATTGGCTTAGAGTTCATATTGATAAGATGTTAAATCTCTTGTAAAGCTGAAAGAATGACTTGGATCATCAAATGATCTTGAAAGTGTAATATGGGTTATTTTTTCTGCTTAAGTTTTGAAGAGAGAATGTGGATGATTGAATGAAAGCATCTTAGTGAGCTTGCACAGACTCTGTGGAAAATGCTGAGATACTAAATATATTTCCAGTTCTATGCCAAAAATATTAAACTGGTTCATATTGGGTTCATTTGGAATGTTCTTATATAGTTGAACAAAGGCTTTGCAATACTGAGCTATGTTAATATTCATGGACATAAGAGTGGACATTTCCTGAGTGCATGATGGTTGTGGGGGAGCTGGCTCAGGTAATCTCATCCTGCTGGGAAATGTATTGTTCTCCTATAGAATTATCTGGCTGGAATTCAGAGGCTGCCCCTGAAATGTTCTTGCAGATAGTTGGCCATGTTCCACCATAGAAAAGAAAAACTGCAAAGGAGTCTTGTCATCAGCAGTTCAGCTGCAGCAGGTCTCTGGGATGATCCCAAGTTTTCCCTTAATCCCCAGTGTGGAACTATCATGTACATGTGTTTTGACTGCATGCTGTTCATTTTAATGCTTGGCAGTTACTCTAAAATTCTAAACTACAGCTGATCAATAAAGAGATGCTGCTTGTAAATCCTAACTTGGTTTTGTACTTGCCCCATGCAAAAACAAAGCTAAAACAGGGGGATGCAAAAGACCATGGCATTAAAATAAAATAATTCTTCTGTTCTTGCAATTTAGCTGTTGATTGCAAGTGCTGTTTGGTAGTGTATGTTTTATATTCTTTGAGCTTTTATTGGTATTGATTTTGTCTGTGTTTGTAGCTTATTTTTAGTTTGCACTGTTTGAACTGTGAAAAGCCCCTTATAAAAATAATGCAAAATGGAGAAATATTTGTCACATTTTCCTGCTGCCTTTTTCACAGAAATTCCATGTCCTCCTTAAGAAAAGGAAGTAACGAAAATCGCAGGAGTATATTTTATACCACTGAGGAGTGGGAATTGCTGGATCCAACCCCAAAAGACTTGGAGGACTCAATGGCTCTGGAAGAAAAAAGGAAACACCTGGCAGAAGGAAGTAAAGGTAGAAGTGGAGGAAGGAAGGGGATCATATGCCTTACCTTGTCTAGCATAGAGTACCTTGTTCTGTCTGTCTCTAGGAGATAAGTGGAAGCTTATCTTTTTCTTCACAAACCACATCCAGAGCTCTGTAAGCTATTTGTTCAAAAAATGAATTTTTAGGATGTGTTTAGGGTCCTCTGCCATTCAAATACAAGAGAATAAAGACAAAGCCTTGTTATACTGGTTTGGGTTTCCTGAGCATGCTGCTGGTTTGTTTTGTCACATGACTTGCAAAGTAACAAGGCAAAGGGAAATGCTGATGTCTGTAATTGCTCACTTGAGTGTCACCCACTGAAGCAGAATTGCCTTGAGACTCTGTGTATGTACCTTGGCTTGCTTCTGAAGTGGGGCAGAAGTAGGGATGGACATGAGGCAGCAACTCATCTGTGTGTTGTAACTGGTTCTCAGATTTGACCAGTGTCTGGAATAACCTTGTCAAGATCTTTTTACGTCTCTTTAAGAGCACCTTAGTTGACATCCAAAGTGATTTAATCTGTTTGAAAATATCCTGTGTGTAGAGGTGAAATCTTACATTGAATCCTCTTACAGAAACAGTAGGCTGTGATATCAGAGATGGTTTTGCTCTGATTATTTGAAGCAAAGTTTACTTTACCATAGTTACAGATACCTTTTATTTTCTGTAATGAATTGTAAAATTCCCTTCATGTCTTATATGAAAAGTGTTAATTTATGAGCCAAGTATTTTATCTGGGAGGGGAGAATATTTTTGAGCTTTTTTTTTCCCCACCAAAGGAAGCAACTTGGAAAATGAGGCATGTTTAACACTATTGTATTGAGTGGTTTGAAAGCTGCTTAAAGTCTGATATTAATGAGTATATTTTTTAAGGAAATCTGAATGCTTTGAAATGCCTTTTTACTAAGTGAACCGAACTAGAAGAAATTGTTTTATGCAGGACTGACTAGTTCAGCTTTTCCATTTGATTTTGGCCGCATTCCACACAAAGCAAGGCGCCCCTTGAAAGATATGATTGGATCAAGCAAAAACCGCAACAGCAGCGACTCCTCCCCAACAGAGTGGTGTTCTGGCAATGGGAACAGACTGGTCTCTGAACTGCAACTGAAGTATCAAAGCCAGCAGGAAGAGTTGGAGAAGCTGAAGAAAGATCTTTTGAGCCAAAAGGTAATTAAACCTTCAGGCAAAGTGCACAAAAGCAAATGGCTCTGGCAGGTGATTGTGAGTTTAACCTTTCCGGCCATCTCACTGTGTTAAGACCTGATTGGTTGTTATAAAATGATGGTTCTAAACAAACTTTTGTGTACAAGAAGTCTTGAAACAAGAAGGACCATCTTTTACATCTGTTGAAGACAAGAGCCCTGAATAAAACTTCCATTTGCACACTGTTCATTGAATTGATTTATCTGTCTCCCTTGTTCTCTGAAGTTAACTTGTTTGGTGTCTGCCAGGATCCTGGCTGATAGTCATAGCTTATTTTTCCCTATGTACATAAAATATCTTGGGAACTTCTCCTTTCAGATTCTCTTTGTTTGTCTTTTGATTCTTTCAGGGCTAGTGCAGTGGGCAGGAAATAGACCTGGCTTCTTTCTCTCCTCAGGAGGGGTTTTGTAAGATAGGCCTAACCATAATGTGTGTATATAGACTGCAGTCACATAGTGGTCATGCTTGTGTGCCCTCAGAACTCCAGTTTATTCAATACCTTTCTTTTATCTAAAAGAACTGCTACTCATTTTAAGAAGAAAAATATTTTAGATCTTATGGGGAGCTGCTGCTTCTGCTATTTGTATTTTCCTATGTGTGAGGTGATCAAAGGGAAACCAAAGAAGGAGTCTGAGCCCCATATTTATACTCATTTTAGGCATTATCTTTCCTAGGAGTACATTTGAGCTTCTGAGCCTGCTGCTGTGGGAAATCTCACTGGTCTAGTGCAACACTTCATTCACAGCTGCTTCTGTTTTAATGAGAAGAAAAATGGTGTCTTAGGTGGTCATTTCTGTGGCAAGATTTTCTAAACAGCCTTTCACAGACTTCCTTTCTGACAAAGCAGCGTTTGTTTTTTACCTCCTTTTATTTTCTCCACATCCGTTAGAGAAGAGAGCTCTTAGTTACCTTTGCTTTTTCCATTCTGTAATGATTTCCTGTTAACTTCTTGGGCTTGAGCCTCTTCCTGTTCACCCTGCAACAGGATGGCTTTTTTCAGCTTCCAAATGACTGCTGGGCCTCAGCTGTCCACTCCTTTTCCTTACCCTGTTGTAGCCATTTCAGACAGGATCCTTAGCTCAGTGAAGGACACTGAAGTCATCTGTGTAGGCCAGTCATTGCAAGGTGTTAGCCTGCTAGAAATCATGTGGTAAAGTGTTTCCTTTTCTCTTTAAAACACCAGCGTGAGGTCTTAACCCATTGCAGAAACTTTATTTTGCTTGACCTTAGATTTCTAACCTATAAAATTTAGAAACTTAAAATTTCATCAGGTTTTTTTGCTGTTGTTTTGTAATTCTCAGGAACTTGTTCGACTTCTGCAGCAAACAGTCCGATCTTCCCAGTATGATAAATACTTTGCAAGCCGCCTTTGTGAGGGGGTTCCCAAAGATACATTAGAGCTCTTGCACCAAAAAGATGACCAGATTTTGGGCCTCAATAATCAACTTGAAAAGTTAAATCTGGAAAAAGATAGTCTCCAGCAGGAAGTCAAGAATTTGAAGTGTAAAGTTGGAGAACTCAATGAACGGCTGGGAATGTTGATGGAAACTATTCAAGCTAAAGATGAAGTCATCATGAAACTCTCTCGTCAACTCAGCGAATGTGAGGACAGCACATCCTCTCAAAGTGGAGCAATAAATTCCCCCACAGCTACCTGTAATAAGGAACTACAGGAACTGGACAGACTAAAAGTAAGAGCACTGTCTCTGTCTTGACGCATAGGGAAATTTCTTCTGTCTGTAAAAGTACTTTTTAGTCTGCTGTACTGTTTGAGATCACTGCAGCAGTTCCCTGGGACACTCATCAATGGAGGCTTTCTCAGCTTGGAACCTCCACTTGGAGCTGTTATGTGACAATGTAACCAGAACTTCCTTCCTTTGGGTCATCTCTAGTGCAGGGCTATACTTTCAGTAAATTAGTCATTGGTGTGGAGTAGAAGAGATGTAAGAAATAATGAAAGGAGCAGGAAGGATTAAGGGTAAGAGGAAAATACAAGCATGGATAATACAAACAGAAAGCTTGCTTTGTTTTTTTTTATTTTAAAAATCAAAAGCGAGGCAACAAAGAGCATGTGGAAAAGCAAAGGGAAGCTCTGAGGAAACAAAAAAAGAGGGGGGAGTATAAGAACCTGTTTTACTAAAGCTGCTACTGCTCCTACTAATGCTTTATTTTTATTCTGTAACATACCTCTCTGAATGTGTCACAAGTTCTTAATGGAGTTACTGTAGTTATCCACTTTGCTCCAAAAAGGCTTTCTTGCCTTTGCGTAAATTTGGATTTCAAATTGATTAACGTTCCAAAGCATTTGGAATAAGTTGCTTAAAATATGCCTAAACATATATAATTTTCTTTCTTATATGTGAGCCTGGTAAGTTTTAGTAAATGAGGCTGAAACTAGAAGTCAGTGGTCTTGGCAGAAAGCAGTCAGAGCTTGTGGGTGCTGGGGAGTGCGAGAGTCTGTGGCTGCTGGGAGGGCACCGGCCTCATCCCACAGGCTCAGCTTTCAGAGGCACTGTTTGTAGCCAGGATCTGAGCGGGTTAGGCAGGGAAGGTCATTGTTAAGGATTCATCTTTCTAGGAGGCAGACATGAAACTTGTACTGTTACTGAGGGCTGGTGAGGGTGGTGAAAAGCCAAGGGGCATTCATCCCCCTTTTTTTGTGTTGCTGTGGCCTCTGGGATGGGCTCAGCCTGCATGTGCCTGTTCTTCCTGCCTGTCCCCTGACAGCAGCCAGCTGCCTTCTGCAGGCAGTGGAGCACTGGGAGGGATGCAGGTGAGGCACAGCACCACCCTGTGCTCATATTTGGCATGCATGTTTCATTTACATGAAGTCCAAAATAATATTTGATTTGCGCCTGATATTTTAATTAAAATCCTATTAGTAGCTGCTGTTTCTATGCTCTAAGGTGATCTTTATCTGACAGGCATAATCCACTTCGTTTTTTTTTTTTATCAACAGGACAATCTTCAGGGTTATAAGACCCAGAATAAATTTTTAAATAAGGAGATTTTAGAACTTTCTACTCTACGAAGAAATGCAGAAGCAAGAGAGAGAGAATGGCAGGCAAAGGTCAGCATGTTCTCACTTGGCAATGTCTAAAGCAGTTTTCCATACTTTAGCCATAAATCTACCCATGAAATGGAGCCATTTAAATGTATTAAATATGATAGCTTTAAAAAAAAAGCCCTCTCAGTCCTTACAGACCAATCTTTTTGAATGGGTTCTTGAAAGAAGTAATTGTTTTTAAATTTGTGTGACCCAGTGGAACATTTTGATAACTTATGAACAAAGGCATGTACATGTCTGAAAACATTGTTTCCTCAGAATTAAGGCTGTAATGATTTTTTTTAAAGGTCAGTGACAGGATGTGTAAGGATTTGATAGGTCACTATCGAGCTTTCTCCTGGGCAGAAGGGATGACTATGGTATGGTGAATGTCATTTCTGTCTGGATGAATTTGAGTGTAGAGATGTTGCAGGTAAATAATAAAGACTTCCAGTGCTTGGGGTTAGGGAAAATGAACTCATCTGTAATTAAGGTTAGATACCTGTAGCTGGTTTGGTAGGCTTTGCTTTTAGTTGTTTGGAAGCCATGCACTCGGTGGCCAGGCTTAAATGCTGTATTTTTGGCACAGAGGTGTGTGCTTACAATTCTTCAGTGCTATTACCTAACTCATATGCCACTTGAGTTGTCCTTGTTCAAACATGCACAGACTAAAGCTGCTAAAATTCTGTTCTTTTAAAGTATTTCATACAATGCAGTGATAATTAAAGTTTGCTCAGAATTTCCATATTCAAAAATACGTGTGGTGAAAAATATCTGGTCTACTGTGCTGCCTTATGTTTCCCAGTGTTACAAAAATGGGAAAGTTAAGCTGGCCGTTCTTGAGTTAGATGTTTCTAAGCAGCATAAACCAAGAGAATAACATTGAGCCAGGTTTTAAAAGAAGTGTAGTACAAAGTGTCTGAAGATTTGTATCATGTATTGTTTTCTGCAGTATACCAGCTTAGAAGCCAAACTCTGCCAGATTGAAAGTAAATACTTGATCTTGCTTCAAGAAATGAAAACTCCTGTTTGTTCTGAGGATCAAAGTCCTGCTCGTGAGGTTATCACACAGTTATTGGAAGATGCCTTGAAAGCAGAACCTAATGAACAACCAGAACAAGCATTTTTCAAACCCCACCTGGTCAGGTAGTTTGGTCCTGTTAAATTAAATGTGTGTGTGTCTTGGCCAGTGGGCTCTATTATAACACTGGAAAACAGACAGTGGGAATGTATTTGCAGGTTTGGGTTATTTATTGTATTTCCCTTCATTAATGATGGAATGGTCTTGAAATCCTTTTAACTGTATAAAAACATGGTCTTGGGGAAAATCTGGTGCAGGTTGAGATGCAGATCGAGGTCTGGGTGGTCTAATCTGGAAGATGGGGCCACAAGGCCTGGTGGCACCAGCCCGGCAAGGGGCACTGGGAGACACAGCGAGGACTCAGGAGGAGGAGGAGGAGGGTGAGGGGCTTGGTCTGGGAGGGGTTGTTGAAGCCCTGGGATCCCTTTGTTGAGGGTGTTTCTGGCACAGCCCAGGCTGTGTCTGTGTGCCTTATTCTGAATAAAGTGTTCTATGGAGCCTGAGACTCTGCTGAGGGGTGGAAGCTGTGAGGAAAGCTGGCCTGGCTGTGAGTGTGGGGTGTGCAGGAGCTGAGTGGGGATTGTCGGGGGGCTTTGGCAGTGACAGTCTCTGCCAGAAATGGTCCCACTGGGAAGTTTCACTGGCACATTTATTCATTAATTGAGATGCAATATCAAACTTAGACAAAGGTATTGCCCTACAGCTGCTGAAGGTGAGCTGCTGAGGAGATGGGTACGTTCCAACTCAACCGTGTTGTTAAATAAATTGCTTAATTTGTGTAGTAATATACAGGAAAATGGGCACCAATGGCTTTTGTATATGGAATTGTACAACTAATTGTTAAATAAAGAATATACTTCAGAAAAATGTTTAATAAGAAGAACTTGAGAGCTATGGAGAGTGGCTTTGAAGTAACTTTATGGTGGGAACTTGAGAGCTTCTGGGCTACTGAACATATTTTCATAACCTTTTTTCTTCCTCTCCATTACAGTGAATATGATATATATGGTTTTCAGACTATCCCAGAGGATGATGATGAGGAGAAACTAGTAGCAAAATCACGAGCTTTGGACTTGAGATCACTTTCACTCAGTGAAAATCGAGAGATCTCCACAGGAGTGAAGTGGGAGAACTATCTTGCAAGCACAATGAATAGAGAGATGATGCGCTGTGTGGAACTGAAGAATCTTATTCGGTGTGGAATTCCACATGAGCACCGGTCCAAGATGTGGAAATGGTGTGTCAATCTCCATGTTAAAAAGTTCAAGGACAGTGCAGTACCTGGCTACTTCCAAATCTTGCTTCAAAAAGCTCTGGAAAAACCAAATCCTGCATCTAAACAGATTGAGTTGGATCTCTTGAGGACTTTGCCAAACAACAAACATTACTCCTCCCCCACGTCTGAAGGGATCCAGAAGCTGCGAAATGTGCTGCTGGCATTTTCCTGGAGAAATCCTGATATAGGATATTGCCAAGGACTCAACAGGTAAGATTTTGCTTATCTTGGTTAATAACTATGCAGTGAAACACTTAATGAGCCTTTCAAATCCCATGTATAGCAACATGGTTTCAAACAACAGTTTGCCTTATGGATTATATGTCCATAATTTAAAATAAACAAATAACTATAACATTTTTTAAACCGATGAAAAAAGCAGTTGACCTGGATAATGCACTTTGTAAAATCAACTTGGCATCAAAACTGGAACTGGAATTAGCTCTTAAGAAATGAGCTACTCAAATGTAGTTTTGCAATGACTTCATGTCAGTTGTAGAGGATTGCGTTGCTTTTTTGTGTGAGAATTTGTTAGGTTTTTTCTTCTTTTAAAGCAAGCAGAAAAAAATGCTTGAAAGCTTTTTTCATATTGTTAAGACAACACATTTCAGCATTTTCCACTGATGTCTTCAATCAGAATTGCAGAATTTAAAGGGGATTCTTATGTTACAATGCTAAGAAAAATTCTGATTTTTTGCAGTTGCCTTTGTCAGAATAGCTTTGCTACTTGGAGATCTGTAGTAAACGAAGGTCCTACTTGAAGCAGGTGTGTTGGTCTAACACCCTGTCTCATCCCCATGATGTAATACTATAGATGTCCACTTGTGCACTATTTTATGTACTAGCATAGGCTTTTGAACTTAGAGCAGCTTTGCCTTTTGAAAGAGCACTGAAGAAGTTGTAGAATAGAAGCAATGAGTCATGTAGTAGAGGTGGTGAGGCGGTGGTGGTAGCAGTAGTAGTAAAGTGGAAACCTCCACCTAACACCCTCAGGATAAATACCTCCTTTCTAAACTAGACTCTGTGTTTAGAGGGCTCTTAAAATTGGCAACACCAACACTTCAAGAAATTCTTAGATCAAGTTTTTGCCTTTTCTGTTTTCTGATTTAGCTGAATACAAATACTTGATGTGGCTAAAAAGGCATGGCTTTGCCCCATCTTAAACTTCATCAAGTTTTGCTGTTCAGTGCTCTGCTGATAATACATTTATCTCTGCTGAACAGAAAAAATACTATAATGGTTCTTACTGTAGTTTGTATCTTTAATAACCTTTTCCTCCAAATAAACCCTGTTTTCAGGTTGGTAGCAATTGCACTTCTGTACTTGGAACAGGAAGATGCTTTTTGGTGTCTAGTAACAATAGTGGAAGTTTTCATGCCTCGTGATTATTATACTAAGACGCTGCTGGGATCCCAGGTATGTGCTCTGCTGGGGTAAAGTCTGGTCCTGCTGTAAACTGCAGCCAGTCAACAGCTTTCCTCCTGCAGCTATCTGATAGGCCTCTTTGGAAGGGGATGGGAGTGGAGCTGACCAGGGTGGGTTCCAAACACAAGGACCCTTGTTTGGACAAGGACTCTAATAGGGAGATAGTTGTTCAGTGTCCTGCTTGGAGTCCTTAACCCCCCTTCTCATTGATAGCTTCACAACCCTGAGCTGTATTATTGTTTCTTTCCTCACGTTTGGGGGAATGCTGGTGCAAGGCTCTGGGGGAGGGCGGGGTGAGAATGCATTTGCAGTGCTGTGGGCAGGAGCCACTGTAGCATTCCTGCTTCCAGGTGATGCTCTGGTCCAGGCTGCCTTCTCCAGCCAAGTGTTTGCCCAGCATTCTCTCTGCTCCTGTGCTCCTGCACCAGTGCAGCACTGGTGACCAGTACTAGAAACACCCCACCTGTGTTGGAGGAGCCTTGTGAGACTGGGGCTGGGTTGGGAAGCAGACAAGGGCAATCTGCAGTGGGGTAGCTGTCTGTGCTTTGGGTGGATCTAGCTTGGAAGTGTGAGGTAGGCAATCCTGGGATTCCTGGTTACCTCTGGAAAAACTTGCAGATTGGTAACGGCCTTGTTCTGAATGATGTGCTGTAAAATTGGAACAATAACACTCTATTTGTCATCTCTTTAGGTTGATCAGCGAGTGTTTAAGGATTTATTGAGTGAGAAGCTTCCACGACTACACGCTCATTTTGAACAATATAAAGTTGATTATACTCTCATCACTTTCAACTGGTTTCTTGTGGTTTTTGTGGACAGCGTGGTTAGTGACATCCTTTTCAAAATCTGGGACTCCTTCCTCTATGAGGGACCAAAGGTGAACTTACTGGGCTGAGTTTGTTCATTTGTTACCTGATAACAAAGTACTGTGGTGTTACTGAGTGCGGGGCTAAAAGAAGGTTACTTTGCAAAATTCCTGTTAGTTAAAATGACATCTAGGAAAAAAACAAGGGAGGAACTATGCATAACCATTCAAAACATTTCCCAGCTTTTGGAAATAGGGGCTGGGGCAGGGAAGGGAGATAGAGATGTGACTGAAGGGCTTAGTGCAGCCTCTGCATGAGGAACTCTTGTTGGGGTTTATAAAGATGGTCATGAGACTCAGTGTATTCTGTACTTACAAAGTACCAAATATTATATGTATTCTTGTCAGGTAATATTCCGATTTGCCCTGGCACTGTTTAAGTACAAAGAAGAGGAAATCTTAAAGCTGCAAGACTCAATGTCTATTTTCAAGTACCTTCGCTATTTCACACGCACCATCCTTGATGCCAGGTGGGTAACTATTATCTTTATTGTAAAGACAAGCAGGTGGCCTGGCTCAGAAGAGCAGCACGGCGACCCCAAATTCCAGGGTCGCTCGGGCCTTTGACAAAAACGCAAACACCAACATGGCCGACGGTCTAAAGGCGTTTATTTCTTGTTCAGAGGGGTTATATAAGTCACGGGACAGTGCTACGATAAGAGGGGCCTTAAATTGCCATCTATGGTCAAAAGAGGGTAGAAAACTAACGGGGTTGGTGGAATTCTTTGCTGGAACTAGGGGGAGCTACATTCTTGGGTGATCTTATCAAGAAAGAGGTTGGGGAGGAAAGGAATCTCGGCTCTCTTCGCGTGACATCCCAAGATCTTCCGAGACGCCTTACTGTGTCTCACCACAGGTAACTCACACTGGGGTGGCACTGAGGGACTTGTAGTGGTCCATGGGAGATGTCTGTCTTGTGGCTTTGGTGTTGTTTTCATCTAGATCCTGATTCATATATAAAGCAACTAGAGATGCAACCAACTGCTAGGATTTGTCATGAGCACTTTTATCTAGCAGAGACAAATCAGAAGTGGTGTAGGCTTAAATAGTAATTTTTGCAAGGAAATGACCTTGTTTAGGTGTTATATCATGGTAGCAACAGGTCAGAATTTCAACCACAGATGAAGTTTCCCTCTACATTGCAGATGTAACTTGTTACTAAAATGTTTTATGATAAATAAAAATACATCCTGGCTCAAACATTAAAGACGTGAGCCCTGTCCCCCACAGCTTAAATCTCTTATATATGGTTAATGGACAGGCTCTTGCCACATAGTTCCAGCTGGTTTTAAGATATACTTGGAAGCAGAGAATAAATACAAATTAGATACTTTTCTTGTCTTCAGTCCTTGCATAGGACTTACAGTTTGTAAATTAGGCTCTAGTGTTTTTAGATTCCTGGTTCAAGACTGTAAAGCAGCAGGTTAATCTTAAAAAGAAAAGTCATATTGGGATTGGTTTAATGTCTGAAAATGTTTTGCACATCTTTTGAAGCTCACTAATTTTCAATTTAGAGAAAAACTGTATATTGAAATCTGAGATTTTTTTTTAATGTGATGAATTCCACGTAAATTGAAGCTTACACTTTGACTCCTGCTGCAAGAGTGCTATTATTTTTTACTTCTTATAAACACTTCTTTGTGTTTCAGTTTTGACTGGAGAGAAGTTAAAGCTGAATAAGCTTGTGCTTGAAAGGGATTGCTGGGATTGACACAGAGAGAAAAAAATTCTTTTTTTTTTTTCTTACCTAATCCAAACAAAATTTTGCTATTTAATCAGAGTTGAAGTTTTGGCTTTCCATTCCTTTTCCACATGTGGAAATGATGTCTTGATTCTCCTGTCTAAATTTTCTGGTGCTGAAATAACCTATTTTAAAGATTTCTAAAATTGCTGAGTTTGGTGTTAACAAAATGAACTAATTAGGGATCACTGAGGGATGAGGAGTTCAAATGAGGACAGAAGGACAGAACTCAGTACATCAAAGATATTTGCAATATAAATATGCTCTGTGCTGATCTGTAAGTCTCTGCCTTTTGCGGTATTAAGAGTGGAAGCAGTGCAATGCCACCTAGAGAAATGGATTTGCCTGCTAGGACTGACAAGACAGAATTCAGACTGCCTGTTTTCTTATTCTGCCATGTTTGTACAAGTTTTACATCATCAACATTTGAGCAGTACAGGAGCACGTAGAATGGGGCCTTTCTTGATATGGACAAAAAATGATCCTGTTGTAGAGGAAAAATTCAGAAATATTTATTTGTATAGAATTCATGGATGTTCTGAATGGTTGAAATCATTCTGCACAGAGTTTCTAAGTTCAAACTCTGTAGTAAGATAAAGGTCTCTACAGACACGTGCATAATTATATTCTAGTTACAGGATGCCATAGCTGGTTTTTCTACAGAGCCATGGCATGTTGTGCACAGGTAGAGAAGCTGCTGGAATATCTTCTCTGTAGAAATAGCAGAAAATCATTCTTTGGTCACTCAAAAATACAGACCTACCATTAAATAAACTGTCCAAAGAAGCTTTCTTAACATTTATTTCTGATAATTCAAATAGAATAAATTAAATAATCCAGTTCCCCTTTTTTCCTTAGCAAACAAAGATGGTTTTGGGTGTAGATCAACAATAATGATGTAGTTGGATGCAGTCTCTTTGGACTGATTAGACTGACCAGTTGCTGGGTTTGCTGGGACTGCAGGATGGTATGATGCAGTGTGACACTGGAAGGGGGCTGGATCCTCTGTGATGCTTCACATTGTGCCCTGACAACTTTGACTTGACACTGGTCCAGAGACCTCTGTGCCCCAGCCAGCAGAACCCCCAGAGCGTTCTTACTCTGTTGGAAACTTTGGCTTGTCCCTGTTCTTGATTATCCTTGTCCGTGTGTGTGTGTCCCTGGCTTTGTCTGGTCTCTTGATTGTCAGGTTATCTTGGTTAACTGGAGAGCTGAGTGGTTTGGGATTGAAGGAGCTGCTGTGGGTTCTGTGGAGGAAATTATCCAATCTGTACGGGTAGCTGGATGTACTGAGTATCCAAGTGTAGCCAAGGAAGCTCTGCTGACCCAAGCTTATGCCTTCTGCTCAGTATTTCAAGGCTGTGATCTTTGTAGCAGAATTTACATGTGGCTTGGAGAACTCCTGAGCGTTTGATTACACTTTATCACTTGAAATTACCTTAAGGCTGAATGCTTTATAGAAATTTCTTGAAATATTGATAACATGTGAGACCTATCGAGTGTGAAAGAGACTGGAGATATGTCACATATGATAAAAATTGATATGAAGTTTAAAAGCCCACCAAATATGAATGATTGTCTTCTACTATTGTGTAATCTTGCAGGAAACTGACTGCTATTGCTTTTGGAGACCTGAACCCTTTTCCCTTACGCCAGATCAGGAACCGCAGGGCCTATCACCTGGACAAAGTGCGCCTGGAGCTGACAGAGCTGGAAGCCATTCGTGAGGACTTCCTGCGAGAGCGAGAGACCTGCGTAGAAAAAAGAGACCTTATTAGTGATGATGAGGAGGATAGCTGAAACTGCTTAATATAAACTGTTCTTTGGGATCATGACCAAAGTGAGTTAACCTCCAAAACACTTTATTAATCCTGTGAAACAGAATGTAAACTCGTTGCTTTTGGAAATATGCGGGACAGATTTCCAAATCCCAGCACTTTCAGAAATACCACTTAGTATGGAGGCCAAACACTTCTGTTTACATTTATGTTCCTGGAATCATTTGTAGAGCACTTAATATCTGTCTCAGTTTAGTCAATCAGCTGAATTGACAGTTGTTTTCCCACAGTGCACCATTAATGCCTGGATGTGAAACAGTAAGCAAAGTCCATGGTCTGTTACATTCATTGTCATTCTGAGTTTAGGGGTTTTTTTGATGTAATCATGTTTTTCATAGTGCAGGCTCAATGTGAGAGGACATCCATATTTCTTGGATTCAGGTTGGCTCCATCCAGCCTTTCTTGAGGTAGCTAACCAGGAAACCATGGAATGAAGATTCCTTTGTTTTTTCCTGAAGTGTCATGCAATGGATCACCAAACAGAACCCTTGAATATATGTACTTGAAAGTAAAGGTAAAATAAGTACGTATTTCTGTCACTGCCTATTGAGTGTGTACTGAAACAGTGGTAGCAAACATCATTTCTACTTTTCAGAGCAGCTGTGTTGATAAAGATTCTCATTAATGGAAAGGGATTTATAGATCAAACTCTCTTTAATCAATTTTGTTTGTATTCACTGTTTTGATTTCAGTGGTTTAAAAAGGCCACAGCCAAACTCCAGATATTATGGAAGAATGGAGCTTGTCACAGGAGTACCATGCTTTAGGAGCTAATTTTTTGCATATCTGTTGAAGGGTTGTTTTGTTATGGCTTTTTGTTTCTGTGAGTGGTTTTTTTGTTGTTTTTTTTCCCTTTTCTATTAATGCTTCTTCCTCTTTAAGACCTAAGGTGAAGTCTTGCTCTTTAAGAAGAAACACAGCATTCTTTCTGCATGATTGTAGAGCTGTTGTACACTAGTGGTAGTGACTGGGTTCATAAAATATTTATCAATCAGTCAAAAAAAACCCTAAAAGGTCACAACATGCACGCGGGAACTGAAGATCCTTTTTCAACAGAAAAATGCAATATTCTCCTAATGTACTCAGCTTTACTGTGTGTTGGATGCACTTCCTGCAAGACAGCTGTAAGGAGCAGCATCTGGGCTGTTGAGCTATAGTGTTTCTGTTGTGGAAGTGTTACTTGGGACCATTTTCTCTCCTTTGGTGACTAGCAGTATTCAGAAGTGGTTCTTGGGAGAAGGAGGGTTTCTTTCTTGATGGTTATTCTCTTGACTTTTGCAATGTTTTTTTTGAACTGTTGGATTTTCAGAATTTTGTATTGACTACAGTGTGTCATGATAAAACTAGGATTCAAATACTAGGCAGCAAATCACCAAGCTCTGGGGAAGTGGTTAATTAGCAAAAAAGAAAACTAATCATTGGGAAGAGTGAAGTGCATCAAGCTTGTATTTTATGTCTTTTGGTTTGGTTTTCTAGAAGTAGTAGTACTTTATTTGGTATAATCATGTAACTGTTTTAGTCAACTTAAGTGGGGGCAGAGAGAAATCCTGCTTCTGTTTCACAGCACTTTTACAAAAAATTTATTTTAGGTAATGTAGTTGTAGCCTTCTCCAAGTAAGCATATTATAAGTTAGTTTATATGGAAGGGAACTATTTAATCAGAGGTGAAGTTGTAACTTAGAGGACTACTTTTGATATAAAATTTATGCTTCCTGTATGACACATAATTTTTACCTAGCCAGCAAATCCTTGCCAATAAGGAACAGATGATGTGATCATCTTGATTTGTATGTTACTAGTCTTCTGAAATGTCCCCTATGTTGTCTGTGGTAGGCAGTAGCTAGGGATTTTTTTCTAATTCCCTAGTTACTTTTGGTTGTGTACTAGAGGGCAGGGTTTTGATATTATTGCATGTACTGTATTCTTTTTCTACTTACAATCAGTATTTGAATACAAAAATGGGACCAGGTTTTCTAATTTTCTACTTATGCTGTCTTGGTTTTGAAAGAGCTGGTCTCTAAATCAATATGTAATGCAGGCTTTTTGTTTGTATGTTTGTTTTAATGATGTTGTCAAGTGCTAAATAATTTTTTTAAGGTGAAGATCTTCCTTTCAGTGACCACAAGTGAAATATTAAGGTGAAGAATTTAGATACTTGTACTTACCCTATTCCTACAATCCATTTATCTTTGACTTTGAGTCTTCACTATGAACTAGTCCTATGACTTCAGGAGATGTTTTCAGACTGATTCCATTGAAGAGTTTGGGTTGTGAAGATAAAGCTAAGTTTGAGGCAACGGTTCAGGAAGTTCTTTAGCTGACAAAACATGACCTGCAATATTACAGGACCATTTCTGTTAGAGTTGTGCTGATGGTTCAGTTTGTGTGCACATGTGTTGCTGTGTTTCATTCTATTAAGTTGTTTCCAGTTGTACAGTAAAGCTTAGTAGCTCTGTTTCTTCTGCCATGGTGTGACTGTTACCCATGAATGTTAGGAATCCTGTGGAAGTCGTGTTGTCTCTGGGTATTCTGTCAGCTTGCAGATAAGAAATGAGTTGATGCTGTTATGTTCAAGTTCCCAGCAAGCTGTTAGCTTTGTTTTGTTAAGCCTTGTTACTGATATAGTGATGAGTTAAAAGGTCAAAAAATTGCAGAGGCTTCTCACCTCTGGCCACTAGAAGTCTCTGTGGAACAAAAATAAGATGTACAGCAGGAACTAACATCAGGGGAGCTTGCCTTGCTTGCTCTTGCGAATGTCATTGTGTGACTTAGTTTTCTAGTGGTGCTTAAATCTGGTTACCTGGAGAGTAGTAACCCATTAGGCACATGCAGGATACATAGGCAGTATTTAAACCTGATGAAACCAGGCCAAAATACTGTGCCTCAGTGGCCTGCCAAAGCTGAACTGCACGGAGCCCAAGAGTTTGTGCTTGTGTGTGAACTTCTGACGTGGTGCATGAGGTTTACCATTCATGCCAGCCAGCCAGTGGGCAAGTGACCTGTTCATGCACATAAGAACTGCCAAAAATATTTTGATTTCAAGGACTTGCACATAACATGCAAAGAGTTCCTCATGTGTGGTTCCCAGAATATGTGATGTGACCCAAACCACTAAGTTGCACTGTGCAGAATATTCCTTCATCTCTATTCATGTGTGCATGGCTTCCTGGTGAAACTTTTCATTAGTTGTTTAAAAGGGTCTATCATCTTCTGTTAAATAGGCAAAAAATTGGTGCACTACACCTCTAGTTATTAGAACTACACAGAATTTCAGCTTGACCTGTACATGTTTACAGGTAGTGTTATCATTCAGTATTATCCCATTGTTTGGTGGTCTTCTTTTTACCAGCTATGTAATCAATAAAAAGGATTTTTCTGTTGCCCTTTTGGTGTCTTCTGTGAGAGAGTCTCCCCTTCCTTTCAATGTTTGTAAAGATGGTAAGATATTTCAGCAGAAAGGGAAAGATTTCTTTTCTTAGTTATAAAACATCAGAAATGAATGAATAGTCTTAAATTTGACAGAGTTGGATGTTCAGACACATAACTGAGAAATGGCAAATTGATTAATTTAATGGAATTGTATAGCTGTTTAAGTGACTGTTCCCTTAAGTGCCATGTTAAACATCAGCAATATGCGGTACAAGAAATTTGAATCACAAACATAAGTGATGTTATCTTCATGAAGATTGATGTAAAGAAAAAATAAATTGTTTATTACTTTATAGATTGCTCTGGTTCTTCTTCTTTTTTTCCCATAACAGATGGAAATATCTGCAGGTGTCATCAGAATAAACCAGTGGCAGAGCTTGCATTTTTGTCTGATCATGAGGTGTGAGAGAATCTCTATGAAGGAACATATGTGTAAATTTGGCTTTGAAGCATGAAGATGTGAACCATAGACATGTTGCATGCAGGTGATGCTGACTGGGTAGACTTGTCATTGGTGTCCTTCATTTTTTGGAGAAGAGGGCAGGAGACAAAATTTTCATGAGTGTTCACAGGAATTTTCTGAATTGACACACTTTCTGGGAAACATTTGTATAATATCTCCTGGCACCCCAAAAGCTTTTTTAGGAAGCTTGGTACTGATGTTCTGACACAGTCTTTTGTAGTCAAATAAATAATTTCAGCTGTTTTGAAAATTTAACCAAGTACTCCATTAATTTGGAAATCAAGTCTCAATATCTGTCTTTCAGATATGAATTTTGCACTTTGGAATTCCTCAAGTCCCTTAAAGAGGGAATACTTCAGCTACTTCATGTTACTTAATAGCTACGTGTAAGGGAGGAAGGAAGAAGAGTTGGAACATGACTGTAATTTCATATCCAAGCCTGTCTTTGGTATCAGAGGTGAATAGTGCACAGTTCTTGTCCTCTGGCTCTGCTGCACAATGGCAAGCTGTTATAGGAGTAGATATTGGCACAGCTGGAAATCTGTTCAAAGGGGTTGCAAAACAGGATAGAGATCAGCAGTTGAGGCAGAACACAACTATGGCCTAAGGACCTTGTGTCCTGTATACTGAAAATTTTAAGTCAGAGAAGTAAACAGAAAATTCTGGGAAGAGAGTGCAGGGGGAGCAATGTCCTCACACGGATACTTGGCATGTTTAGCTTGAGTAGGTTGTGTTGCCCTGAGCAGCTGCTGGGGCCTGCAAAGAACAGCTGAGACTCCCATTTGCTCCTTAGAACTAGATTTGAAGCATCTGCTCTCAGTGGGATTGCAGTGAGGATGTGAGTGTGGCTCATGTATTGTTAAAAACCTGGTTCCTAAAAAATGCATAACTCAGTATAAACACAGCTGGCCTGCTCTAAACTGAGACCAAATACCTGCAGAGTCTCATCCCTGCCTTAGGGATGCAGAGAACACTCTGAATCTGTTGGTATCAAGGTGTCAGGTGTTCCTTCTCTGGGATTTTCAGAAGTGCTAAACATAGCTTCCTTATCTGCAGCTCCTTGACCTCAACAGAAAGCAGAATCCATGTAGTGCTGAAGCTTTAAGAATTCCCACACATGAAGTATGTTCCCTCAGATAATGCAAAGGAAGGGTGTGCTCTGCTTTGGAAACTTCCCCCCTGGATAACAAGGTAAAAGGTTCCATCAGAAGTTAGCAGAGTAGTATTTTCACTGTGATTATCAGCTGTAAAAGCCACATTTGTCTACAGTTTAAGGATGCCCACCTGTAGTGTCAGCTTTTCAGATCATGAGACTAGAAAGCAAACCTCAGGACTATATGCTGAATGTGATTTTAAAAATGCAGTTATTAAAAATATATCTCTCCATATATTATAATTATAACGTTCAATATTAGAATATTGGTAAATTAAGATGACTTTGGCCAACTACAATTCCCCCCAGTCTCGAGCAGCTGCATTCTGCCTTTCTCTCAAATGCAATGTCCCTTTGGTATGTACAAACCAGCTAGGTTGTGCAGTGAGTTGCCCCTAAGATGTCAGGTTTGAGCTGATGAATGGAATCATTGATGTCTTCAGGCACTGTGATTGGTGATAAAACAGTGGAATATTGCTATTTGCTTGTTTTAAAAAGTGCAAGTGGTGTTCTTCTGGTTTTTAATCCTGGAACTCCTCCTTTGGAACAAATTTGGAACCCATAAAATATGGATTTCCTACTTTGTCACTTCTGAAGGAGGCTGGCAAATGTGTGGCTGCAGTGTTTGCTGGTGCTCTCTACTTGAAACACTGCTCAGGTTTGAGTTGCCTTTCTTTCCCTGTATGCACATAAAGGTTTTTTACCTTCATCCAGAGATGTTACAAAGAAGTCTTGAGTTAGTGTTTTAAGGGTGAATAACATAAGCATGAAAGTGCAACATCCTACTTAGGCAGAACTTGGTTTGGGCTTACAAACCCTATGGGCATGGCAGCAGGGGTGGGATTCAATCTGCCTTCGCTGCTCTTGGAAACCTTTATTCAAAGTGAGGTTATTCTTGGTCTAGGGAGAGCTTGTTGCAATTTGAAAAGCAGTTGTAGCCTCTCAGAGTGTTTTGTTCCCTTCCTTGCAGCCAGGAGCAAACAAAAGTGGCGGCCTTCCTCATGTGCCCTTTTGCTCTGAGAATTTTGTAGTATGATTGCTGTAACTTCCACGTGATCAAATCCTGTTGTAGAACTAAAGATGAGAAATTAATTATCTTTATTTCACTTTGAGAGAGTTCTGAATGCTTCCACTGCCCTTTGAAACATTTACTATTGCTCCCATTTCCTGTTCTCCACCCTGTGTAGTATCAGATTCAGCCACTTTCCTTTTGGAGTTGGAAGAGCTGGGTGGAACTCGTGGGCTGTGAACACCACTCCCAGGGCAGGTGATCAGGGGCACAGTTCAGTCCTCTTGACTTGGGACAAGCCAAGTTTCTTTTTAACTGTGATAATAAAAACCACTGCCTTTAGGTACTTGCCTAGAACAAATCACTCTTAAATTTATCTATCTTCACACCATACTGCAAAGGAAAACATCCTGTTTATTTATGTATGATAATTTGACATTACCATTGTGTTACCTTAATCACATAGAGGATTGGAAGAGAAGGCAATCTGGTACTTGTAATTTATTTTGAACATGGGAACAATCTCACTTTTTTTTTTCATTAGCAAATGATGGATATTAATTTTCCCAGAAGAAATGTAAGGAGACCTAAAAGTGTTTACTGTGATAACTGTGTGTCAAATAAAGCTGAAGAAAATCTAGTTTTACAGGTTTTGGGGATGTCTTTATGATAGAAGAGTTCACAGATGAAGGATGTCATTGATGGAAGGCAACACTAGCGCTACAGCAGCTTGGGAAGCAGGATGGCAGAGGTTTGTTACAGTAGTGCATGTTACACTATTCATTGAGCTGCACTATGAGATCTAGGGAGCCTGTGCTGTTCTTTGTCTCAGTGGTCTCTTGGAACAACGAGCAATTTCACTGGGTAATGGTGAGTTTCAGACCATGCAGTAACCAAATCTAGGCTTGTGTTTCAGCTTGTAGAGAATACAGAAAGAAGGCTGATACAACCTAAGTGCCTCTCTCCATTGGATTTGCCTCCTCAGCCTTATTTTCTTAGTACTGCTTTCACATATCCTGTATGTACTAAAGCAAGGAAATGGGATTCCATATCTGAGATGTTCTTCCCCAGTCAGCCTGGGTGAGCTGTGTTGGACTGGAAGGCTTTGGACCGGCCCAGCTTGAGGTATCTGCATCCCGTCAGGGGCAGTCTGGCACAGTCGGGGTGGTGCTGGGTGCCCCGCAGGCTGCATGGGCCCCACAGTGCCATCCAGACACATTGCCGCGGCCGGAGCGATGGATCCGCTGCCCCTGCAGCCAGCCCGGCCCCGCCCGCCCTCTCCTCACGGGGCTGCCCTGGGCGGAGCGCGGAGCCGAGCCCGTCCCTCAGGGCCCGCGGCGGGCGGGGCCCTGCGGCTCCTCCGCCCGGCACAGCCCGGCCCGGCCCGACCCTGCGCTCTCCGGGAGCCCGGCGGACGCGGTAAGTGGGCGCTGCCCCCTCAGTTGGCAGCACCTCCGCAGGTTCCCTTCTCCGTGTTCCTCTGGGTCTGTCCCTTACGCAGAGCTCCCCTCACGGCGCTCCCTCTCCGTGTCCCGCCTGTGAGGGGTCGCGGCTGTGCAGTCCCTCTGGCCGGGCAGCTCCGCGGCCGGCGGCGGGTCCCTCCCGCGGGGATGGGGGGGTGCGGACCCTCGGCCTCTTCAGGGCGTCTGCGCTGGCTCTGTGTGTGCCCGCAGCCGCCAGCCGGGGCAAAGGCAGCTCCCCGCAGCATCCCCGCCACGAGCCGCTGTCCCCGAGCAGGTCCCGCAGGGGCCGGGCAATGCAGCGGTGCCACAAGTGCCCCTGTTGGTGTTACAAGCCTCTCGGTCTGGCGCGGTTCCTGTCCGAGGCCATCGGGGACATTCAGCCAATGCTGTGCTCAACTTGCATCGTTTATCCGCAAGTTTCTTCCTGCCTTTTCCCTCAAGCCGCTTCACTTGGGTTTCTTTACACCTGTTCCTCTGGCCAGTGAGCCGGGGGTCCTGGAGCAGCACAGCACGGTGGAGGGGACTGGTTTGGCTGGCCTGCATGCGTGTAGGGGACAGTCAAGAAGGAAAATGTGTGGCAATTGCTCCTGCTTTGACTGATCAGTCACCAGCTGCAAAAGGACCAAAGTCACGGTGCTCATCTGCTTCATGCGTGAGGTAAAAGCTCATCTCTGACCCTTTTTTGAAGCATCAGCTGGTTTCAGACTTTCCTGTGCCTTTCAATTGTGCAAGAAGCACAGATCGCAGAGACGAGGTTTCCCTTGACTTTGGGGCAGTGTGAGTGATGTGCAGCAGTAATCCTTGAAGGCGCCTCAGGGACGGGGACAGGGCTCTGCCCGTGCCAAGCCAGCGTGCCTGGCCTTGCGGGCTTCCCCTGCGCCCTGAGTGTCCATCCAGGCTGTGTTCCCACCCAGCTCATCGCTCAGGCACGCCGGGCTTTGGGATCCCTGCGCTGGGCTGGGAGCTGGGCAGCTGGAATTAGCTGCAGAGCCAATGTGGTTTGTACGTGTGCTTGAAGCGGAGGCTTGGAAATAGTCTTGGGTCATTTGCCACACATGTAATTATTGCAGGGTAAATTTGGGAGGTCAGAAAGGGAGCCCTTGTGAGTTAGTGGCGGGAGCAGTGATTCCATATCACTGGGATTGAATGCTCAGGTGGTTGGTGTGTTTTGTGTTCTTTATAGACACACAGTAGTAATAGTTGCCTTTATTTCCTGGCAGAAGAGTTTTTAGGCTACTTTTGTTTTCTGATAGGAAAGTGTTTCAGTGAAAATAAGGGTTTGCTGGAACTGATAGAACTTTTAACTGTGCTACTCTTATTTGGAAGTAGAAGGTAAAACCCACTTGGATTGTTTGGGGTTTTTTTGCTGTTGGAATTGATTGGTCTTTTGTGGGAGAGAAGAGAAAGAAAGGTGAAAAAAGGAATGAAAGTGAAAGAAGAAAATACTTTAATGCTTATAAAAATCTCTTTACTTTTAGCATAAAACAACAAAACTAGAAGACAATATAACTTTAATTTGTTTAATGGGTTTGTTTTTTTGGTTTTATTTTGTGGGGTTTATTTCTTCTTTTCTGTTTGGTTCCCCCCCCCTTCATTTTCCACATCATTAATTTAAAACAGTCCAGTTTTGATTCTAATTTGGTTTTGGTCATTTTTCAGTATTATAAAACAGTTAATACAGGAGGTTTTTACTTTGGTCTCTTCTAATGGGTTTGGGATTTTGGGTTAGTGTAACTAATGTTTTGTAATATAAAAGCATACCAGAGGAATGCTTCTGAGTTTGGCAAAGGGTTTAATGATTCAGCTCATGTCAGGTGTACTTGAGAAAGTCAGATTATTCAGCTGTTACCTCAGCCACTTGAAACTGGTTTCCTTAGGACAGAAGGAACCCTGAGGGAAAAAAAATGCAAGGCTGTTGGCAAGAGAAGTGCTCCAGCAGTTTTGTTCTCACCTCTGATTTCCGTATTCTGCTCTTGTTTACTGATGGGTGGACATTTAATGTGGGTTTGACGTGTATAAACCAGTCACTGATTGTCACAGAATTTGGTAATGATGGGCTAATAACTTAACCTGTGCAGGGAAAACTTCATTAGAGAAGAGAAATAGAACTTACTTTCTCCTGCTCCTCTTGAGAGGAGCTGTGAGGAATCCCAGAGCAAAGAGTTGAGGAGAGGAGAGGCCAGTGTGGGATGGTTGGGCAATAGATGTGACATGTTCTGTTAAAGGACACAGAAGCTCATCTCCTCTGCTGAGGTTCCCTTGGAGCAATTAAGCTCTGGTCTGATTCAGAACTCACTGAAGCAGATACCTTCATCACCCTGGGTTTAATGAATTCTGGGGCAGCTCTTAAGTGATGGGAATGGCCCTGACTCACTGGATTGTGGTATTGTTTGGGCACATGCCCCTGAAGTGTTAGCCTAAGGTGTGTAGCAGGAAAAAAGGTTGGCCGTTGCTTGTTCCTCAGATCCTGAGCAACTTTTTTGTCTGAGTCCAAGATGAATGTCTGTCCATCTCTAATTCTGCCTGCCTTCACTGGCCACCATAAGAAAAAGCACCACCTGACTAGAAAAAAAAAAATAAGGCTCTCATTCCTGCTTTGATGTACTTGTGCTCTGTATTTGTAAATGGTGTCCAACAAAAACCTTATAGTGTAAGAAATCTTGGAAAGTGAAATCACCTTAGTTTCCTATGGTGAGAGAAGGGTAACATTCATGCTTGTGAATGGCACTTCTATTTCAGATGAATTTTAAGTGTGTGAAGATTATATTTCGTTGGCTTACCCTCTTGTGCTGTGCTAATGACAGTTGCTTTGGATCATCAAGTGTGTGATCTATTTTGGGCATTCGCTTAGTGTGACTGTTGGGTGAAAGCCAGGGAGAGATATCTGTGGAAGGCAGGATAGGATAACATGAAGTGACAGACATGGGAAACACTGGGGGTCTGAGCATTGTGCAACAGTTTTGTCTTCAGCCTTCACAAACAAGACTCTGAGCTTGAATGGGTTCTTTGTGGGAGATTTAACTCTGGTGCTTTGATCTCTGCAGAAATGGGTGTAAGAGATCAGCAGAAGGGATGAGAATTTCCTGGTTATTTTTGCATGGCTTCTACTCACCTGCAGAATCAGCTGTGTTTTTTGGAGGATGCTGAGAAATGAGTGAACTTGTCAATCAAACATTAAGTGATTGTGTTCACAGAGGCACTTCGGGTGGGTCCCATTCTCAAAGCAATCTTTTTAACTTGCTCTTCTGAATGGCAATGAACTCTTTCTTAAAACAAGAAAGACTTCTTAGGTGTATTTGATTTGATGAAGGGAGTAGTCAGCTTGAGGGATTTACAATCTTTGGGCAAGTCTCAGCAGCATCTCTTTTTACCTGGGCATTTTCCTGTATTTGCGTGTGCTCAGAATGTAATTTTGCAATTCAGGGTGAGCAAAAGGTTTGGGTTTTCAGCAAGGCTTGGCTTTGTCCTTTGCTTGCTTTTTTGAACTCTGTAAAGGCTGAACGCAGCCAACACTTAAGAAAATTCTGTTTTGAACAATAGCAAGCAATATTATATAAACTTAGTACAAATCAAATAGCTCAGAGATGTCCTCATTCTTGTAAATATGACTGAAGTGTTTATTGACTGTAGTTTCAACATCTGAGCAATAGTGGTCGGTGATCTTTTGGTGAGATGATGAAAGGTTACTTGAAGAATACATCAAGTATTTTTCACTTTGCACAAATCACTTTGTAATTTGCTTACCAAATTGAAATTTGAGTTGCTTATTTTCATTGAAAAGTTAAATTGACATTTTCATCCCAAGCATGAACATGGTTTTGTGAAGGAAATTATTAAGCAACAGAGTTAACAGAACAGTTCACCTGCCTTCACCTTGAAAAATGATGAAAATATCAACAAAGCCAGGATAGAAAGTGGGAAAATAATAACACACATTGCAGTGCATCATGCTCATCAATGCAAGTGTTGGTTTCTACAATGTATCTTATTAGTGTGGTGGTTACCCTGGGCTTCAGTGTCACAACCTGTGTGGTTTCTCTTGTTTGCCTTGGGTAGCCCAAAAAGAGAGATCATTGTGAAAACACTGTTACACAGGAGGGCAAGGGAGGTGCATTTGTCTCCATTAATGAGCTTTGAAACTGGGGTTTGAGCAGGTGTTTTAATAGGAATGCAGCAGCCTCCGAGCCCTTGAGCTATTCCATGTGCAGTGCAGACCTCCAGCAGTGCTGTTCTGGACAGCGTGGGAGGAATACCTTGCATCTCCCTCTCCTCACTGAGGCACCTGCGAGTGTGTCATGAAATGGCACAAATGGCACAAATGGGTGTGTTTGGGCCGTGGGGCAGGTGCAGGTCAGCCATGTCACAGCACTGCATGCCTGTCACCCCAGAGCTGGGCAGATACACGCCTCAGAGAGCACAGGTTGCAGTTCTGATGTGTAACTGAAATACTCCTCATCATTGGACAGCATCTGTGGCTGTAAGGATTGATGTAGTAGCCCTTCTGCTTGGCATAGAACAATCAAAGAATTTTTCTCCCAATGTGTAGGTTTTGCTAATATCAGCTAAAAATATATTTATGTAGAAGCGCTAGGAGACTTTCTGTTCCTTTGAAGTAATAGAAGGAGCGTATTTGGAAAGGAATTGATACTCAACATGTGTATTAGAAGCCAGTGGTTTGTAAAAAGGGCTGGGGCAAACAAAGCAACCAATCTTTTTTTCTGAGGTGAGTGAATGATGACAGCTTGGGTGTGTATTGAGGAATTGTTAGATTTTTACAATGTATCATCTGCTCACAATATTCTACTTTTTTTGAGAAAAATCTTCAATTTGTGTGCCTTTCAGTTTGTTAGGAATACTGCCATTGCTCTTTGATACTTAGTCCTGTTTTATAGGTCTGCTGAATCTCCTTGCAACACTGAGTTGAACTTATTGCTAAAGGATCAAAATGGAGCTTTGTTTGCTTGTGAAATATGCTTCACAATATGCACCAGTCAGTTGCCAATGACTGCAAGTTAAAAATCTGCAGCAGCTGTATAGAGATAAGGAACTTGGAAGTCCCCAGTGTATCTGAAAGAAGCAGCATCTGGGATTCATAAAGCAAACAAAGCCCATTACATTGACAAGATATGCTCTTAAGTGCAGAGATGTGTGGGAATAACTATATGTCTCAATGCAATTAGATTTTATTGTGCTACTAGAAGCCTTACAGCTATTTTATATGTTCTGATGTAAACAGTAGATATTTGGGCTGTTGGGCATAGTGCTGGTGTTCATCTCCACAGGAAATAGCAAATAGCTCATGACCTGACTGGCCAATTACTCAGTTCAAATCTATTCTGTTACCATAACATACATTGCTGTGGAGGTGTAGCCCAAGGAATTATGTGAGTTCTCATCTGCTCCTCTTCCAGAAGCAGCTCAGCATAATGCACAGATGCTCCAGTGCGCCGTGTGAAGCTTGGTCACAGAGATGATCAGTTTAAAAGATGGTGTTCAGGACACAAACGGCACAGTTACACAGAGTAGCACCTGTAGCAGATGCTGCTGGTGTTCTCCTTTGAAACATCTCCTGTGTGTGATGGAAGATGTGCTGAAAGCTCTGGAGAGGGAATCAGCACTTTTTTCCAGCAGCAGTTCAAATGTCTGTGTGCTGTCCTGCCCGTGTGCTTCAGGAGCACTGCCTGACCTGAGCAAAAGGCAGCTCTGCCTCCTGGTCTCCCTGGCTGAGGATCTGTCTGAGGGAGTCTGTAATGCTATTTTTTGTGCTTGCTCTCTTTGGTGTACTGCAGAGGCTTTATTTAAACTTTGTCAAGTTATTAATTCATTTTCCTTTCACTACGTTTGTCTTTCTTGGTATGTTCTGTGCTTCCAGTTAGTTGTGTTCTTGGGTACATCAGTGGTGGCCAAGAATCTCCTTTACTTAAAGGTGCTCATCTCTTTCCAGATTTGAGCCCCCACTGTTTGGCTGAGACTGCTGAATTAGTTATTTTGATAGATCAGTGGTAAATTTTGTCATGAATGAGCTGCAATGGATTCAAAGTGCCTATACCACAGATGTATGTTACTGAGACTTAGCCTCTTGCAAGATGTAATGAATGTCATTCTTCATTAATATTCTAGTTGCATCATCCTTGAGTATCAATGAAAGACCAAGTATGGCTTTCTTCAAGCAACAGAAGGTGGAGGACATTTATGAAATTGGGGAAGAGCTGGGAAGGTAAGGTCATACTGATGACACCATGTGATTCTAAAAGCTGACACGTGAGGATATTTGCTGCTTCCTTCTGCCTGTGATAGCCTAGATCAGTTACAATATACTGCAATAGCAACACACACCTTGACAAACACTGCACTTTGGATAGGAATTTTTTGTAGTTTTTTGGGTTTTTTCTTTAGATTAAATGTGCTAACTATTTTTTCTGTTTCTTTTCTTGCAACTAGGACAACAAAAGGTATGTTTGCATTGTCTTTGTAGATATGTGTCACCCTGTGTCCGTGCTTTAGACTTGAGCTCACATGCCTGTTCTCAGAGCCAGCTGGGAACCAGGGAGCCTGTGGTGCTGTCACCACAGACACAGCACTTCCACTTGTCCTGTTGTTTTGAGCAGCATTCCACAGCACTGCTGTTTTCAGCTGGCTCCAAGCACTGACATCACTTGTTCATATGTGCCTACAAAAAAAAGGAGCATGTATTCCTGAAAGGCTTTACCTCTCAAATCTTCAGTTGGACTGGCTAATGCTCGTAGATGGTCTTTAATGTATAAAGGCTTATCTGCAGGTATTAATTACAGGTGTAATTACCAACTGTTACCATGCTTAACCATGAGCGTGTGCTTAAACACTGCTGGGTTTGTGAACTGGATACCCGGGGTACTGGGTACTCAGCCTCTCAGCAACATACAGTGCTCTGGGTGAGGATGGCTGCTTCCTATTCAGTGTCCAGCCCTCTAATGTTTTTTGTTTTAATATGCAAATAACTAAATTAGGGCTGTACACAGGTTGGCTTCTTGCCCAATGTGTGGCAGTTGGTTTCCATACATGACTGTGGATGTGCCATGGCTCTTTCTCAAGGGTCAGTCATGGGCTCCATTAGAACATCTCAGTTGATGCAATGTCCATTTGGAATTTTTTATTTTCACTCTCAACTATTTAATTTTTAGAGTTACTGAGAAGACTTCTTTTAAGGGGAGGGGGGTTGAGGTTTGTTTGTTAATTTGTTTTCCATTCCCTTCCCTCTCAGGAAGGCCATAACTATTAAGTTTCCTGTAACTGCTTACTTTTAAGTATTGCTTAGTACTGAGAGTATCAGTCTGACAGTGAAAACCTGACAACAGTGAGGAGTAAAGAAATTCTGTGTGTGCATGGAGGGTGTAAGAGGTGTGGTTTTTAACAATGAGGTCCTAGGTTAAACAGTCAAACTACTAAAATGAGAAACTGGAGACTGAGTAATTTATTTTTACTTGGGTTTCTGAATTGGTTTTGGGAATCTTTTGAGATGATGAACATAATTCTCCAAGCTGATGGATATTGGGGATTTTCAATGGAGAAGTGTAGCTGAAACAATCTGGTGAAGGCTGGCCATTGCTTCTTGAATCAGCCAGAGAAGACTGGTCAAGGTTTGTGTGGTCACAGCAGCTCTCCTCCTCTTCAGGCTGCATGTATAATGTCACACTGTCTTTGTCAGTGTATTTTCACTTTCAGGTTTTGAGGGCTAGTGACAAATGGTATTTTGCTTTGCTAGAAGGAAGTTAACATGCTGGACAGATGGCAGTGACTGATCTTTTCCAATGCTGACTGATGCCCTTAGAACCTGTAGATGCCTTCTATTAGTTCAGTTTGCAACAACCTGTTAGTTACTGACAGGTAGAGGTAGGTTAAAGGATTCATTTATTATCATTCTGGTGGTGGAAGCCACAAAAAAATGTTTTCAAGCAACATCTGTGAAGAGTCTGTCCTGTTCTTGTTCTCCTCACTGAGTTTGTCACTTCTTGAGAACAAAACTAGTTGTTAACATGGGCCTAGTGCTTGTTCTAGCTGGGATTCAGCCATCAGATAAAATAGAGTATCTCAGTGACAGAACCAGCACCTGTTTATCTGAAAGTCTTTGCACAACACTCAGGAAAGGTTGATCCCACCACAGACTGCAAAGCCTGAACTCTGCTCTAGTGATGAAAGGAGGCACTTCCTGTCATTGTGCAGCATTGAGGGTGACCACAGCAAAGCTCCCCAGCTCGTGTTAAACCCTGCACACGGAGAATGTGGGCGGGCACTGCCCAGCCAGATCATCCTCGGGGTCCCTGCGGAGCTGGAAGCAGCTCAGAGAGAGCTGTCAATGGCGTGCCAGGGCAGGGGTGTGAAAGAAGGCATTTTGCAGAGAAGGGAGCAGGTTTTCCACGGCTGCAGCTGTGTGCTCTGACCAGCTGCTTAGCTCCAACATTCCCTCAGTCTTTCAAATATTAATCTTATACCAACCTCTGTTGCCCAACTTCTCCAAAAGTACACAGAGGGAGCAATCTGTCAGGCATGTGGCCTTAGAGACAACTTGCTGATGGCCTTGTTTGTTATAGCAGCTCTGTTTGGGAAGCTTAGCATGGCCTATGCTGAATGTGTGCAATACTTCAGATATACATATATAATTGTGTTGCTTCCCTCAAGATAGTATCAGTCACTTTCAGGTCTGTGGGGACTGAGGTTCTTTAGCCATAGCTGAAAGGAAGCTTAAAAAGAGGACTCTTTAAAGTGAATTTAGCAAATTTCAACATTGTAAAGAAATAATACAGCTTTAACAATTTGTACTGTTTTGAGGAGGGTCCTGGCCTAATCCACTTGCAGGGATGTTAACAGCATGACAAATCAGTGGAAATACTCCTTGAAAAATGTGGAGAAGTGAAAGCTAACTCGTCTTCTTGGGAATATGCAGCAGGTCAAATAACTGCTGCTTCTTGTGGCAAGGGAGGTGACAGCTGGAGACAACCAAGAATGGAGAGTCTTAAATCAAGGGCACAGTAGGCCCAGAGAACGAAGAACTGTCCTGCTGTTTCCAGGACAGTTTCCAGGAAAGTGGCAGCAGTAAAGCTCACTGGAAAGCCTTTAATGTAATGTTTCAGTTGTTCTGTTTTGGCTGGGTAATTGTGGCTTTTTACAACATATAAAGTGTTGTACAAACGTGCAGGAGCCCTTTCCAGCTGTACTAGCAAACACTGATGGTGCTGGTAGGTACTGGAATTTGAGATGTGCAGTGTGATTTATAAAAGGATGTATCATAGGGTCATTAATCTATTACCTAAATGTGGTGCCAGTGAGGCTGTGAGAGCTGTTGACATTTGTGCCTTCTGGGCAGTGTCACTGTTACATGCCAAGTTGGGGCTGAGGGTAGGAAGTGTCATGGAGCTTTTCCCAAAGTGTTTTTAACAGTGCCCATTGAGGAAGTGTGCTCCTTCAGGGTTGTGGGGGCCTGGCTCTGCTGCCCTGGGCCAGTGTCCTGCTCCTGCAGCTCAGCTCTGCAGCGTGCAACACTTAATAGAGAAAAACAGACAAACCTTGGAGTGATATTTCTGCGCGTGGAAATCTCCCCCTTTCCTTCACTGCTGTCCTTTCACTGTAGGTTAGGGGCTCTGCCTTCCTCCACAGTGTGGGCCAGCCTTACCACCTGCCCCTGCAGTTTCTTGCCTGTATCAGTAACTGGCATCTATGCTCATTTCTCATCTCCTGGGCTGGTCAATGCCTTCATGCAGAAAATAATCACTGTGATTCCTGTTGATCACTTTGGACATAACTGAGCCTCCAGTTTCTCAGCCCCTACTGACCTGGGCTGTGGTTTCATGTTTAAAGCCAAGCTCCATCTTTCATCAGTGGCTTGTTATGCCTCTTGTAGTTCCCCATCTCCAGCTACAAGTTCCTGCTTCCTCTGTGCTTGTGTGGGGAGGATGAACTCTGCTCTCTGGGAGGGAGATACCCCATTTTCTGGGTGAAGCTTTAAAGGGCAGCAAATGCAGCATTTTACCAGTGATCATAGGACCTTGGAGCCTGGCACCAGTCACTGTTCTGACAGTGTAACTAAGTATTTATTTATGTAGTGAAAACAAAAAGCAGAGATAACCCAGGTGTTCTTTGCAGGGCAGGAACCTGAAAATCTACAATGAAAAGTCATGGTCCCCAGCTAGTTGGACTCTCCCTGCTAAACAGAGCTGTGGTTGCAGTTGGTAAAGTTACCCTTAACTCACACCACACAGTTTCTTCATACCCGGAATGGGTTTTTTTCTAACTATAGAAATTTCCCAGTACTTTGCTTTCTCAGACATGAACTTTAACTCTGTTCTTTGATTAGTTTGCACTTTAAATTAGTTCTTTACATTTTGAAGAATAACTCTGGATTATTTTATCTTACAACACACACAAAGCAGACCTTTGTGTTTGATGCAAAATGTTAATTTAGTTCCTGAGGACTACCCAGCACTTCTGTTAATGTTTCTTGTTACAGATCTTGTAAGTCATGTTTCATGTATGTGAATCTTCTGCTGAAACAGTTTTGGCTGCTGGAAAAACTGGTCATAATCACTGTGATTGTTATCAGCTGTTTGATGCAGTCACTGTTCTTGAATTTTTTCTTTTTAGAACTTCTGTCTGGTTTCAGTATTAGTTTTCAGTGCTATCTTAACTGTTTCAAAATTAAAACATTTGTTACAGAAAGTGCAGAGAAAATTGAAGGTTTTGTTTTTTGGCTTTTTCCTAATAACAAAGTTGCTCTTCCTACAGTAAGAGAGAAGAGTTGGCCTTGGCCTTAATTTGTAACAAAGTCACGCATTCCTTATCATCAGTACTCACCTTGATGATGGAAATGATCTCAGTGTATCTCCTCAGTCCATGTCTGCCTTTGATAGTATAATTAGAGATAATGACCTGATGATGTGGTAGTTCTCACAAAGCTCAAATTTTGTAATGTTTTTAACCACCGAACAATAAGCAGAATATTAATCCCAGGAAAAAGACATTGAATATTAATCCCAATCTTTGTTTTGCCATTTCTGTAAAAATAAAACTATTTTTTCCATTTTGCATTGGAATAGAAAGCAGATGGAAATTTCAACAGCTAAGAAAATATATTGTGTATAGTATTGATTCCATACTTTTAAAATGAAAAATATTACTTATGAGTAAAAATGCACATGAAATAAACATAGTGCAGCTAGCTCAAATTCTAACTGCACTGGACAAATTAAAGTCCTGGACAAATTTCTAACATCAATGCAGAATAGAGCTCACAGGTACTTGTCTGATGGTCAAGGTCTCAGGTGACATCTGTTAATCCTTGTTAACACTCTACACCAGTTTGAACCAGAGTGAAGACCTGTTGTAATAGCTGAGCAGTGAAATGGGAATTTCAGCAACTCTTTGCAGTTTTAGCCTTACAGATAATTTACTGAAGTCTTGAATGAAATGCCAGCAGAGTTTCCATCTGTTTGATACATGAAGAAGGAGAAAAATCATTTAACTATCTAACTGTAATACTTCTCCCCTCTTACAATTCATGTGCTGCTGGGCCTGTTGCTCTCAGTCCGTATCTAGGTGTATTTGGACCTTTACACACCCAGGTGCAATGTGCCAACCTTTCTTATGCACATTACATCTGTCCTGCTGCTGCTCCATGTGGTGAGAGGGACAGCTTATCAGATCAGCTATTCCTGCTGAGCATGAGTCAGCTGTGACCTTCCCTGGCTCTCTGCACTCTGCTCATTGCCACTCCGAGCACTGATACTCAATCCAAAAGCCAAGTCTGATAAGCAGGGAGGATTTTTCATCATATGCATTTTATTCTTGAGCTTCAGATTACACAGAAAGCTTGCCAGGCTGCCAGGAACTTGTCAGAGCTGCTGGGCTCATGTTCTCTCACTGCTGACTCTGCATCTCCATCTCAGGAGGGGCTGATAAGGGCCACATTGATGGCCACTGCAGGACTGGGAAGTTTCCAAAAGCATTGAATAGTTTCAGGAGATGCTGTTGACGATTCGGGAGGTAGCACAATTTCTTGTGACTCATGGCTAAGGTGGTGTTTAAGGTATTAATTGTGTTACTGTATTGAAAGCTTGTAATGATTCATAGCCCTGTTCAGAAACATTAGATTTATCAAACTTCCTTTGACTTTCAAATGAGCTGCTCTCTACTTATTCTAGTAAACCAGATCCTTCTGTTAAGAGTCAATATTCTACTTTTCTGACTCTTTTGTGGCACTGGGCACAGAGATCACCTTTGGGTCAGGGTGTGTAGGTTACCCTTGTGTGAGTTCAGAGAGATGGAGGTGAAAGGTGCCAGACAGTGACTTTATAAAAGACAGAATATGTACAAAGGTGCTCAGCACTTCCCTTCAGGAATGTTGAAATTTATCCCCCAAAGTCACTTTGCTCTAGAGCATTACACAATCAGTAAAAGGTGAGTTGTGAGCAAAAACTCATAGTGTGTTTAAAAGTTGCAGCTGTTTTTTTTTTTCTTTCTACTACTTTTTAGTAGTCCAGCGAAATTCTATGAAATCCCCTATTTAAAAAGGTTTTGGATCATTCCGTTATAATCTGGCATCTGGTAGTTTAGGTTCTGTGTAGTTGCTTTAGGAGAGGTAATCACTTCCTTTGCATTTGGTTGAGGGGGGAAGAAAAACAAACAAGTGAACCAAAACTCAGTTTTATCTGAAGCTTAAACAGTAGTGACATTTGTGACAGTTTTATTTTTAAAACTCCTTATGAAGTTACAAGAGATGTCATCAGAGTATTTAACAGCAGAAGGTTTTGGGGGTTTTTTAGTTTTATTCCATAAAGCCTCATGGAAGCAGTGAGATACTTTCCCTTTGGTGACCTTGCCGTAGAATTTCTGATTTAGTGTTTCAACTATCCTACTGTAATTTCTTTATAAATGCTGTGCTATTGGACTTCCTATTTATTTACTGTGTAGATTAAATTTTGGTGTACCAAAATCCTGGTTTAGTCTAAAACAAAAAGTCTATTAAAAAAAAAATGTACTGCAAATTATTGTCATTTACAGAAGGCTTTTACATCTTTATAGCTGTGATTACAGAATTCCTGCAAAATCCCTCCATTTATATATATATATATATGCTTTAATGCATATATTTTGTGAATCTTACATGGCCTTTAGTTGATCTGTGTTTCATAAATGAACAGAAAGCATAAAAATAGATTCTCAGTGTTGTTCCAAGCAGTCCTCTCTGCTGGGAAGAGCACTCAGTGCAGTTGCAAATAGCAGAAATCATCTCTGAAGTGTAAGCAAAGAGGGGGGAGAGTATTTAGTTTAATAAAACTATGGTTGAGCAATTGCTCTGATCACTTAGAAAAAAAAAGGGTGAAAAATATGTTTTCCTCGAATTCAGCAAGAATTCTCCAGGGCTTTGCTTTGAAAGTTAGCAAAAAATCCAACTATAAGTGGATAAAATTACTCATATATTTTTCCAAGAAAAGTAAATAGGAATGAAAAAGATGGAAATGTAATAAGGTGCAGACTTTCTAAGCTTGAGATGACCAGTTAAAACCAGTCAAATTTAATAGTGGCAAAAAGACAGGATGAACAGAACTGCTGACATTATAACAATGGATGTAAATGCGAATGAATTATCCTCTGCTGAGCTAAACACACCACCTTGAGTATAGAGAAGCCCTGTGTTCAGGTTGGCTAAGTACTGTTATTGTGGTTATGTTTATGTCTATTAACTCATGCATGTACACAGGATGATTTCATAATATATTTTTAGTATTTTTAAACTGTCATGCAGTCACAGTACTGCCTGTGAATTTAAGCAGTTAAAAACTGGTCTAGGTCCTCTTCGGTTTTATTTTAGCCTCCTTTCAGGTCATGTATTCTTGTGCAGGAACACCTAGTGAATAAAATATGAATTATTATAATTGCACTTCTAGTGATATCTAGTGACATGGAATTAATTTGTATCCTTACCCCATATAATGTTATTTCATTTTCTAGTAGTATTACCTGTATTTTACAGACTTGGGGAAATTAGGTACAGAAGGACAAAGGTGTTACTTTCCATCAAGTGTGTAGAAACCTAATTACCGTTAAAGTCAGTGGGAGGCTGCCTAAAATCCCTTGCAAATCTGTTCCTCAGTAAATTGCCCTGGCTCGTATAGGGAGTTGTGTCACCTCTTGACTGGCAGAATGCCAGAGCACTGTCCTTTGCCCAGGTTCATTTGCTTTTCAATGAACTTGTTGAAAGCATATTTCAGTCTGAAGTGTATCTGTCAATGTGTTCTCATATATCATGTCTTCTATGGGAATTTCAAATTCTTTAGAATTCTTTAATGAATGAAGTGAAGTTGAATATGAACAAGACATAAAGAAATAGACTGAACATGAAGAAAGGGAACATGTGTTTGGTATTTGGGGAAGAAATGGTTTGCTGTTCTCAAATGATAGAAAGAATCAGCTTCCTGACTTCTCCCCACTCAGGCCTCAGAAAGCCTGACTGGGGTCAGGTAACCTGTACTGTCATCTCAGTACTTTTCTGTTATATATTTTCAGTGTTTTGAGAAGAGCTCCTGAGCCATGCAGTGTTTCAGGAACATCGGAGGAAGACTGGAATAAACCTATACTCGTGCAAGCAGTTGCTTAACAACTCTCTTTATTCTAAAGCTGTGGGGCAGCCGCTCTGCTGGGCACTGGGGCATTTCAGACTGGCATCTGCACTGCTCTTGCTCTCAGGTGACATTCTGCCCCAGAGCATTACCCTCCAGAACCAGTATTAGAAGGAAACTTTGACAAAGAGCAAGAAGTTGTCCTGTTATTCTGGATTGTCCAGCTTCTCTCTTCCCACATCCTTTCTTGAAGTGCATGATGATTAAATGAGCTGAACTTGTGCTCTTCTAAAGCATGCTTCTGAAAATAGACTCCAAAACCACCCAGTAATATTGTCTCTGTGTTTTTATTCAGTGACAAACCTCCTACATGATAGTAGCAATGCAGATGATAGGTTGTCTTCATTGCTGGGATAAATTCCATCATTACTGATGGACAGATTTGATGTTGTAACTAATTATATTATAACTGACACGATGCAGCTGCTATTGTTCGTACTCTTCAGCTGTTTCCACAATTAAGGGTGCTTAGTGTGTGACAAGGCTGTTGCATAGCTGTCCAAAATATTTCTGGAAGGGAACAAATGTAACTTCTTGGGAAAAAAACATTTTAGAAATTAGAAATCGTAGTGTCATTAAGTTTGGAAAAGATTTCAAAGACCAATGTCAAAGGCCAGGCGTATCCAGTTTCTCCAGGAGAATGCTGTGGGGCACAGTGCCAAAGGCTTTACTGAGGTCCAGGTAGGCTCCATCCAGAAGTGTCAGTGTCTGAGCTTATCCTGCATGTGTTGGAAATACTTCTGTTCATGATCCAAGTCATCTTTGTTTTAGCACTGTACTAAAACCCATAAATTCTGGCAAGGTCATTTGGCTGAAATTTGGATATCTGAGCTGTGAAATTCAGTTTCAAGGCTAATATCAGGTACAAATGCCACATGTGAAGTTATCTAAATGGCTTAATTTCTCAATGCTGTCAGCTTATGTGTCTGGAGGACATATTTTCCTTTCTTCTGCTTTTTTCCTAGCCTAGGTCAAAAGTTTTGGAAGCTGACAGAGTTTGATTCTTATGGTCTGAATGCAGATGCATGAGAAGGCACAAAACCACTGTTGCCTTGCTCCTGACCTTACAATCTCTGTAGCTGACAAGGAATCCAAAGTGTCTGACTGTGATTATAAAATGCCTGCGATGCATCCTCTTGTTTCATAGCAGAATGAGCCTCCAGGAGCTATTAATTAGTAATTGCATTGCAACTGTCTTAAATGTCACAGGATAAGAAACTGAGCATTTGTGGCCTTCCCTGTCACTTGTAACCTCTTCTCCTCAATCCTAAACTCTCCCACTGAACAGTTGTCTGCAAAAGCCTGTTTTAAAGGGAGATGGAAAATGGCATGAATGCTGGGACAGGAGCAGCAACAGTGTGGGTTGGTGACCACACATGCAGGGGAGCAATAGTAAATAACAAGAGAATTGGTACTGTAATAGTTATAGTCTGGGACAATTATTTATGTCAAAGGAGAAGACAAAAATTCCTATGCTGTGTCATTATTACTTTTGTAAGCTTTTGCATCCACAGAAATGTACAAAATCCACAGTATCACTGGAATTTCTAAATGGAGAAGTGACTGTGTTTGTTCCCATAATCAGCACTCATAAAAAAATATTTTCTCCTGAACTTTGACAAAATTTGTCCCTAGAGAGGATTCAAGGAAACAAGCACAGGAACATTAATACCATGTTTCTTCAGAAAGTCTGAACCAAGCAAGATGCACGTCTTGCAAAATATGATCCAGCAAACCAGAAAAACATGAAAATTGTGATGTTTTACACGAGCAGCTTTCAGCACTACAAAACAAGCTCTTTTAGTAGAATGTTTAAGGCAAGTTTGGGAATTTTGTAGTGGGAAGTTCTCTAGGGTTTGCAGGTAATGATAAAAGCAGGAGAAATGTGAATGAATTAAAGCATGTGACAAATGGCCACAGTCTCAATTCCATTTGTGAATGATTATTCCCAAAGGGATAAGTACTCCTTCCCATCTGTTCCTGCCTCCCTCCTGGGAAGGGTTTAGGATATATTATGAAAATGAAAGACTGAAAGAAGTATGTCAGGCTGCCTGGCATTTGTTTGAACTCTGAAATGAGAGGCTGCCTCTGCCATAGGGTGGGAGCCTTTGAGAGCAATTGAGCACCAAGTGACACCTTAATTTTTAATTCTACACCTTTGTGTTTTTAAGACAGACTATTCAGATGTGTGTGTTGATGAAGCACTAATACAGCATCTAATGAGGCACTGAATATAATTTCTGTGTATGCTGCATAATTTAAATACCAACTGCACTTGCATTCCTCGTTTACCAAGCCAGTGAATGATATAATAATATTGAAAACAACAGCTCAGTGCTTATACAGTGTGGTCATGGGAGGATGCACTTAGTGAGTTTGTTTGTGATTCTTATAAAGAGATCCTCTCTGATAAAATCACAGTAGCTAAAGATTATGGTTACCTGAAAGATGAGTCTTTTCCTTCCAAGTTTGGATATAATGTCCTAAATAAGGAAGTATCTGATACTAAATGTGTATTCAGGGACTGGAGATCTGCCAATTCCTAGGAGATAAGGCAGGAATTTTGCACTTGGAGTACATTAGGAGCCGCAGTGAGGAAAGTTTTACTAGCAAATTGCAAGAACATGCCTTTTAACCTTAATGCAGCCACTGTGCTATTTGGTACAGAGGGAAATTCTTTGTCCTTGAGGTGCAGTGAGAAACCTGCACTTACTATAGTTAGATTTACAGCCAAATTATCAAGTGAATGCATAAATACGAATAAACATTTTTTTTAAATTTGAAAATTGGTTGCTGGAGGCCAGTTTTGCATTTCCAAAGAGTTATCATTCATTTGAGTTCTTCTCTAGGGACTATTCTTAAAGACAAATATTTTAGTGTGTGTGTGTTCTTTCAGAGCATCAGTGGTGTGTTGCAGACTTGAATGTCTTAAGCATTACCAAGTGAAGTAGTGGTAACTTGAACCTTTTGAGGCAGATCTTACTCATTTAAACATGAACTGTTTTTAGAGGTTTACACTCCTTTTGTCAGTCATTGTTTGGTTTTGCTAAATTTCAGACACAGTAGGAGGTTACCTTGTTATGCTCTGCTGCCTTTGACTGCAGAGTGCTGACAGTCCTCACTCTTGTACCAAGAACAAGCTCAGTAGTGCTCTGCAGTGCTGCTTGGGGCTTGCAGGATCAGGCTTTGTATGGGACTGGCTTATTTGGGAAGCTGCCATGTAAAAGCCTTAAGAGCATTTTTGTTGTCTCCTTGTCCTCGCAGTGGCCAGTTTGCTATAGTGAAGAAGTGTCGGGAGAAAAGCACAGGGCTGGAATATGCTGCCAAGTTCATCAAGAAGCGCCAGAGCCGGGCCAGCCGGCGCGGGGTGAGCCGCGAGGAGATCGAGCGCGAGGTCAGCATCCTGCAGCAGATCCTGCATGCCAACATCGTTGAGCTGCACGACATCTATGAGAACAAAACAGACGTGGTCCTCATCCTGGAGCTGTGAGTAAGGGCCCTTCCCTGCAGACATGGCAGAGGTGAATAGAAACCAGAGAGCACTGCAGAGGCTGCTGGGGCACAGGGGCACTGATAAATGGATGGAGCTGTTGCATTCTCAGGCTTCACAAATCTCAGCAGGAGCACTGAGTGAGGTTGGTGGTAAACAGCTTCCCCAGCTCCTCCATGTGCCCTGGGGATACAGGTGCACCTGAACATCAGCTGAGGTCATTTGATACTGGGCCAGGGAATCTTGTCAACTTGAAAACAGTTTACTAAGGGAGGGATTACCTCATGTCTGCCTAGGGCTGCCCTGACATAAACCTTGGAGGAAGTGCAAGTGGCTGCTGAATGCTCATTTTATTTTTCTTCCTGCTTTCATCTCTTTCAATACATGTGAGGCCATCTAGCCTTTTCCAAAATTCGCAGCCATTCTCACTACTTCCATATTTTCCTCATTTAGATCAGCTAGAGGAGAAAAGGGGAGGAGGGCAAGGGAAGAAGGTTTTTTAATCCCTTGGCATTGACTGTTGAGGATGAATAGCAGCAGGATGGGAATGAAGAAAAGCTGTTTACTCTTGTGCCACCATATAAGGGGGGAAAACCACTGCTGTTTAGGTCCTGCTGACAAGTGAACCTCCTCACCCCTACATGCAAAATGATGCAATTTTTCAGTGTGTATGGGGCAGGAAATACAGTCACCATGCTTGAAGTTAGGTAGACCATATATTCCCTAGGACACCAGGACCTTGTGTATGGAATCCAGGCAACGAGGCTTTTATCCCTGAGGGAACTTTCTAGAGGAGCCGGCATTTAGGTCAGGGAGCATTCCTGCTGCAATGCTGGAAGATGGCATATGAGTGATGATGAGCATCTTTTAACTTTGCAGTATGTCTATGGCCAAATGTTGGTCTCTGCAGCCAGGCTCTGGAAGACAGGGAAGGAGCTTGCTCTTTCTCACTGGTGACTACTAAAGCAACCTCCTGTTTCATTACCTTCTGCTTTTCCCTGTCCTCATGTGGCCTGACATATTTTGTGTGTTCTTTTGTCAGGCTGTAACATATTGCAGTTTGTAAAAATCTGCATGCAACAGAAATTTGACCTGATAAAGGCCTCTGCATTCAGCTGCTGTATACAAATTGAGGATGATGATTATTGCTAATAAAGATAATTAAATTCTCTCTGTAAACAGATAATCTCTTCCCCTCTGACACCCTGCTCTCAGTCTCATATTCTCTGGTGTTTATCAAAGTAAGTGTAGCAGCACCTGGCCAAGCAAGTATGGTAATCTACAGTGAACTTCAGCTTCAAAAAAATGGCCCCAGAATTGCTGGGTAATTGAAGAAGCTGCCCTGGTGTTTGAAAGAGGATTTGTCTGAAATGTTGACCCTCTCCCATGCTCACGGCACTGGCAAAACCATCTCCTCTTTTCAGAGAGGTCAGTTCTGCAGGTGCTGGTTCTCCTGTTCAGGAGGAGTGCCAGGTCCGTTGCTGTGAAGTGCAGTTTGGCAGGTACATGGCTTCTCTTTCCTTCTGCACATTGTCCAGGGACTTGCCCCCAGCTTTCTGTGGGGCTGTTGTTTTCTGTGTCCTGGGCCCTGCCTGGAGCCTGCTTTGCCCAAGCAATCTGGAAGCAGATTGGATTGAAAACCAGTGTCTCCTCTACAGGTTCTCTCTTCCCCAGTGTTCTCTACAACAAAACCTGTCCAGAAAGGCTGATGGTTGGTAGGTGTCACCTAGAAAAGAAAATCAAGAGATGAAGTAACAGTCTCACAGGTTGAATAACTGAGATTAATAGAAAGGAGAAGGTGGCAGCTAAAGACAGTAGTTGAGTAGACTTTTTCTAACTGTATTGAGGTTCTTTGCTGCTTTACTTTTCTTTGCTTGCATTTATGTTATGGATTACAGTGCAGGAGATAACAGGATGTTTTTTGGTGTGTTTTGCAGGGTTTCTGGAGGAGAACTTTTTGACTTCCTGGCACAGAAGGAGTCTTTGAGTGAAGAGGAAGCAACCAGGTTCATCAAGCAGATTTTGGATGGTGTGAATTACCTTCACTCTAAGAAAATTGCTCACTTTGATCTAAAGGTAAAGATGTTAATTTATTCTTTGGCTGATCTGTAGCTGCTAATTTTGATATTTAATATGGGTAAGGTCAGGTGGTCACTGAAGATGTTGCAAGAATTGCAAGGTAAAAATCAGAAAGCTTAAGCAAAGAATCATTAAACTGACAGTGACTATCAAATGACCTATTATATATTCACTTAATAACTCTCCTGGGTTTTAAAGGACTGGATGTGGAGTTTAGCAAGTGTTAAATTAGAGATGTATTTTTAAGCAGTGATCTGATCAGATAGAGAGTAGTTCATCATTATCTCATCATTTGACAGGGCTCCATTGCCTGCAGTGGTGCTATAATGGTTTATACCACCTAAGGAATAAAACAGCCCTCCATGAGGTAGTGACAGTGACTTTTTCTATATCAGTCTGTTCTGTCTGTTCTAAAGAAGCTTACCTTATCTGTAGTGAACATATATGCCCTAGATCCATGAAAGAAAACTGGGCTTGTTACCCTGAGGCTAAAACATGGTTGGTCCAATGACTGTAAGAATAAATTATTCATATGCTCTGTTTCCCAGTGCAGCTCTGGCTGAGAGAATGTGTTAGCAGGAGCGACTTCCACGTTAGATTCTGCTCTGGAAAAGCCAGGCAGCTGCCAGCAGGGAATCAGACTCTCTCGCTGCTGCCCTCAAAGTTATGATTAAGTTGTGACAGATTAAAGCATTGAAGCTCATCATGGGAGATAAATTGAACCCATAGTTACTCTGAAACCTGTGAATTCGGGCCATGGAAGGGAGTAGCTAAGGCTGAGAAATTTACTTGAAGAAAGGACTTTATGAAATATGTTGGATCTGGTAAAAAAGTAAAGTCTGTGGTTAAACATGTTAGTTTTGATTTCACAGTTCAAGCTTCAGCTTTTTCTTACAATGCTGTGAGAATGCCACATGTTCTTTTAATAGCTTGGTATGATCTAGGACCTCTGATCCCAACTGTTTGCATTTTCTGGACTGTTCAGCTGGTCAATCCTGAATCTTTTCTTGGCTTTGTTGCAGCTGTGAATTTAATCTCATAGAGAAGTTTTTTTTTCCTTCCCTGAATAGGTTCAGCATTTACCAAAACATCTTCCATTGGCTTACGATACAGTATAGAGTCAACTGGTCAAATATTGTGAAGTGTAAATTCCAAGAACAGATCAGTAAAATTGCTGTCAGCAAAATATTGTGCTGTGCAGCTGTCACTCAGGGCTGGGCAGTTGCATTTTGTCTGCAAACACCTGAACTGCTTCAGCTGCCTGCTACCTCAGTCAAAAGAACTGTAAATGGCTGAGCACAAGGATGTTTTTCTTGTTCTATGATGATGTATATGCAAAGGAAAAAAAGCACTTGAAAACTCTGTTGCTTTCCAAGATATTAATATTTTAATAACATAGTCTATCTTTTGTCATTTTTAGCCTGAAAACATTATGCTTCTAGACAAGAATATCCCCATTCCACACATCAAACTCATCGACTTTGGCCTGGCTCACAAAATAGAAGATGGAGTTGAATTTAAAAATATATTTGGAACTCCAGAATTCGTAGGTGAGTGACATGTTCCTTTGTCTTACTTTGCAAATTTCAGAGGAAGTTGAGACATCTTGTCAAAGTTAAAAATTGAGGGATAGAAGTAGTTTTGATCTTATTTCTATCAAGGCCACTTAAATCTAGAGGTTTACATTATTTTTCTGGAATAAGCAAAAGTGCTTTCTGTAAACCAGAAGTACTACTCCTGTGAGATTAGGCTGCTGCCAAATAAATATTTAGAGATGTAAATTCAGGATTGAGATTGTGAAGCTCTGCATGTACAAATTATAATCTTTTTACTTGTTGCCTGGTGTAAGTAGATCTCTGCATTGTGGTACATGAGTACACAGTTACACGGGTATCTGTCATTGCTTTGTAAATAAAGCCACCTCACACTGTACACCTGCTGAGTACCCTCATGTCCCCTTACATTTATCCATGTGGTTCTTTTTTGTTTCTCACTGGTCATAATTCTGATCTGACTTGCCTGGATTTTAAGTTATTCCTGCTCCTTTCTACTAGTTTCTATTTTGGGGTTTGTTTGGGGGCTGGGTAGAGAATTGTAATTAATATTCCAGTTAAACACAGCTGTTACAGATTATTCTTTCCAACTTATTTCACCCTTGCTCTTTTCTCTTGCATGCAGTCTTATATGGGGATGTTTTCCAATGAGGAAATGTTTCTTATAAAGATAATCTCACGAAAGAGCTGAATCACTTAAGCTGAATATCACTGGCTTGCTGGGAAGGAGCTTGGCGGCTTTTGGTCCCTTGCTTAACTCGGCTATTGGGTCTTTGCCAGAGACTCGATGTACTGAGCTAGCTGGGCATTCATATGATAATAGTCGGGCGTACCTAGAGAGGTCTCCCACTATTATTATAGATAATAGAGTTTGACATGGATAGCAGTGTAGTCTGGCAAGTGATTTCAATCTCTTGCTCAAGGGCTCTTTCTGACTGGCATTTACAAAGTTGCTATAATGGCACCAATCAAAAAACAAAACAAAAGCTCATGCTTAGGGGCAGCAGCATTCTTGGGAGGTGAAATAATTTGTTATTTGTTGTAATTTGCAGTATAATTACTATATAATGTCTTTTACCCTTATTCTTGAGTTGCATTGTGCTCCAAGTTACGCTACATAATCTCTTCTGAACAGTTTTATTTGGGCTGTAAAATTATAAACAATGTATTCCCTAACTAAGTTTTCCCTCTTCCCCTTCTCCCTCTTGGTAATTCTTGGCCTGCTACTCCAGCCTGGTAAAAATTTGTTACCTAAGTTGCTGCTGTTTGATTAAATGTTTCTTACAGCTCCAGAAATCGTAAACTATGAACCACTTGGGCTAGCTGCAGACATGTGGTAAGTTTTATAATGTGTTTGTGCATTCTTTTCCTGGTTACTGTACAATTACTTTTTGCCTATTTTGCTCTTAATAGAATCCATTGCACCACAACAAATTAAAAAAAAAAAACCTAAACAAACAAAAACTTAAATACAGTTAATGAGTCTTTGTTCCGTCATTCTATTTTTATACATTATTTTAAATTAAAAGATAAGCATTTAATTTCTGCAAAATTACATTGAAAAACTGGAGTGGTGGCAGTTCCAGAGTTAACTGTTTGCCACTGTCCACACAGAGGAGCACTCTGAGAAGGAAACATGTTCCTGCAGAGCTTGTGACAGCTTTATTTGTAAGAGCTCTTCATGCAGAGGGGACCTGGGTACTAACGTAATGGGAAGGCAGGCAAAAGAGGTCACCCCAAATCAAACATCCTGTTTCTGCTCCTCTGTGTTTCATGCCTGCACTGTAGTAAGTACCCACTGAGTAGAAATACACAGAGGCTTCCAATATCCACATTACTTGATGTTATAGGAAAAATTACTTTTTTCCTCAAAACCCTGTTCTGTAAGAGGTGTTAGTAGTTATCTAAAGTCACAGTGGCTCTCCTGCCTCTATTACAGCTACTATTGACTGTTGTGTATTTTGCACGTTAGGAAGAATAGTGGTCATGTAGAACCCCTGCAATTAATGTTCTTTGTTTTTCAGGAGCATAGGAGTCATCACCTACATACTGTGAGTACAACAATTCCCTCCTGTAGAAATGTTCCTAAAGCTCTGTGGCACTAGTAGAGAGCAGTTCTTCCCTTCAGTCATTTAGGGACCTGCACACGGGCGGTGGGCAGGGGTTTGTTTAAAAGACAGGGGTTATCCCACAACCTTTTCAATTTAAAATAAGGAGTAAAAGAGGAGGGGCATTCTGAGCAGAAGAAAAACAAATGTCCCTGGCATCACTAGGCATTTCTGCATTTTATGGGATCTCATCAGTTCCAAATGGTAGAGGATGGAAAATCCAAGAGGATGAATAGCTCCTGGAATGACTGTGAGTTACCAGCATGAGAGCATAGAAACGGAAAGTGTAACAGTCCCATTTACAAGTTGGATTATTTCAGGTGGAAACAGTGAAGTTTTTATTTGCTTGTAAAGGTAGCAGTCTAGATTATTATGCATAAGTAAGGTCACCCATTTCAAAAAGGTGAATTTAAGCTGAAAGAGGAGCAGAGAAATTGACCCTGGGAACTGATAATTCAACTTACAGGAGAAAAACAAGGGTTTGTTAAAGCTAGTAAAGGAAAGGTTGGTTGGAGAGATCATCATAGTCAGTAGGCATAAAGGAAAAATAGATGACAGAATAAATTTTAGATACAGATTCTCTTTAGAAGAAAAGTGTGTCAACTGGTGGTGAATAAATAAAAAAGAGGGAATTGTGACATGCTCAAGCTCTCAAAGAAATGAGTTTCTGTGGGCATCTGAGGACAAGTAGTTGAGAGTTTTAAGATGGAGCTTGACAACTTGGGAAACCAGTTGTGTGACAATGAATGCATGCAACAGAGGAACAGTTATCTAAAGTCACAGTGGCTCTCCTGCCTCTATTGCAGCTACTATTGACTGCTGTGTATTTTGCACGTTAGGAAGAATAGTGGTCATGTAGAACCCCTGCAATTAATGTTCTTTGTTTTTCAGGAGCATAGGAGTCATCACCTACATACTGTGAGTACAACAATTCCCTCCTGTAGAAATGTTCCTAAAGCTCTGTGGCACTAGTAGAGAACAGTTCTTCCCTTCAGCCATTTAGGGACCTGCACACGGGCGGTAGGCAGGGGTTTGTCTAAAAGACAGGGGTTATCCCACAACCTTTTCAATTTAAAATAAGGAGTAAAATAGGAGGGGCATTCTGAGCAGAAGAAAAACAAATGTCCCTGGCATCACTAGGCATTTCTGCATTTTATGGGATCTCATCAGTTCCAAATGGTAGAGGATGGAAAAGCCAAGAGGATTAATAGCTCCTGGAATGACTGTGAGTTACCAGCATGAGAGCATAGAAACGGAAAGTGTAACAGTCCCATTTACAAGTTGGATTATTTCAGGTGGAAACAGTGAAGTTTTTATTTGCTTGTAAAGGTAGCAGTCTAGATTATTATGCATAAGTAAGGTCACCCATTTCAAAAAGGTGAATTTAAGCTGAAAGAGGAGCAGAGAAATTGACCCCGGGAACTGATAATTCAACTTACAGGAGAAAAACAAGGGTTTGGTAAAGCTAGTAAAGGAAAGGTTGGTTGGAGAGATCATCATAGTCAGTAGGCATAAAGGAAAAATAGATGACAGAATAAATTTTAGATACAGATTCTCTTTAGAAGAAAAGTGTGTCAACTGGTGGTGAATAAATAAAAAGAGGGAATTGTGACATGCTCAAGCTCTCAAAGAAATGAGTTTCTGTGGGCATCTGAGGACAAGTAGTTGAGAGTTTTAAGATGGAGCTTGACAACTTGGGAAACCAGTTGTGTGACAATGAATGCATGCAACAGAGGAACAGCACTCCTTGCTTTTCCTCTCCTTTGACATGAGAATTGCAGGAGTGGACAGTGATCCTTGATCCTAACTACTTCCATCAAAATCCTGTGACTCGGGGGAGCAGGGAGCTGACTCTGCTTGCTGGGAATGTCACATCCCTGGCTTTGGCTCTTCCTTGTGATACTCAGAGGAATAACTTGCTGCCAGACTTGAAGAAGGTGGACTCCTGTATTAGATGGATTTGCACTACACATTTCAGGCATCAGGATGAGTACAGAGGCTTGAAGGGGAAGGGTTGTCTTTTCAGTGTGGAAAATAAATCTTGGCCTATGCATAAGGGTTAGACCCCAAAAGCTGTAAAAGAGAGGTAGGGTCTGAGGAATCAGATTCAGTGCAAAAAATTCCCTTCTTTTCTGCAGTGCAAAGAAAAGTTTGGGGTCTTGGTTGAGCCCAAGCTCAGGTAAAAGGATTTAAAATACTCCAGACCCTTGCTTTTTATCAGCACTCTATCTGCACTGACACACCTGTACTTGCCAGGACATTAAACTTTGTGAATTTGTAAAATGGGTCTTTCTATTTGATGAGAGGAAAACTTAGGAATTGAGGTCGAGTAGCAGGTGGGAGTACTTAACTTGTAATTAGTGATGCACAGAGCCAGCTGCTCCCCAGATCTTCCTGTTATACTGAGGGGTCTGTGCTGGACCAGGGTAAGGGAGTGGCTCCTGTACTGCATCCAGCACAGGAGAGCTGTTCTACCTGCTTGGCTAATGATTGTTGTGGTCATTAAGGTAGAAAAATGTCTCCACACAAATGATCAGAAAAAAAGAGCACATTTTTTATGGTGGGAGGGATCAGCTTGCATGATAGGCTATGGACAAGAAATTTGCATGCCTTCAAATCATATTGCCTCCTAATTTTAAAGACTTTTGCTTAGAAGTGTTCTGAATAATTGGGGTGTGTCTATGATACCACCTACTTTGGCAAACGTGGCAGCAATCAAATGGATGCCATCATCAGGTGTAGAGTTCAAAATGCATCCAAATCCTCGATTCAGTAACTCTGCAGTGATTCAACGGGTTATAAGGGCAAAGCTTTTATTACTGAGGTCTGCTGGTACATATTTACAGGCACTGAGTCAGGATATGACAAAAGCCAGTTGCATTGGATATTAGGATTTGAGAATCCTCCCATTTCACTTATTTCAAAACTGAGCCCCAAAGAGAAAAAAAGAAAGAAAAACAGAGAATAGCGGACTGTTGATTTTGGCTTCCAACAAAGGGCCAGAAGGTTCCTGAAGAAAAACTACAGAAACTCTACTTGAAGGTTATAGAAGCTGCAGCCTGGTAGTCTTTGTGGGCTTACAGGGATAGAGACTCTCCTGAGCTGAAACTTTTTCTAGTTTGATTAGCAATGACTTAAATGAGGCACTCAGGAGAGGAGAATCTCCTGAGTGCATTTCTCTCTGTGTGCATGCATTAGTGCTCCACTAAGAGACTTCCAATGCAAGTCTGGCTCAGCTAAGTGAGCCACAGCTGTAGTGAGCCAAAGCTGGCCATGTTTTTTCCTACATGGCAGAGCTGCTTCAACACAAGAGCCACAAATGTCCTAAGAGTATATTCCATGGTCACTGTAATTTCATTAGGAGACTTCTGCTGCTTATTTTACCAACTGATTCCTCTTTCTGGCTCATCTAGGCTTAGTGGTGCATCACCTTTCCTTGGAGAAACTAAACAAGAAACACTTGCCAACATCACAGCTGTGAATTACGATTTCGATGAAGAATTTTTCAGCAATACTAGTGACCTGGCAAAAGACTTTATTCGGAAACTACTGGTGAAAGATACACGGTAAGCAAATATTTAGAAAGACCCATTTATCTCTAAAATAAACCTGGAAGTGAAAAAGTGTGTATTGCCAGTCAAGAGCAAGACAGGTGGATGCTGCTGTGACCCTAGTTAATCACTGCATCCAGAAACCCTGAGGAGAAGAACCAAATCTCCTCAGCTAAATGCCATGTTCAGGACTGAATTCTCACCTGAGTCCAGCTGGCACAATAGGGTGTAGCTGAAGGGCTGAAAATGATGTGCACAATCTTGAGTTCAGGGTAACCACCACTCCACTATTTCAGTTTCTTATGAACTACTCTACAAAGGAGGTGATACCATCCCAGAATATGCCCCCAGAGGTGCAATGCCAGAAAAATCAGTACATGTGCTGATATGGAGTTGTTCTAAGTCTCTGTATCTGTGGCAGTCACCTAGGGTTTGTGTGACAGCTATGCAGATCTGTGTTCCCAGGTTACAGGAACCACCATTTTTGGTTTTTGTTTGTTTTGTTTGTTTGTTTTGTTTTGTTTTTGTTTTTGTTTTGTTTTGTTTTACTTGCTTTTAATAAAGTGCACATTGAGGTAGCATCTCCTTCCCTGTAACTTTCTTTGTCCCAGAGGAAAGTCAGACCATTGTGATTCTTCCTAATGGCTTCATTAGGGGACAAAATGGCTACAAGAGAGAAGGAGCTGTTCAATGAAGATTTCTGCAAATCATCAGGCCTCAGTGTGGGGTAGAGTAGGTGTTTGATGAGAGTTTTGCACAGGTCTAGCAGCTCCAAGGAGAAGTCAGTGCTGTTGGTATTTGTCCCGTGTGCAGACATGGTGCCTGTGCAATGCTGTGTTTCTGACTTTGATTCTCAATGCTCCTAACATGCTGTTCACCAAACTGCTACAATGCAGAAGGAAGCTAGCTTTGATCCACTTTGATTAGGTTTGCTTTATTCCTCTCAGAAATGTTGCTTTCAGGAAACAACAGCTCCTGCAGTGCTGTAATACTGTGTTCCAGAGGACAGCTTTGGTATAATTAGTGTTGATGATCTCTGGTATAATTACTGTTGGTTCAGACACAGATGTATCAAAGGTGTATAGCAAGAATGTATTTTCTAAGCATATCAGATGAACAAAACAAAGGAATGCTGTATAACTTTTTATGGAAGGGTGCTCAAAACTACAGGTAGATTTTGGTGAAATAAGAATTAAAGTTGTTAGGAGTAAGGACAGTTACCTACTGAAGTAACTAAACTGCACACAAGCAGTGTGCCTCAGGGGGAAACATAAACTTGAAATTTGAGGGTTTTTCCTGGAATTATCTTGATAAAGGCTTCATAGGAAGCCTGGGATGAGTGTGGGTCAATGGACTTCTGTACTAAGAATTTATCATTCAAATCTTTGGGGGTTTTTTGTGTTGTTTTTTTTAGGAAGCGGCTTACGATTCAGGAAGCTCTATCTCATCCATGGATAACGGTAAGACTGAATAAAGAAAAAGATCTTGTTTTTTTCCATGAGCAAAACAGAGATCATATTCTCACTGTTACTGGTGTGTTAAATGGAAAACTGCCCCCTAAGTACTTTGTGATTGAGCTGGGTGACTCAAAGAGATGTACAGGGAGAAAATTGCTTGGGTCTGACCAAATCCTTGGATTTCTGCAAATTACTTCCTTTATTATGATAACATTCAAAAAGAGAATAACAAAGCTCTGATGTTTATTGCACATTACAGTACCCATATTGGACTGGGCTTTGCATTTTTCCATTCCTCTCTGTTTGCATGGGCATATACTGTGTGTTGGCTTTCGTGCTTTCTTGAATTGAGAGTTGACTGCAATCAATACAGAAAATACGATTTCTCTGGAGAGAGAACTGCTGTGTACCCTGTGTTCTGGTTTGCTTACATTTGTGTGTCTGTATATATTTTTTCATCATAAACATTGCTTGCTTTTGTGGGTCTCTTACTGAAAATACATTTAGCTAGTCTCAGCATGACTAATGAGGATTTTTAAAATTCAGTTTTTGCTTTGCATTGCACAAAACATTAGTTGGAGTGGTATTAGGGTTGTTGGTTTTCCTCCTACAAGTGTTGATAGCTTTGACACTGTTAATTGCTAAAAATTAGCATGAAAATGAATTGCAGCCATGTTGTTTGCACTTATCACATTGGAATGAAAGCATTTTGTCACATTCAGTTCTGGGCTTATGTGTTTGATGTTTGTTTCTTTTAATCAAATGCACGAAGGAAAATCTTTGTGAGCAAAGAACCTCCCAGCATTGTGGAAGCCCTTTGTCCCTGCATCCTTTGTGTAGAGTTTTTGAATGGCTGCAGTCTTGTAAATGTTCAGTAATATTGGTTCCTCTGTCTGACGACTCACCAGCTGAAAGATGAAACCAAAGTCCAGGAAAACAAGAAGGTGGAGAACGCGCAGCTGAAGACGAAACGCCTGAGAGAGTACACCATAAAGTGCCACTCCAGCATGCCCCCCAACAACACCTACATCAACTTTGAGCGCTTTGCCCGCATTGTAGAGGACATTTCCCATGTGGAGAAGGGCTTCAGCACCTTGGCTGCATCCCACGATTCCTTGCAGGAGGACATGGATGCTCTGCTTTCCATCTATAATGAGAAAGAAGCTTGGTATAAAGAAGAGAGCGAAAGCGTGAGGCACACGCTGTCCCAGCTCAAGTATGAATACCGTAAGATGGAGTCCCTGAAAAGGCACTTGCACGAGGACAGCGAGGCTGTCAGCGCCAGTCTCGCAGGCGTGTGCGGGAAATATGCTGAGCTGCAGAGCCACTATGAATCCCTCAGACAGGAACTTTCTGAGGAAATCAAGTGGATACAGGATTTAATGAGCAGTTTTCAACTGGAAAATGAAGCCTGTGTGAATGGAAACTTTCACTCTGTTTTCAACAAAGATATTAATGAATCACTAATGGAGCTGTTAAATAGATCTTGCTGTGAAGAATTCCTTGCAGGGTTGAATCTTGACGTGACAGAATCCCATCAGTAACACTGAGATAAGGCTAAGTGCAGGGTTTGTTGCTTGTTTCAGTGTACATCAGTTCAAAAAGGTTCCGGTGCATAGATTCTACACAAATACATGATCTAGAATTGAAGTAGAAGTTCTGATGTATTGCACAAGCTGCTGACCAAGGCCAGAATCTCCCAGTGGTTTGTAGTGTTGAAGTTGTTTTGGTTTTTTCCTGTGTTCAGTGTCTGAACTTGCAGGAACAAGATTATCACAGTGGTATGGACACATCTAATGCCAAAACCTTTGGTATTGCCTATATTTTACTCTGCCTCATGTATTACAGTTCCTAAAGATTACTAGGTAATTAATGTGGAATAAAGAATAAGTCAGTCTGTACTTACTAGGAACTGGGTGCCTGGAAACTAATAAAAAATCCCCTTATAGCATCTTTGGTTGGCTGAAGGAAACAGTTGGATAGCCCTGCTGCAGACAGTTCTGTGATACAAATATTTGTAAAGGTTAAATCTGTAAATTAAAGCAAATGGTGTAGTAATTTAGCTAATACTGTGGAAATTCACCGTGAAAGGGCTGTCAATGAAGAATTTTTGGCTTAGTGTTTAGGCCAATTGTGCAGGGTGAACTCTTTTACCATCAAAGGTAAGGTGAATTTTGAACTAAAGGATTAATTGACAGCTGAGTTTCCTGTCCTGTACCAAAGAAATTCTATTCAAAAGACACCATTGGGAACTTATAATGATCAAATGACTGTGCAATTTTGCAGTGCAAATGTCAGTTTTATACTAAGTGATAATACAGTCATCTGGTTTGTTTTCTACAGTGAAGATTACAAGCTACAACTAACTTTATCTATGGTGTGGCATTTGAGACTAGTGTTTTTGCTATAAAGATTTTTTTTTCTTAGGTTTTACAAAGTAAAAGAAAACCCAACCTTGAATCATGCCCTGCTGTCTTGTATTTCAAAGAAGTCGTTTGATTATACTGCATTAATATGCACAGATGTACCAATCTCATTTTTGAACACAATAAATAGTTATTTATGCAGGATGCAGTTGTTCCCTGGTGGTTAGTGGCTGAAAAAGACACCAAGTTTCTGTGGGCATTTGCTGCATGGTGACTGTTGTGCAACTACAAGAATCAGTGAGATAATAGCTCCAGTCCAGCTAGAGTGAATCTTTACATATATATATTAGAGTATATCTTTCACTGCCCCTCCTCCCTCCTCTTTTGCAGAGAAGTTAATGACCTAAATAAACTGAATTGTTGTTTTTCCTAACATGATTAAGAATAATGTTTCCTAATTTGAGATAAAAGGATAAAAGCATACTCTCATCTAATTTTTTGCAGAGTAAAGTGGACCCATTTACTGCTATGTCCTCACAAAGATGTGCAGAAGCTGATGCAAATTCTGAATTGTGAAAATAGTTATTCACTTGGGATATTGTTGCTTCCATCATTGTACTGGAAGGAGGGTGGAGACTGGATGTGCTCTCTGTGTCATTGTTCTTGGCACAATAAGTGAAATTTTCAAAAGCTTCCATAGTGTAGATAGCCAGGATGTAACCCTGGCAAGCTGGCGCTGATGGCTGGGGAGAATTGGGCTCTACTGTGACAAATAGGATTGAGCATTTTGCATGTGTCCATTTTTTATTGTTTCAGAATGCTTCTCCAGGTTTCTTTGAGCTGGAAGACCCATTCTAAAAACTGTCCAGGAGAACTGGAACACAGGATTTTATTGTCGGGGGGGAGAGCCTTAATTCCTAAAATGTAACTTAAAGCCCAGTGGGAGTTAGAATTTGCAGAAAACACTCTCAAGAAAGAGAGTCTGCCTCCCCTCAGCCATGATCTCATATTCTTTGTTCATATTGATTTTCTTTACGAACAAATGCACTGGCACGATGAGAAGGAGCATTAAATGAGGCCACCTTGTTCCTGAGCATGTCTGGGTGAGGACAGTGTTGTTGTGACTCTGTCCTTGAGGCTGATCACACACTGCTTTTGAGAAGAGATCCTGACGATTTGAGAGAATGACAAGGTCACTGGGTTTCAGGGTATTTAAAATGAAGAGGTGGTTATTAGCACTCTGCAGTGAAGTGAGTTATTTAGAGTCAGTGATGGTTCTGAAAGGGCACTGGGAAATTTTTCATAATGATTGTACAGCTGACATTTAGCCAGTGACGTTTTTTCCACTTCAAATTGATTTCTGCTCGCCTGTTGCACCAAGCTGGCTGTTTGCAGCGTGAGGAAATTATATTTAATGCTTAATTGTCCCAGTTCTGTTGAATGCAAATGGTGTGTACATCTAAATGAGAAGGGTGCCCAGCTGATAGCTTGGCTTCTTGAAGTGCTGCTGAGATACCTGCAAAAATGCTAAACCTACAGCATTTGATGAGAGGAGTGAATTTGTTGTCTCAAACATTTTAAATGATTTTGCTGAAAAAGATGTTTAAATCCTCACTGATGTGTTTTCCATTCTCCTTTGGTACTCTTGCTGTTTCAGGTGCATGGCTTGGCTGCATTCCAGTCCAGCTCAGTACAAATATTTCTGTGTTATCCACCTCCTGCATACGCAGATCAGAAGGGCTGGAATGGTTGTCGCTCCATACTCTTTGAAGGGCTGATTCCTGGTCTTCCTCTTTTCACTCTTGTCTGATCTGGTTTTGAACCATTTCTTTCTTGCAATCTGTCAGATTTCGTTTTAAGGTTTATGCAATTTTTGAGGTACTTTTAGAATTGAAATGTGCGTCATTTTCAGAAGGACTGTGTCAGGATTTGTGGAACATCTGTTCCTTAACACCAGGTTGACATCCCAAGCACCAGGCGCATGTCTGAATTCTGATCTATATTCTTCTTTATTCCTATTTTTCAGTTGTCAGATATTGCAATTATTGCCTGGGTGTCAGTGCCTTGTGCTGTCATACTCTGGCTATGGTTAAAGGACAAAGCTGAAGTTTTTTCAGATAGCATGTATCCTTATCACTAATACTACATGACAGATACCTTTGTTCCATTTTATTACAGTGATGTCATCTAGAGAAAAGGGACATGGGGCAGGTGTGCATGAGAAACACCGTAGCAACTTTACAAAGTGAAAGCATAGCCTTAGCACCCACGAGTTTCAGGATTTTATTTGTGGTCAAAAGGGTCCTGTCTAGGCCCAGAGTGGGCTAGATTTAATTATTTTTGTGTGAAAAAACCTGTATGAATCTGTAGCTTCCCCAGCTTTCTTTCAGCTAGCTCCGTTTCACGTGAGGTATCTTGCATATTTTATGCACCAAAGGGAGCTGAAGAATAAAATTGCTCTTTTATCTTCCAGCCCATGGACAAGCAACAGGCTTTGGTTCGGAAATCATCTGTTGTTAACATGGAAAACTTCAAAAGACAATATGCTAGAAGGCGATGGAAGGTATGACAACAAGCCTTTAATCCTTCTCACGTGTGGCTTCCCAAGCCAGATGGGATCAGAGGGAAAGATGGAGGTTGAATGTAAAATTGTAATAGGCAGTAAATGAATGAGATGTGTTTGGATATGTCTGCACTGGCTATGTGTGATCAGATTGGTTTTCCTCCCTCTCTGCACAGCTTTCGTACCGCGTTGTTTCACTGTGCAACCGCTTATCGCGCTCGCTGGTGAAGAAGGTCCTGACACAAGATGAGAGTTTGGTAGGTGCATTCCTCACACGGGAAGAAGAGAGAAGCCAGTCTTACTGTGCAGTCATTTTTGCTGTCCTTCATGGATGCACAGCCCAACAAGACAGCAGTGGCTTGGAGTGGGAAACCGGAGGGGACCATGGCATCATGTGTGTCTTTAATGCTGCTGTATGTTCTGTTACTGTGACAGGAGTCTTGTGCAGGGAGAGCCAGTGACTTGGGCGGCTTTCTAGGGGCAAAGCACATTATTGTGGAAAGGAGCAGCAAGGAGCCTGCAGATGATGTCTGGATCACAGGCAGTGACCATGGGGTGTGACTGAGATCTGAGCAATTGCAGGGGAGCTCACTGCTTTGTGCCCAGCTCTGTGATGGAGGGTGGGGAAGCCTGGCACTGCCTGTGACTTTCTGAAGTGAAACTTTATGGGCTCTATTAGCTCTGCTCTTCTCAGTAGATGATACTGATAATATTGGAATAGCATGTTTAAGAGCATGGTATCTGATTTACATGAGACTTTTTGGCCTTTCTATTTCAGAGAAACTGTGAAAGTGACAGTGAGGATCTTTCACAAAGGAAAGCCCCTCCTCAGAGGAGAAGCAGCATATCATAATGGGATGAGAATTCCATGGGCAGGAGACAGGAAACTTTCATCCTTGCTGAAGCAAGCAGCCCTGGCAGCAGACTTGGACTTCTTGTCTGAGTCCTTGGTATGATGCTTCTTGCTTCTCCAGCTACCCCAACAACTGGATGATGGTCTTAAATGCCTACTAAGCATTTTAGAAAATTGGGAATCAAGATTCCCAGGGAAATGCTACAGCACAAGCACCAGTTGGAGTGCTTTTATATGTTGAGTGTTTCAGTGATACTGATGTCAACTGCACTCAGGGTGTAGGGTTTCTACTGACAATCTTTACTGCAGAGTAATTCACATTCCACACAGTGGTTAAGACTGTGGGCATTATTATTTCAGTCAGGGAATTGCTAGCGAGTTGTAAGGATTTTCTTTAAATTAAATTTTTATAATTGTTAATAGCATAAATATTTGATGGCAGGTATCTGACAGGTTTTGTTAGCTGTATGCAGTACTCTGTTATTGCTGCCACTGAAAAGAAGATCACAATGTCATTACATATCATAACCTTGATTTTGTGAACCTGGCAGTAAATAGTTCTGAAATGCAACAAGAACTGTGCTCTGGCCATGGTCTCTGCCTGAGGAGTAGCACAACTCTCATTGTTAGTGTGAATGCAACTGACTGTGGCATTGAGGTAGGCCAAGGCAATTTTTGGATGAAAAAGAGAAAAAAAATCTGTAGTGATTTACATGCACCCAAATACAACATTTTCACAGAATGATGACAGGATGCCTCACCAAAAAAAGGGCATTTATAAACCTAAAGCATGAGAAGAAATAGTCTTTATTAGACTTTGTTATTGCTGTCAATATTACTTATTTTCAGCAAATTGGAGACTCTTTAACACCTATTTGTATAGGTGCTGTTTACATGTAACCCAGACTGCAGACATCTGTGTTTTATTCAGGGAGTTGTATCCAAAATTGAGGAAATAAGCACTTTGATATTGATGTAATATCTTTGCACAGGCAAGTTGCATCATTTAAAATATATTAGTTTCTAAGCCAGTATTGTTCAATTGGTACCAAAAAATGTGCATGGACTATGGTATTTTTTCATTGAATGTATTTGCTGTTAGAAGTTCCTATTTATTTTGCGATTTAATGAATTAAAAATCAGAAAGCAAGTCTATTAGAAACAACTATAGATGGATGAGGAAACTGATTTTGTTTGGCTTTACACTTGTCATCTCTAGGCTGAGGTTTTAGAGCAGAAGGTGTTGAAAACTAGTATCAGGTTAATTTTGATAGCTTCCAGTTTCTGAGAAAGAAATAAAAATATGCTACTTATATTTGTAACTTTGTAACTTTGTATCCTTGCTTAGTTGGAGAGTAAAATGCAGTTGATAAGAAATTACTTCTGTGAAAGGAAGGAAATGTATGAGAAGCTTTGGAGGAGAGGCAGAACATAGGATTTGATGGAAGAAACAAAAAATGAAGGAGGGTGTGAGAGGAAAAAGCAGTGGAGAGGAGTGAGTATGAGAGGGATGTGGAGCTGATTCTGGACTGGGAAAGTTGGAGGAAAGGAAAGAGAATGTGGATATATGAATTGAGGAAGCTGGAGAGTGAATGTTTCTGCAAATACGGCACTGCATTTTTATACTACTTATTTAATTTCTATTTATTTTATATCTTGTGCTGCCATAGCCTGTGACATGTGCTGGTCAAGGGATGAGGTGCAGGGCATGGGCTCCTCTTTATATTCAATTAAAAGGTATATTTCTGAACTTTCTGTGTAATTCTTGAGACAGAATCCTCAAAAAATGTCACAGTAATGTAAGTATTAAGAGGGAGCAGTAACAGGGAAATCTGAACTTTCAGTGTATGCTAATTTCAGCTGGAATAGAGTTAATTTTCTCCTTAGTAGCTGGTACAGTGCTGTGTTTTAGATTCAGTATGAGAATAATGTTGATGATAATATGCTGATGTTTTAGTTGTTGCTAAGTAGTGGTTACCGTAAGTCTGGACTTTTCAGTTTTCCATGCTCTGCTGGTGAGAAAGTGCACAAAAAACTGGGAGGGACCATAGCCAGGGACAGGTGACCCAAAATGGTCAAAGGGATATTCCAGCCCATGGAATGTCATGCTCTGTTTGTAAACTGGGGTGAGTTGGCTGGGAGCCACAGGTCACTGCTCAGGGATGGGCTGGGCATTGGTCTGTGGATGGTGAGCAGTTGTGTTGTCCATCACTTGTCTTTCCTGGGGTTTATTCCTCTCTTTTCCTTTCCATTATTATTAATTATTATTATAATATTTTTCTTTAGTTCAACTACAAAACTGTTCTTATCTCAGAGTAACCCTTGAGGTTTGCTTTCCAATTCTCCTCCCCACCAGGGCCAAGGAAAGGTGAGCAAGGGACTTTGTGGGGTCAAGTTGCCAACGGGGGTTAAAGCATGGCAGTGTCTGGAGGGAATCTTTCATAAACAGAACACTAAAAATATATATTTGGATAAAAAGCCTCCCAGCTTACCTACCAAATTTTGCTTTCTCCTTTACCAAGGATGTGGAAAACCAAGCAGATTCCAAGCCAGTGGTATTTTTCTGAATTTCTGATCTTTGAAAACACCTTTGGTTTTCAAATTTGAGATTGTGGGATATGTATGTAAAAATTACACTTCTGAAAATTAGGCCCTGGTTAACATAGGTGTTAGGCTGTTGGATCAGGATTGTGCTGTCATGGAGATGGGGTTATTCTCATGTAAAATCCTAGCAACTATTGAGAAAGATGAGACTCCGCAGAAAGGCAGACAGAGTGCAAGGCTGTATGAAGCTCTGGCTTATTAATTCTACCTTTATAAAGATGTAAGATAGTGTTTTAACAAAGACATTACAGACAGCTCACTGTTCACTCTTCAGTCATTTTTGTGCCCAGGTGAGCTAAGGCCAGGCGTTTCTCTCTGGCACTCAGTCACTGCACATGGCTCCCAAGCAACTTCATTGCCCAGAAACCACAGCACACAGCACTCGTGTCCCTACAAACTCTTCCCTGACTGTTCCAGGTAGGAGCATGCTGTGAGTGTAGAATTTCTTGTACTCAGGACTAATGTTGGTGATGCATTAGGAAGCTTTACGGTGTTTTCCCAGCTGTGGTGTTCTCTGTGTGTCCCCTGAGGTGAAGCTCAGCCTGCTCAGGGAGGCACAGTGTAATTGTGCTGCTTCCAGCACTGGCAGGACACCTGCTCCGTGCAGGGCTGCATCTGATATTCACTACCAGAGGGTAGGTTCCTTTCAGTAAAGGGCCAAAAAAAAAAAAAAAAAAAAAAAAAAACTACATGGAAGGAAAGGGAACATTAAAACAGTTTTCTGCTTTGCTGGGAGAAAAAAAAAATCTATTTTCTATGTATTGTTCTGTTTTGCATTAGGGAGCCTGGAAATGAAGTGATAGTCTGGGAAAAAAAAAGAAAAAGCACAGTAAAAAAAAAAAAACACACAAAAGCCCACGAGTATTTTTATTAAAGTATGGCTATTTGGCTAGTTTTATTCTTATTTTAGTGGTGATGTTTTTTTAATCTACATATATTTTTTTATTAGGAGAAACACTGATTTTTAATTTTTTTTTGTTTGTTTGTGCCTGGAAATAGTGCAGACTGTCAAAAATAGCAGAGATATTTGTTATTTGCTAATAAAATATTGGAAAGCCGGACGGTGTGTGTCTGTGTTTCGCCGGGACCGGGGCCTGAGGCGAGGCCCCTCAGCCGCAGCTGTGGAGCCCAGGAGGACGGGAAGCGGCAGCGCCTCAGGGCCGCGGGAGGGAGCGCGCCGGGGCCGGCGGCACCGGGTGGGTTTGTGCCGCCCCTGCCCCGCAGCGACGGCCCGCTGGGCGTGAGGGGGCTCACCGGGACGCAGGTGGCGTGAGGGCCGCTTTGGGGCTGCGGAGGAGCCGCCGCCTGGCACCGGCTCGCCTTTTGCTCCGGGAGGGCTTGATGGGCCCGACAGACCGTGCTTCCCCCTCAGGAGCGAGGCTCCACAGCTCGAAGCGGCGTCCCGCACCCTCGGCAGCGAGGTAAGCCCAGCGACTGCCCAGCCCAGCAGCTCTGCTCTTGCTGCCCTCGCCTCTGGTCTGTGCTGTCTTACTCCATTTACTTTCACTTCCTCCTTTTTTCTTTTAATAAGAGCTGTTGTTCCTATCTATACTTGTATGTGGAAGGAATATGTATGTGCAGGGAATATATTTAACAATGTTCAGTTGAGAATCAAAGAACTTGAGGCATTTCTTTTCCCTCTCGCGTTTCTGTATGATCACTGTAACTGGCTGACATTCTGCATTGCTCACATATATGTCTACTCTGTCTTCACATAAACTTCAAACTTTAACAACTTTAGTGCTCAGGTGGTAGGTAATACATAATTTTCAGCATGCAAATTTCAGTGAGAGGCGTTAAAGAGGGCAGGTGCACCTTGTTACTTGGCAGGGCCGGCAGGGAACCATTACCTGTAAGTGATCATGAGCCTGATGAAGTGATACTACAGCAAACTTCATCCAGCTGGGGCACCAAGGGTCGGAGGCTCGTGCGGGATGGCCAGACCTGTACCAGGTGTGTTGCTGAGGCTCCGGGGCAGAAGTTTGGCCCTGAGGCAGAGCTCTTGATGAGTTGAGAACGTGAAGGTTTCAAATGGATAAGAGGTCATGGTCCTTGTCACAGTGAGTAACTTTGCTGAGGGAAGGGTGGATTAAGGAGAAGCCTTGGGGAGCCCTGATGGAGTGGAGAATGGGCTTTGGCTGTCTGAGAAGATGGGAAGGAATGGCTGATCTGGCTGTGGGGCTGGGGCTGGTGTGTACACGGGGATCTGTGACCATGCCCTGTACACAGTGTACCCCATATCAGAAACATGGGGGATCCAGAAGTCTAAGCATGGGTCTGGGTTCTACCTGGACCTCCTTGTGCCAGAGCCTGCTCAAGAGTCTCCTCACAGTGTCATTGCTGGTGTATTTGCTGTTATTTTTGAGGGGTAGGTGCAGAGACTATCACCAAGCATTAGCTTTTTATAGCAGTTTGCAACAACTTGTGGCCATCCATCTCAGAGGTGTGACATTTTCCTCTTCTACTTGGAACTGTGCTCAGTCACAGCCTTTATAGGGTGGGATGTATCTGCTCAACAGAAAACCTAAGGAAAATGGTGCCAATTCAGTATTTCCTAAAATGTTTTTTCCTAAGGATGAACCTTGTGAGCTATGTACAATGCTTTGTTATATATATATATATTTACATATATAATTTTATATATATATAATTTTTATATATTATTTATATATAATTATATATAATATATAAAATATATATTATATAAAATATATATTTTAATATATTTATATTTAACATAGCATTATATATATAATATATATACAATACAATGCTATGTTAAATACAATTGTTTGAAGTATCTTGTGTGCATGCAAAATTGTCTTAATATAACAATTATTTGGTAAAAAAGAACCTCTTAGGTAATTCAGTTACCTTTTAAATCTTTTTACTCTATATATGTAAAATATGCTGTAATGTATTGGTATTAAATTTGATTTTAATTAGATTTACTGTTTTGAAATCTGGAAAAGCCTTTCTAATTTTTAGCTTACATCCTCTCATTCAGCTAGCAAAGGACAGGAAATGCTACATTTGGTTTAGTCCTAGTCATGTAATTCAAGAGAAAACAACATAAAGATGGAGGTTTGGTCTTGGTGCTGAGCCTTTAATCTTGTCTTAGTTCATGCTGGGCCTTTAAAAGCTGTAGCATATAAAGTGAAGTCCTCAGAAGTCTGCAGCAAGCGAAGTCTGATTTTGAAACGTGAATGACTCCAAGTTCCTGATCATGAAAAGTTGGGAATATGTGATGCTGCTCTGACATCTGGAGCGCTCTGCTTCCCTGCATCTGCACCTGGATCAAAGCGGGAAGAATGGCTTTTCTGACCTGGCACAGGAGTGCTCTGCAAGGCAGTACTTAAATATGCAGTGTCCCCTGCACAGCGTGTGTCTGTGCCTGGTTTTGTGCTCCTATGAGCAAATCCACAAATTAGAGATTCCAGATCCTTTCCTGAAGTTTGGTTGTTCTGCCAGGAAGAAATTCCACAGGACTCTGTAGACATGTGGAATGACACAAAGCAGGCGGCTGTGTAGTTGAAGCAGATCCAAAGCCAGTTGGTGGGGGCAGATCACTTACCAAACATGGTCTGTCATGCCAGGGGTCACAAGTTGACAGACCTGTGGTTAACTGGTTAACAGACTTGTGACTTGCGGCCCAAGGTCGTGCTCTTACGCAAATACTGACCTACATTTAGAGTTTTTGGGTTTTTTTTAATCTTAAGGACCAAATTCATAGAGCTATTCCATTTCATATGCATAATGCTGGAAAAAGTATCATGTACAGGAGAAGAAATGATCTCCCAAAGTTATTAATGCAGAGTCTATACTGAGACTGGAATGCCATTGTAAATGGAACTGTGCTTATGAAATAACTGATCAGTTAGCACAGCAAGCTGTCTACAATTGTTTAGTTCTCTAGTTTTGGGCTTTCTAGAGCATGTAAGACAATTTATGATTTTCTTGAGGAGTGTGTCCTGGTGTTACTGATGGAGAGGTAAAAATAGTCATGTATGTGGAGCTGCAAGGACCTCAGTTTTTGCTGTAGTTGGTAAATACAGAATTTTTAAGACAGCTGTTAGAGGAACCTGGGTTAGTGCTGCTTTCAGGAGGGACAGCTGTATTTTCTGCACACAGAGATGTCTCAGTTGCACACAGTGAAGTTGAACTGCTTCTGTCCTTCAGGAGCCTCTGCTCTGTGGAGGAAAAGCCGCTTGTTTCCTTCCTGTAGTTTCTTTTCATAGTTAGCTGTAGCAGCTTCATTCCAGAAGTGATTTCCTGGGTCTCAATGCTCAGAGCCAATGGGTGTCCCCTTGTTTTTCTTTGAAAGCTGAGGCCATTTAGTCACACACAGTGGTGTGTGCTCAAGGCGTTTGAGCTAAAATACAGAAATTGTCCTCGTGTGCCTTGTGGCTACCTGAGGTCTCACCCCTTCTCAGCTGAGAGCCCTCAACAGCAGGGTCGTGACAAATGCTCACTCCCTGTGCTCTGAACAACCTCCCTGGCAGAGGCAGCCAGAGAGAATCTGCAGCACCTCTGGTAGCTGTGCTGAAGGACTTGGCCATCTGCGCGGGAGGAGCTTGGTGCCTGGTTCCAGGTGACAGTTCAGGGCTGCCTCCAGAGGTGGACACTCTCCCACGGTCCAGTACAGCACTGAAGGAAAGAAGCCTTGGAAGAGGAGTTAGGTTTCAGGTATGCATTTTTTATTCTGTGAGTTATCTAGGGCCTCTTAGTAATTATAGAAATGTTTTTCTATTATGTGTTTGAGAATGATTTGAGGGCTCTGATGAGGTGCTGAAAAGCACTTGAAAAGCTTTTTAATTTTTTTTTAATGGTGGGGAAAAGCACCTGCAGTAGTTTATTTTAATCTGGTGTAGGAGGTCCCTGCCCTTCAGTGTCTTTTTTGTAGGGATTGAATGTGCCTCAGAGGGCAGGCAGTTTGTTGGATATGCTAATTAATAATTGTAGAGTCACACCAAGGGTTTTGAACATTAGCACATATCAAAGTTGCTGTTTTTAGTGGAAGAGAGCCTGCCAAACATGGGTGGGGTGCTCCTGAGGTGGCACAGACTGCATACCATAGCACAGACGAAGGGCTTGAGATAGCCTTATCAGTGAGATCCATATGTTCATAAGGAAAGTCTGCCAGCTTTCGCTTTCCATAAAATACTGTGGAAAAAAAGGATGCAGTTTTCATGAAAATGAAAAGTTTGCTTTTTGCATCATAAAGGCTGAGGAGGCAGAAAACGTAAGTTCAATGCATATATTCTATCTAGGAAAGTGTGGTTTGGGGCAGATGTGACAGGGGAGATGGGGTTCAGAAACAGCAGTGATCTTCAGAAAGAGAGTACCTGTAAGGGAAAGACCTCTGAACAAAACCTCTAGAGAGCAGAATGAAGGTAAATGTGCTAGTACACCTTTCTAAATTGTCAAACAAGGGAGTGTGTTTGGAAGAGTTTGTGAGTTCCTTTCTTACTGTTTTTGGTGCAGATTTCTTGCCTTGTTGTCCTCATCCCAAACTGTACTTCCACTCAGATTTTTCATTTCAAGGAGCACTGACTGTTTATTATTTTTAAAAGTCACTGGAAGAATTCCAGATGTTCATTCTGTTTGTTTTGAAAATCAACAGGCTACGGATTATGTGTTTGAGAATGATTTGAGGGCTCTGATGAGGTGCTGAAAAGCACTTGAAAAGCTTTTAAAATTTTTTTTAATGGTGGGGAAAAGCACCTGCAGTAGTTTATTTTAATCTGGTGTAGGAGGTCCCTGCCCTTCAGTGTCTTTTTTGTAGGGATTGAATGTGCCTCAGAGGGCAGGCAGTTTGTTGGATATGCTAATTAATAATTGTAGAGTCACACCAAGGGTTTTGAACATTAGCACATATCAAAGTTGCTGTTTTTAGTGGAAGAGAGCCTGCCAAACATGGGTGGGGTGCTCCTGAGGTGCCACAGACTGCATACCATAGCACAGACGAAGGGCTTGAGATAGCCTTATCAGTGAGATCCATATGTTCATAAGGAAAGTCTGCCAGCTTTCGCTTTCCATAAAATACTGAGGAAAAAAATGATGCAGTTTTCATGAAAATGAAAAGTTTGCTTTTTGAATCATAAAGGCTGAGGAGGCAGAAAACGTAAGTTCAATGCATATATTCTATCTAGGAAAGTGCGGTTTGGGGCAGATGTGACAGGGGAGATGGGGTTCAGAAACAGCAGTGATCTTCAGAAAGAGAGTACCTGTAAGGGAAAGACCTCTGAACAAAACCTCTAGAGAGCAGAATGAAGGTAAATGTGCTAGTGCACCTTTCTAAATTGTCAAACAAGGGAGTGTGTTTGGAAGAGTTTGTGAGTTCCTTTCTTACTGTTTTTGGTGCAGATTTCTTGCCTTGTTCTCCTCATCCCAAACTGTACTTCCACTCAGATTTTTCATTTCAAGGAGCACTGACTGTTTATTTCTTTTAAAAGTCACTGGAAGAATTCCAGATGTTCATTCTGTTTGTTTTGAAAATCAACAGGCTACGGACTGTTAGAAATGGAACTGAGAAATTTTTTTCCCCATTGATGATGATGAACATTTATTCTGTTTAATGGCTTTGGCTTCACTGGGTAAAGTAAAAATGGAATTTTCAGATGGGGGTTTCATTTTTGCTAAGTTCATTTACATGATAAGTAACAGTTACATGGGGCAAAAAGCCCTGTGGGGAAATAGAGGCTTTTTCACCACCGGATGTCATACCAAGTCCATGTGTCTTTAGAACTATCTGTGCAAATAACTAATGTCTAGTTTTAAAGGTAGACCAAGCAGGATCTCACACCACTGAAACTATCTGCTGCTAGAAAACTCTTGTTAACAGAAAAGGGCAACGAAAATTTCTTCTGTCGACCTAAACCAAAATAAAAGCACAGCAATACCTGAATGTGAGAAAAATGGCAGTGCTGCTTGCAAGTCTGGGACATGACTTTCAGTGCCTTTTGGGACAAGGTCTTCGTGACAAAACCTGCACTAGCAGTTTGCGTGCCTTAGCTTCAAGCAATTTCTGTAATTGAAACTAATTAAAATATTTACTAGCTGCTGTGATCCAAAGCATTTGTCTCTCCCTTTGTTACTGCTCATATGAAAGGGGATGCCTGATCTTTAATAAACTGCATGATCTGCAGGAACTTCTGGCAGAACAGTGTTATTTTGGGAGACACAGGTCAGCAGTTAAGGAGGTGAATTTTAGCAAGGAAGAGGACTCACCTGTCCCTGTGAGTGTTTTTGTGAGCATTAGAGCTTCTTAGAAAACGTGCTGAAAAATCAGAGGGCTGAATTCTGGGGGTTGCTGCTACTGTCCAGGAGCTGCTCTGTGTATCTCTGGTAAGTGATCCAGTGCACGTGGCTGAAGTGGCCTGACACTTTTTGTTTGAATGGTCATTATTAGGCAAACACCTCCTTTGCCCCCTTAACAGCTACCCAGTATACAGTATGGTTAAGGGGGGCTGCTGACAAGGTACTTCTTATCTGCGAGATGCTATTTATCTGCAAGTGGTAGATAAATACTCTTCTGAGGCTGTGGTGGATGCAGCATTTCCTTCTCCTTCTGTCATCACTTCCACAAAATGTTGCCTGAGTGATAAAACTCTTATCATTCCAAATGGCACTGACAGGAATGTGGGATTCCCAGTCCCACCAGGTAGCAGGGCTGCTGGAGGGAATCCTTTGGACTCCAGAAGGGTGACTAAAGGCCTAAAGGAGACTTTTCAAGCAGTCCCCACATGATTTGGCCTATGACTCTGCACCCAGAGAACTTCTCATTTGTGAAAAGAATTAGATTCTTTTCCACTCCCTAGGGAAAGAATCAGTGAAAGTCCCTCTTCTAAGACTGCAGCAAACAAATTTTCCTCCAGAAAAAGTTGGTTTTTGTGGGACCAAAAGACACCTTTCAAAACAGGTGTTCTGGTATCTTAGTTCATGTCTCCTACTTGAGCTTCAAATGAGCTCAGAGGGGCTTTCCTGGCAAGCTGGTAGAACGCATGCCCTTAAATGACTAAATCAGTCTGATTCCATTTTCCTCCACCGCTTGTGAGCAGCACAGATGGTTCTGATTCAGGTAAATGCACCTCACATGGCAATGCTTGCATGCTATGCATTACACTTGTGCCAGGACCTGAGAGTGGGTTCTGAAAGGAGTTTGGGTATTGAATCTCTGCACCTGAATTTAAGGCTGATAAAGCAGGTGACAAAATAAAAAAAAAATTGTTAGTGAGTTCAATTAAACCATTGTCTAGTAAGTATTATTAAGAGGTAGCTGAAATGTTATTTCTCTTGGCTTTGGTTAGGACCACTGTCTTATCTCAGTCTGCTTTGAAACTAATTAAACTTAAACCTGCAAGATGATGTGCAGTAATTAAGAAAAATAATTAATAAAATCAAGAAAAAACTGCTTGGGAACCAAAAAGTGTAACTTGCTTAGTTTAAGGCAAAAAAATCTACAACTATTTGTCAGAATATATTTCTTTGTCTCAGAAGAAATGGAAACTGGGGAAATTGAGCAAAATGAACTTCCAACATGTTCATGGGAGTTTAAGAATCAGTTTAAAAGCTAGTTTCTGTATTAAATCAACACTAGTGTTCATTTGTTATCAAGTTAAGACTTTTTATTTGGTAGCAAAGGAAAGCTAAGAATGTTTAAATGCTCCTTCACACAGGACTGCCCTTACCCTACCCAGCCTTTTATGCTTTTTTGTACTTGTAGCAGCTTTGCTTAACAACTCCCTAGAGATATGGGCAACAAAAGATTATGCAGATGTTTTGTTAAAAAATAAAAAAAAGAGGAAAAAATCGGAAACCACCAAATTAAAACAAATAGGAAATTTGTTATAAAATCTTATGTACTTTTCAAATCAATTTTTATGCAGCTGCTTTTAATCAAGCTTTCATAATGTTTATCTACAGTAAACTTTTCCTGTACTTAATAGCTATGTACAGCTATTGCCAGCCAAAAGAAAGGTCGTGTTAATGTCCTAGTATCATTCTAATTGCATGAAGTAAAGATTTTCTCTCCTTACCAATTTTTCTTTCTATTGAGTACTGCAGCTTTTCTTATGCTCTGTTGAAATAATAGCGTGTTAGTGGAGCTGTTCTCAGGCAGTGCAGTTCATGCCAGACTGGTGGTTTTCACCTGAGCACATGTTAAATCTTAAGTGCTTTGGAAGTGACACACTGCTTACTTTTGATTTTTGTTCAGTAAAAATGTAAATATAGGACAGTGGTTTTGAGGGCAGTGACTTCAGAGAAAGTTATGTGTAGAGCTCTAAAACGTCAGCCAAGATCTCTTCTGACCCAGATGCTAAAGATCAGCAGAATTGACATACATTGTAATAAAAATGTATGTGGTCTTCAAATGGCTTAGCTAATTAACACATAAGAGAAACTAGCAAATTTGTTACAGTATTCTATTTAAAATCCCATGGTGTCTGAGCACTGTCTAGTCGTGGGCAGCTTTCAGCATGGTGTGAAATATCCTCTAAGGCTTAGCAAGACACTGATTAACTTGACTTGTTTTGTCACGTGGGTTCTTGCTCACAAAAATCGAGCATGTTTGTGAAAATACTAGATTCAAGCTTATTTTTAAACATAGGCTTAAAACCTTCTTAACTTCTTACGGAACTGTAACTTAAGGGGAGTTAAGCATCTGATCACTTCATAGTGAAGATACAGAAATGATGACTCACTACTGTGAGAGGTTGCTGGGCATTTGCCAGGTGGTATTTTTTTTCTTTGTTCCAGTATCCCACGATAGGGAGTGACATTGTGTGTTTGGAGGTGCCCATGGCTGGCCCTGTGTCAGGCTGCACTGCAGATGCCCTGTAGCTGCTGAGCAGGGATGGCTGCTGGCCTGGCAGGCTGGCCCCTTTCCCATGGCACTAATTGCTTTCAGCATGCCGGAGCTGTGCCCTGCTGCTCTGCTGGGATCCAATGGCTGTCCTTTGTTTCCTGTCCTATATTGGCCTGCAGTCCTTCTCCCGATGTCACATTCCTCTGGCAAACTATCGTGCAGCGCTGCCTGATTTCTCATGCTGTAAAAACCATTTTTTTCAGATAGAGGAGAACGTCTAGAATTGAATGAAAAGTCTGACCCTGAGCTCTCAGAAGGACAGGGTTACACATGTCGACCAAATGCTCTTCTGAAGGAGCTTTGACCTATGCTGCACTCTCTCTCTATTTAGATCTAAGCATTCCTGTCTTTGCAAAACCTGAAAATCCTTTTCAGTGTCCTGCTTCAAAGGAAGAGCCCATGTCCGTGCTCTTTTCATTGCTGTAGACTTTCTATCTGTCCTGCCTCAGTTTAGGCATGGCTGTGGATCCTGGGGCATGTTAGAGCAGCCTGGACTGGAATGAACTGTGGTTTGAAAATTCACATCAGTGTGTGGAAAAATGGACAGGCAGATACCTGCCCTCCGTGTTATTTCACTGTTGTTTTGCCTAATTGTCTTCCTGCCCCATGACAGCCTAATCTCTTCTCCAGTGCCCAGCTCTGGTACAGTTTCATCACCGTAATTCCCTGGTAGGCATGGTGGGATCATAAGAAACCCTAAGGACTGGTTGTGTGCAGGGGTCCTGGCAGAGAGGTGCTGGAGAGCATCACTGCAGGTCCCCGCAGGGTTTCTGCCCAAGAGCTGCCAGAAATGGATCACAGCAAGCAGAGTAGTCTGGGCTCATGGGTGCTGTGTCAGGGCGCTTCCTGTTTGCCCAGGCCGCCAGGGCTACACTTCTGCTTTTGGAAAGGCCTGGTGTAAGCCATCACTCTCTCTTTCACTAATCATGGCAGTGTATTTATAAAAGTTTTCCACTTAATACTTTGTCCTTTGAAATCTGGAGGCAAGATCCAGCAATGTTTCTTCAGGCTACCTTCTCTTTCAAATCCTGAGCAGGGGTTTCCTCTCAGCATTCTCAATCTGTGTGTCCCAAATTACTTTCCTGCAAACTGCTGCTGCTGTGAATGGTATTTCTGCATTACCTTCCTGTGGTGTTGATTCCTTGTTTTCACAGTAGCATTTCAGCTTTTAATTCAAGGAGGACACCCTTACATGAAATGTGCAATGTAATAGAAAGTGTTGTCCATGTTGCTTTAACTGCCTTGCTGCTTTTGGTTTATCTGGGTCATGACTGTTGCATTGCTTCTGAACTGTGGCCAAAATAAATGACTGAATGACTGGCTTTTTTTTTGTTTTGTCTTCAGTTGTGAACTTTAAAAATCGTTCTTCCAGCAGCACATGAACAATAATACTAATTTGTATTGTTTTATTCAATTGCTGCATTGGAAGGATGACATTGGTTTTGAATTGATTCCTTTGGCGTATGTTTCTTAAGACGCCTGTTACAAGGAAGAAGAGCTAAGGACATTTCTTGGAGTGGCATTTCCAGGTATTAAAATAGTTTGTTCTCTGTTGCATATGGCTATACATCTGACAGAAAGCTTGTGAATGATGGTGGGCCAGGTAGAATCCCAGCACTGAAAATATTGCAGACAAAATAAAATACCAAACTGTCTCACTCCTGTGCCTTCCCCAGCTTCTCTGTTATACTCAGCCAATGCTGGAGCTTCTCCTCTGCCTGAGGAAGTGAATGAGCACTGATGTGGGACACGTTGCCTTTCCAAGACCAGGTCACAGTGTTCCCCTGGAGCTGCTCCGTGCCAGGCTAAAGGACACGCGTCCCCCTGGAAGTGTGAGGCAGCGCTGCTGCTCTGGTCATGTTGTGTGTACTGAGCACAGGCCAACTAGAATAAAGTGTGTTTGCAGACTGGCTGGCCTTGCAGTGCAGGGGGCTGGGGCACATGTTGATGAGAGAGAGAGAAATTGGAAAATGTTCTTAAAAAGGGGAGAAAGGGTAGTGAATGAGGGCAGCAGGGAAATGACACTGAGGAGAAGCTGGGAGAGGTGGGAAAAGGTCACTGTATTGGACAGTGTGGGCAGCAAACACTAGGGGAGGTGTGGGAGATGGCAGTGGGTGTGGGCCAATCCCCTGTCCTTAGGCATTGCCCGTGTACCATGTCCTTCCAGTACAATAGGAGTTTTGGTTCTGTGGCGCCCCACAGCAGCAGAAAAGAGATGCCTATTTTCGTTCCCATGTCACCATGCTGAAATTGGCCATTCTGGCACCCTTCTTATCAGTAGGTTTAATTCCATAGCTTGGACCTTGTTCTTAGCACCAATATTCAGCACTGGATAACCTCACTGAAATACAGATGTGAGAGCAGGACCAAAAAGGATCCCAAAGCCTCTCCTCACTCAAAGGCTGGCACAGCAGGCATCTAATTGTACATGGATATGGCAAACTCTGTATGTGATAGCAGAGAGTAAGAACTTGGTGAGTGCTTCAGCTGGGAGCAGAAAACTGACATGAAGAATTTCTAAGCTAATTCAAAAAATGATCCATAAAGTTCAGATAGCAATAACTTACATCCCATCCTAAATATGCAAATTACTCAGAGGATGTGTTGATGGACTGTTCTTTAGGACACCAGCTTGGTTAAACAGGATGCTCTTTGCAGCCCTTTTTGTGCAAAGGGCAGAGCTTTCTAATCATCTAGCCAAACATTTCTATATAATGGAACTGCTTTCCATTTCAAAGCAAAACTTGGGGTTATTTTGTGTTTTTCTGTTAGGGGAATTCCAGGCTTTTTTTAAACAAAAAGAGAAAAGTGCTAAGGTGTGTTGGGTAGTAGTTTGGTTTCACTCTTGGGAAGAGGAGTGAAAGGTTTTAAATGTTATTTTCCATGTGATTCTGTAAGTAAATTGATTTAATATTATGTAGAGCTTGATATAGTCCATTTGGAGAAAATTCAAAAGTAGGTATAGGATGGGGCTTTAAATGAATTGTTTGTTGTGTATTTGCCTTGATCTTTTCTTACTTCCTCCTTTTTTCTTTTAATCACTTTTATTGGCTCTTACCTGTTTTCATAATTCTCACTGTGGAATTGGCTGCAATGTTTATTAGTGTTTCATGACATAAATGTTTTAACTCATCTCTTTTCTGGGTGATTTAGATTTAGGGCTGAATTAGCTATGTCAAAGAGGAAATGTCTGTTGGATGCTCTGCGATTGTCTGTCAAGTCCAGGACTTCATGGCACATACAAATCCAGAATACATGTGGAAGGAGCTCTGGGCTTTTGGGTTAAACCAAAAAAAGATTGGAAAAGTTGCTCCATCTGTCTAGGCTTAGTTTTGACCTCTCTGAAATGAAGATGATGATAGCACTCCAAGTGAAAGATTCTTTTTTTCCCAGTATTCATTTAGGGAGTGACCTTTATGCTTCCGAGTCTCCCTGGTGAGTGGGCGCGCTCCTTGCCCAGCAGCAGCCAGGTGCTGTGGTGAGAGCAGCCCAGGAGCTGTGTGGCACAGGAAGAAGTAGTTTGGAACTTTACCAGTCCCTTCTACACAGACCACTATGAGCAGGTGTTTTCTTGTAAAAGGAGAATATTAGGTAACATGCTGAGCTGAAACACAGCCTGCGCTAGACATATTGGGGTGAGATAACTCTATCCTATTTGTACATTTTCCCCCCCTCATCTAAGGGAAAGAAGATTTTTTTTGAAAAATCTTGTGAGATCTCAAAATGAAAGGTGTGAGAGTGTATTGTTTGTCTTGTGGTGTTTGCTGGAAAAAAAATTGAATGCAAGAACAAATGGAATGAGAGGAAATGTGAAAACAATGGGAAGAGAAAAACTGCTTTTAGCCTTACAGAGTAGTCATTGATTCATGAAAGCACAAGGATAATTCCTCATTGTACAGCTTTCAGACAACAGCTGGAATATTCACTTTGAGTTAAAGACTAGAAAAATGTTAATGAACTGACAGAAGCCAAAGAAAAGTCAGTAAAAAACCCCAGCAGTTAGAGGACTAGACAAATAACTGTTAGGAAAAGGGAGGGAAAAGTAGTGAAATGGTGCATGAGCAAGGAAGACACATAGGTGTCAGAACTGAAAAGAAAGATAAACTCAGAGAAAAATCAATTGCTTTTGTAGCTCAAGTTCAGAAAGATGAATTCTGGGGCAAAAATAGAGTTGTAAGTTTGGGGTTTTTTCCCTAAAAAGATTTTTTTTAAAATCTGTTGTTTTAATTTTATCTGGTTTATTCTGAGGAATAATCTAGATAATGTGGAAGAAGAAATTCTTTCTAAAAATGCTAAACAATGCATTTGAATATGCTGTACAGATGAAAGGTTTTTCAGTACCTTTCAGGCCTTCAGGTTTCATGTGGCACAATCACCTGAGTACTGTGTGTGTTCATGGTCTTGGAATGTTACTAATTTTGAGGACAGCTCTTATCTTTTTTATGCATTTGTATTCTGCAAAGAAAACTTAACTCCCAAATTATAAAAAAAAAAATGCTTTTCCTAGGTTTAATATTTGCCTTTTATGAGATTATTATATATTTAGACTTTCAAAATTAAATGCCAATTCTTGATGAAAGAAATGATGTATAGGATCTTGCATGGAAAAAATGTAGTAAAGGATAATAATATTTTGCATTTGTGCAAAAAGATTAGAGTAACTTGAAAGCAGGTCTGTGCCAGTACTTAGATGTATAACTTACTTCAGAGAGAAATAACAAGGAAGGGGACTTAGTCAGGGTCAGATGGCCTCAGTGAAAAAAACTGAAGTTTTTGCTTTACTGAAGCCCTCTAAATAAAGGCTTTTTTTCTACTTATGGAAATGGGGACTGGATCAATGTTGTGCTTGTGATTTGTATAAACTTTAGTCTTTATTTCATAAACTTTTCACCTGTCTTGGATTCCATTGAAGAAACTAGAAGGTGCTTGCTCAAAACAGCTCAGGTGTTCCTTTGCTGCTGAGCCCAGTGTGATATTGTGCAACTCCCTGTGAATATTAACTGGTGCAGCCCTGGGGGTGCTCCCCTTTGGAGGGCTCTGAGCTGGCTGGGATGCACACAGCTCTGGTGTGCTATATTTGGCAGAGCTTGGCTCCATCCCCCCGTGTCCTGCCAACTGCTCTGTTTGCTCCTGTTGCTCCAGGCCCATGGAAGCTGGGTAACCTCTCCACTTGAAATGCAAAGGGACAGGGAGTCTCCAGTAGGAAGCACAAAGGGGTTGTTAGAGCCCTTTGCTGCCTTTTTTCCTTGCTTCCATTCAAAGGTCTTGCTCACTCAGTAGGAAAGACTACAGGGTGTGGGAGGGGAAAGCGATTGTGACAGGCACTTTTCTCTTCCTGACTGTATTGCTGAAAAGCATGGGAAGTGGAGACACACTGCAGGGGGTTTTTAAAGCAGAGCACCAAAATTCACTCATGAGACCCCAAAGGAAATGTGAACAACCCATAAGAATGCAGCTAGGAATGGCAATCCTATGAATGGTACTTTAACCCTTGGCCATTCTCTTTTGTTGATTAGTACTCTCCATTATTTTTATGCATGTAGGTATTATTGTGGCACCATATTTAAGCTGCACTGTAGCTGTGCACTGGATGCTACCATATTGAGGTAATGAGAATTACTAATCCTCTTGAAGTCCTAGTAACCTGCTTGCCACATATGCTCAAAATGTTTCATACCCATGCATAGATTGGTTTGGAATTAGTCTTGTGTATGAATTCAGTTGTTACTTGGTTGCTCACACATAATCCTTTTCATTTCCCCAGTATATTATCACTCATTGTCTTCCAGTGCAATCTCTTGATTCCCATGCCTTTTCCCCAGTGGTTCAATGGAATGTTTCCTGTCATGGCTTGGCCAAGGGCATTTCTGAGGTGTGGACCCTTGATACAAAGCTAGGCTGAGCGAAACAGTTTGAAAAAGTTACCAGCTAGCTAAAGAAAGAGAGAGATGGCCATGGATTGAAGTAGATCTTAAATTTGAGGTTACTTCAAACTGGTTCCTACCCTGCATTTCACAGTTGAATCCAACAGTAGAAGCAAAGAAGTGACACGGCTACCTGAGCTCTGAAACTGCTGATTATGTGGCACTGATGCTTTGTACTGGGGTAAGAGCCAGCTGGCTGTGTGGATGTGGCTTTAGATTGCTTTTGAATAAATAGCACTTAGTATGGCTCAGCTTGATATGAACAGGAAGTGCCAGGCAGAGGAACTGTCGCTCCAGAACATGAGTCAGAAGATGAAATGAAGGGCTGACACGGATGCGTTTATTTCAGTGCCTTCATATTTGGCATCTCTGCCCAGGCAAATGATCTAATAACAGCTCCCCTGACATGCCTTGGATCCACGGGAAAAGAGCCAGTGTTGTCACGAGGAACATATAGAAGACATAGGTGAATGTCTAGCTAAAAAGAATTTTCCATGCATTTCATAGATTGGTGTAGGTTGGCTTTAGTCATGTTTTTTAGTGCTTGCAACTGCTCTGTCCACACCCCCTCAGTGGCTGCCACAAGCTCCTTTCCTCATCTTTTAATTGGCAAACTCGCCTCCCTTTTGCCTCATGTGAATTGTGAGCCATGAGAAGAGCCTTGCCTTTGAATGAGCCCTCACAGAGATGATGGCTTCAAGACTTTTTTATTGGGATAAGTCCACAATACAGGATTCCTCATATTTCTAAACACTAAGAACATAACTTCTTTGGGCAAATCTGGGTTCTGTTATGGTTAAGTAACTGCCCAGGCAGATCCCTGTGATTTTTAATTACTCTTGGGGATGATAAAGCTATACATAGAGACCTAAATGCAAGAGAGGGTCACAAGTAGTAATTTGGTGTCTTCTATCCAATCAAGTTATGTTCAGTATCATTTGTTCAGATTTGGGATCTTTCTTTTTTTTCTGTTGACCATTTATTAACTGGCGGCACAGAAACATTCAATGTCCTTTATTGTAATTGTTGGCCCATTTCTGTATAAAATTTTTTCTGAGTCACATCCCAAACCATATAGACTCCTTTCATTGCCATGACAACAGCAAGGCATGCCAATGTTAGCAAAGTCTGCTGGAAAAAGAGAAGTCAGTAAAATCAAAACACAGTTAATTGAGGTATTTAATTTATAAATTCCCATTTTCTGTAATGATCCAAAATGATCCTGCATTGTGGAGAAATAGTTAAGAGTAAGCCCTAGATAAATAGCATAGCCTCATGCTGGACATTGGGTCTTGTCCTAGGCACTGCATTATAAAAAAAGATCTTACAAAAATAGTGAGAATGGAATTGCTCATAGCCCTGGTGAAATGTTTGGTTCACAAGAGGATGAAGAGTTAAATGTGGTTATTAAAAAAGTAAAGGATAATTATTAACAGTCAGAAAAATATTTGATGTTGAATTGTGTGTTGTTCTGTCACTATACCTATGTTTTAATTGCTTAATATTAAAAGTACATTTGATGGGATTATGTAACAGTACATTTTAAACTAATAAATAATGCAGTAACTCATGCAAAGTAATAGGGAACCATTGATGTAAAACAGGTCCTGTAGAGCTAAATGCTGGAAGAAATCTGCCTTAGTCCAAGTGAAGCTGGGAAGGAGAAAAACTGGGTGGGACTTGAGAGGTCTGCATCATGAAGGATTATTTCTGTTTTAAAGGAGAGGTGAGAGCACAGAGATAACAGAGGTACTATCCACAGCCTCCTTTCTCTTGAAACCTCCATGATCAGTCATGTGGGCTTTCTCTTGGCCTCCCTCTATGCTTTGAAGGTAAACTATTTTGGAAATGGAAATGGAGGATGAATGTCCTGCAGTCAGGGACATTAGGGGCTGAACTCTTGAGATTTGTAGTTTTGAATACTTCTGCTTATGCTTGCTGTGAAGGAGGGGGAGAGGATGGATGATGTTGCCTACTGAAAAGCTGTGATTCAGGTATTCCTGGCCTATGTCTAGTGGTGTCCCATAAAACTCAACTTTTTTGTTACATTCACCCTGTTAATGTATAGTTGCAGTGGCTGGAGGGCTCATCTTTCCTCTGCTATGTCCTCAGGGTACCCAAATGAGTTTCAGGAGCCTCTGCAATTTCCAAAGGATGCAAGTGCTGTGTTTTCATTTAATGATAATTGACCCTCAGATGAGGTGGCTGAATGGTGGTGACAGCCATTGTCACATCACAGCAAACGCAGACTTGTTCCCCTTATTTATGTCCTTATTTTCAGACCTACTGGAGCTACTGCAGGCTAGAAAGCAGTTTGCTTTGTTTGGGTTCCCAGTAATTCTGCCAATACTTGCCTGCTTAGTACAAGTGATGCACTGGACCTCCTCATCCTGCATCACTTGCCATGCTAGGTTTTATTCCAGTTTGGAAGCTCCTGAGTCCAGCTGGCTGTAGATGCAGACAGTAGCTCAGGCACTGGGGGTCCAGCTCTGAAGGGGAAACAGTGGAAGTCACTTGACTTACCAAAGATTGTAGTTAATATTAAATATTAACAGCTGCTATCTAATAAACAAGCTTCACGTGGGAATTCACAAAGATGCTATTCATAGCAATAGCTATTCATAGCATTGCAATAGCAATGGTCCTCCAGTGTAACTTGAATTCTGAGATCAGGGAGCCTCTGGAAACAGCCCCTGCATCCAGGGAAAGGGCAAGGGGAGAGCCCTTGCCTCTCAGTACTGCAGAGGGACTGATGGGCTCGTAAAGACTTGACAAACAAAACAGAAAACCTTGCGGTTTTGTGAACTTAATATTTAAGTGTATGTCACTTAAAAGCGTTAGACATTTGTGAACCTAAGGAATTCCTTGAGAATTATACAATGCTTGGCTGCAGGTGGAGCCTTCAAGCCATAAAAGCTGCAGTTAATGATAAGATTTTGTCTTCATGTTGTGATTAATGTGTGTGGGTGTGGGGCATGTGAACATGGAGAAGAGCACATACTGCTGAGTGTGTCTGTTTATTATTCTTTCTCTTCTGTGGAATGGCAGATCTGCTGGACATGTCTGCACTGAATGTATTTTCATGCATCTGTTGATTTTTTAAAAGTTTATTCCTTTAGGTGACATATTTGAAATACTTAAGGAATGCTATAAAATGTTTTTATAGTTTGCCCCTATTTTGATGGTATTTGTTAGCATAGGTGATCTCATCAACAAAGAAAGTGCTCATTCACAGCAGAGCTTGACTATGATTTTAGACAAAAGATTAGCTGGTGTAGTTAGAAGTACAAAACAAAAAAAAAAAATTACAACTTACTGAACAAAAATGAGTTGTCTTGACCATTATTCTCTGGGTTGATATTACATGGGTAAATTGCCAACAGAGACTTTTTTTTTTAGTCTATGACTTTTAGCTTGGCTGGGTCAGACTTTTCAAAGCAAGGCATTTGAGTTTTATTCTGATGCAAAATGCTGTGTATCTCTGAGTTGCTCTTTAGGGGACAGAATGAAAAGCCATCAATACCTGGGATGTGTCTCCAAAGTGGTCGGTGACATTTAGTCCAATTTGACAAATTCAGTCCAATAGCTGAGCTCTACCATTAGGGACCTCCCCTAACACTTCATCACTCACAATAAAGCACTGAGGCTAATGAGGAGAGATCCAGGAAACACAGGCTATAGGACAAGAACATAAGGATGGGATCGCTGATCCACTGGCACCGTGTCTGAACCAGCCATCAGCCTGTGCCTTGGGAAGGAAAGGCAGGAGCAAGCACAGAGGAAAGTGGCCCCAAATATTGTAGGGCTTTCTGTGGGCCAGGACATTTTTCAGCCCGAGGAGATGTCTTTGGTAAACTGATGGATTTTTTTCTTTCCTGTATTTTTCCAGTCTCTTTTTAGTCCAGGTAAACTTCTACTACATTTTCTCCTGCATCAAGGTGTTCTACAGCTTAATTATATGTGAATGAAGAAATAGTGATTCTTTTCCTTGTTCTGAATTTTTCATCTACTAGTTCCTCTTGTTACCTTTTAGCTCTTCCACTCGAAGGGCATAAACAATTATTCCCTGTTCACCTATTTCACATCACTCATCTTGGCAAGCTTCCATTGTATTCCTGACTTAGGCTGATGTACTCAAACGTATGCAGTCCCTCCTTGCAGAGCTTTCCTCTTGCTTCTTGTCACTTTTCCCATTTACTCAGTCTACCAATGTCTACTGATTCAGTCATGACATCCCTAATATTGCATGGACTTTACCAGTTCATGTGGGTACAACTGAGATTTCTCACTCTGTTGTTTGTTGCTGCTGTGGCCTCACTCATCTTGGTGTGCTGTCGTTGCTGCCACCATCTAGCCTGTGACAATGTTCACCGCATCCTTTATCCTTCTTCAGACTTGGAATTTCATTCCTCAGTGACAGTTTTACTATTTGCTGTTATGTTGCTCATTTTGTTTAAGCAAACACTTTAATATACTCCTGCTTGGCCTCTAATGTGATTCGTTCTGCCATTTCTGCACTTTTTTTGTCCCTGCGTACGGCATCCATTTCTCTTCACTGAACGTCCAATACATCAATTCCATCAGGATCCCGGCCTAAACTAGATGCTTCGTTTCCCTGACCCGTTTCTTTGGTCGTTTTTATGCAAAAGCATTAGTCCGCTCTTCCTCAAGCTCGCAGAAGGCCAACAAACGCCACAGTCTGGGCACTGTCTGCATTCCCAGAGCCCGCAGCGCTCCCCTTGAGCCGGGCCGGGCCGAGCCGCTCCCGCCGCACGTTCCGCCGCCGCTCCGGCCTCGGCGGCGCGCCGCGCGTGCCCGCGCACGGGAGGCGGCAGCGGGCGGGGGCGGGGAGCGGCCGGCGCTCTCGCGAGAGCCGCGCGGTAGCCCCGCGAGATCGGCGGCTCCCCGCCCGCGTCATGTTTTCCCTGTGACAATCCGGGCCGGGAGGACGCGGCTCCCGGCGGGATCTCCGCGCGCCGCTCTCCGCGCCCCGCCGCTCCCGCGGGGCTCCCGGGCCGAGCGCCGCCGCCTCCCCCCGCCGCTGCCTGGTGAGCGCGCGGCCGCGTGGGGCTGAGAAGCGCGGGCAGGGGCGGGAGGCCTGGGCGAGCGCAGGGCCGGGATGGCTCTCCCCGCGCCCTCCCCGCCCGACAACACCGCGGGGCCGCAGCTGCAGCCGCGGGCGGCCGGGAGCGGGGGAAGGTGCGGGCGGCCGTGAGGAAAAGGGGAGGCAGGTGGGGCCCGTCAGGTGTCACTGCCCTGTTGCTGAGGGTGGGAGAAGGAAGGGCGTCCTCCGGCACCTCTTCTTCCTTCGTGGAGGATTTTGTGCCTTTCAAAGCGGTATAAACTGTGCGAATTCAGCACTGTGCTTCGGCTGAGGTCCTCGGAGCCTGTGCTTTTTCCCCATGAACCTCATGAATGCTGTTGTAATGTGGCCGTGCATTTTCCTCTAAATGTTAAATGCACGTCTGGGTACGTGCATCCCAGGTGGGCCCGGCAGGTGTCACAAAATTCAGTCTGAAATTTGTCATGTTTGCCTTCATCAGCTGCGTGCATGGCTGTAGGTAGGTGTTCCTTGTATCTCCACACCTGTCATCTGAATTGCACCGTCTTCCCATGGCATGTTTGTTGGGTCTTGCTTGCAATACTGAAAGGTTATATGTGTACTTTTACTTAGAGATTATTTATTTTGTATTTCAAAGTGAGGTCCTAGCAGGTGTTTTGTTGTTGTGTTTTGGGTTTGTTTTTTTAACTGCATATGGTTAATTTCATTGGGATGTTGTTGTACACAAGCTGCTTTTCATGTTTTTTAAAGGGCGGAATCCTATTGTTATGCCCTCTCCCTTTCACAGTATATAGGAGAGGTTTAGTGGAGTTGAAACATTTTAATTTCTGTTGCCACATATCTAAGGTGATTGATTCCTCGTGAGTGGTGTAATTTCTTTAGCTGGAACTGTGTGCTTTATATGCATGTAAACATACCCTGTATGTGTCTGTATATGTACATGTGTATATTGTCTTATGAGGTTGATCAGATTTGTAGTTTAACAGAGTGTTCTATTCTGGCATTTCATAATAAAACCTCAGTTTACATGTGCTGAATTTAATGCTCCTTGTTTGAGACCCCATATATACTATGCCTCTCTATTGGGTTGTGGGACTGTGGAGGACTGATCTGAGGGTTAAGTCTCACATAGTTTGGGGGAAAATGATAATAGATATTTAATGTGGAAAGGTAGACCATGTACCTGGTCAGTCTACTACTACTTTCCCATTCTGAGAGGAATCTGTTTTTTTGTGAAAGATTAAAAGCTGTACAGCGTTGTGCTACAGGACAGAGTGGCATTGCCAGTCTCCTGTAGCCTTGCACCTACGAGGAGTTTATAAGGTGGCTGTATCACAGTGGTTGTGTTTTAAAATTGAAATATTTTAAAGCTTTTTGTCTCTGAGTGCAAACCTGTAGTGAGGGTTTTCCTCTCTACTCCTCTGGTCTTATTTAAATATGTCATGGATGTTTTGTTGTTTGAATGTTAAGACTAGATGAGTTTATGGGGTTGGAAGTATGTAAGTTGAAGGGGAAGTGCGAGTCTTGAAATTTTTTTTGGAAACTGTGTAAAGGAGGTGTTTATCTAATTGTTAATTAAGCAAAGGGATGTCAAGTCTTTGACATATTTTTGCCAACAGACTGTTTGGCATAGTAAGAATATAACACAGTATTTTTTTTTTGTTCATTTAATCGATGAATTGAAAAATAGTTTAACGGTGAAAACTTGTTCTCCTGTTTCACAACTGTATTAAATAGATAGTAATTGATTAAAGATCTTTGCTGGGTTTTGCCTTTAGTTTACCAATCTGAGGTAGCCATGAAGTTTATTTTTCAAAGAAAACAATACAGGAGTGCTCTGCAGAAGCATATTAATATTTAATTTATTAATAATGATATTTTAAATTACCAGTAATGACTGGAGTAGGGCCAGTTTAAGAATGGGGAAAGCTACATATGAAATTAATATTTGTGTTTTAGTTGTAAAATTATGTATGTTTAAGACGTTAAGACACATGTAGTATTCCAATCTGTTTTTATTGTTATTATTCTTGTTATACTCATGGGGTAGAGATGTGCTCATTCCCATTTTAAAAATAAGTAATGGAGACAGAAATTATGTGTACTTTAGGTAGGTTTGGTGGAGCAGGTCACAGATTGTTAGGAAGTCATTAGCCTTTCAAAACAACGGCCTTAGATCATGTACAGATACTTAATCTTCCTCTGTTCACGTAACTTGAGAGATTTTTTATCTTGCACTGGTGTGTTTTAGTTAAAAGTAGGATGCCGTTCTCTATGGCTGTTTCTGACTCCCTGCTGTCAAAGCCGTGGGCAGTGAATGGTGAGCGCTGTGCTGGTTGTGTTTGCCGTGATTGGCTCTCAGAAGTACTCCAACTCTGCAATTGCTGCCAGGGTTTCTTTTGGTCTGTCTCCCTTGCACTGACTTAGAGTCAAGTGGAACATTCAAATCTAGTAGGTGTTAGCTCTTTAAAAGCGTCTGAAGTAGCCCTCAGAAATGGAAGCTCTCCTGTCACAGGGCTGCTTGAAATAAGTGCGGGTGTGCTGCAGCTGCTTGCTGTGCGTTAGAGTCCTTCAGAGTAGCCCTTGTAAATTCGTAATATGAAAAAAAAAAAACAAAGCCAGTCTGGAGCCCAGTGGCTGCAGGATTTGCCCATCAACAGCAAGTGTAACTGTGACCTTGGAACTGGCCAGGTATATTCCCTGGCCTGTTGTGATGGACCTGATGTCACCAAGCTATTTGGGACAATGTTCAGGTGGCTCAAGCAATCATCTTCTCTGCTGGAAGTTGGAATTAATTTGCTGCTTAAAGAAGAGCCTGCAGTTTGAGTCCTTACTAGTAACATTTTTTTCTTTTGCTGTCAGGACTAGATAATACTGAAATTTCATCCTCAAAACATTTCCTTACAAATGCGTGAATGCACACAACAGAAGTTTCTTTTTCAAGTAGTTATAATAGGAGTTCTCTGAGTCAAGAAATGCAAATGTTAACAGAAAGTGTTAATACAAAGGGGCATCCACAACTTAGCTGGGCAACCTGCTCCAGTGTCTCACCCCCCTCATTGAGACATTTCTTCTTTATATCCAATGTAAACCTACTCATATTCAATGTAAAACCATTTCCTCTTGTCCTGTCACCACAGGCCCTGATAACAGGTATCTCTCCATTGCTCTTATATGCCCCCTTTTTTTTAATATATATATATATATAGCTATAGGTATATTGATCTATCTATATATATGTGTGTGTGTATATATATATATATATCTAAGGGCTACAGTCCACCTTTCTGCTTACATACAGCTAACTTGAAAGTTGAATGTGTTTGAATTTTGACTGTCTGTATTGCACTCTCCTGTCTGTTTTTTCAAGTCATGATTTCTAGTAAATACATCTTTAAAACTTCTGTAGTTTTTGCAAGAAAATGTCTGTTCCTGTGTGTTGTGGTTTTTGAAAATATTGTTACTACACTCACAGTAGAAGTGCAAGTGATTGTACTTTTTGGGGAGAGTGGTAATGCTAAAACCTCACCACAGTTTTCATCCCTTTTCCAATGCAAGATCAGGCGCCTTTCTTTGCTCAAATTGTTGGGATGCTTTGATGCGTGGGGAATCTCTGATTCTCAGCTGCTCTTCACTACCTGTTTTTGATGATTGTGTATGTGGAGCACCTTGCATTGTCAGCTTTTGTTTCAGTAACCTTAAAGCATCTGAAGAAGTAATGGATTAAATTGATTTTTCTAAGTTTATCTGCTGAACAATAATGATCATTTTTATTTCTTCTCTGCTTGGGTAGATTTTGTACAGCCCCAGGGGGTTTACGTTGAGAAGCCATGATAAGGTTTTTGTATCACTTTCCTTTTAAATACTAAAGCCAAAAGGGCAAATAGCTTTAATTTCATATTAACTTAAAAATAACTTCGTCTTCCTTTAGTCTGTCTCCAAAAAGATTTTTGGAGTAACCCGTTGTGACCAGCTGAAAGCATAGGGTTATATTGGTTTCAATACTGTACCTGATCATGAATAAATAAATGACAGGAACCTAAAATCATGCAGGAAGATGAAAAGTGGAAGAATATCAAGTAGAACCTTACCATGGCTTACTTTACAACTATAAGGTTAGGTGGAATTCAATATTTGGAAAGAAAAGCTGATGGTTGTTTGCATGCCTAATCTCATTCTGAATGATTATGTCGTTCATTTAGTTTTCATATGCTGAGCAGGAGGCTGATACAAGGAGGAAAGGCGCTGGCCCTTGTGCTCAGTGGAGACAGATGTTCACATGAATTAATGCTGGTGTGTATTTCACTGTAATGTTTCTGTAGTGAAGGACAATCTGCTGTAGCTGCTGTTCTTGCTTGCTTTTTCTGGGTTAGTTCCTTTTGTTCCTTGCTTCCTATTCCAGATTTGTAGGAGACCACAACTTATTTTTTCTCTGCTGTTTTACAGTCCATCTCCTGTCATTAGCGCTGCTGCCTTTTTTATTTTTTTCGCTGCTTCTGAGGACATTTTTTGCTTTCAATTCTGCGTGAATTTGTAGTAATTTCTCTGCAGTGCAAGCACTTTCTAATTTATCTTTTTTTCTGTTCCATGACTGTTTTGGATAGATTCCATTCACCTTGCATCTCTCATGACAGTGTGTCCCGACTACATGGGCAGGCCATAAAGAACATTTGGAGATTCCTGCCTTGTATAGTGACCTACAGTGCTTTTTGGCTCTAGGGAAATATTGAACAGCTAACTCTTCTAGCCAGCATTATGTCCTGTTGGTTTCAAGTGTCGTAGTGTCCCCTTGCTATAAGCTATATGAAACGTCTTGTAGGTTTTACATTTCTGTACATTTCATATTTTTGTTATGTTACAAGGCAGGATTTTAGTTACTTTTATATATTCTTGGATTCTAAATCACCTTTCCAGTAAAAGGCTCTAAATGTTGCTTGGAGCTCTGATACCTGCTGCTAAGTCCTGTGTATAGAGTCCCTTATTTAGGAAAAAAGGGAAGCAAATCAGTTTGGGTTACTTGTGCTTTCAGTGTAAAATTCTAATCAGGATTGCAAAAACTGCTGCACTCCACCAGCTGGCAGCGTGTGAAGCAAGTTTCATGCTGGGACTTCGTGGCTTCTTTGTAAGAAGTATGAAAAGCTGGAATGATAAAAACTTAAGGTAATCTGTCATTTTATGGAATGTCAGGAACTGTTAGGAGTGGAACTTGGCAAAACCAGAGAACACGCCTTCTGTTGCACAAAATAAAGGTACAGCCATATCTTGAATTTCACATTCAGCTCTGGAGTTGTACAGGTTAGGAATTTGACAGAATATTGAGAAAATAATTTAGTAGTCTTGGATACAGACTAATGACTTTGGTTTACTGGTAAGAACGTTACATGTATTTGAATGAAAAAATAATTTAAAAGGGTTCTAAGTGCTTATGCTAAGAAACTGAAATGTTAAAACTTTGAAGATATTCCACTTGTAAATGCAGCTGTAATACTGTCATCACAGTGAGGCAGCAAATAGAAACATATTAGGTCTTCTGTCATACTTTAAGCAAATTAGCTTTTCCAGAGCTGTGATTGGCAATGAACTCAGAACTTCCGCTTTATCAAAAATTATCTAAAATAACATCCCAGAATAAGTTCTTCAGTAGTCAGTGTCACTTGCAGTGAATGAATTGATTTATATTTTCAATGAGCTCGTAGAATTATCTGATCATTCTGATTGTGAAATCTGTCCTGAGTTTTGTGTGAGCCACAAAATGCTGGATATTTCTGACCCATCACAGAAGCTAATTTCTCACCAGCTTTAACTACTTGTGGCAGCATTAAGAGCTGTAGTGTGATCTGACTGCCATCTGTTTAAATATTAAATTTTCTACTCCTTTTTAGAAACCACCCAGGTGACATCAGGCTGAAGGGACCTTGAGCACAGGAGGTGCTCTAAGAGTCCCTTAGGTTGAAAATAATAAATGGAACTGTTGCAGACTCCAGGAACTTTGTTGTCAATGAACACTCAGTGAGGAGCTCTGTTTATCTGTGTGGTACCACATCGCAGGCAAGCACTGGACAGAATTCAGTTTCACAACCAGATCTTCATATTTAATTTTGGTGTTTCCTGCCTGTGATTTGACTGTGTAGACAGACTTCTTGTGTTGCAAGCTTTTGTAATTAGGTTCCCATAAAATAAATGTAGTCAGCTTCTGACAAAGGTTGCTGAAATTGCTGATTGTAGAGAGGGAGAGAGTGAATGCTTGTGAGGTTTATTTTTCCTCTGAGAAAACCTTTTATTTTTAGGATATAGAATATTTACAGCTTTATAGGTGCAATTTTTCAAGAACTTTGAAGAAAATAAAGCTTTCAGCTACTTTTGTAGGAGTTCTAAGAGCCTGAGCACTTGACTTCTGTCAGAATAATCGTTTTTGTGTGCTCTTGATTTCTACTGTCGTCAGGCTAAGTTCAAGAAAAACGTGGTAGTATGGAGCTTTATCAGATTCCGTCCTTGTTATATCCTCAGTGTGTGTGCTAGTGTCACTGATCTAAAAAATTGATTTTCTTCATACTAATTGAAGATACTGTACATAATTCTATGCAATTTATATGTTTGAAAATCTCCATGGACTGTGAGGAGTTCTGCCTACCTTAAACACTATGTTAAAATACATTTCCCTTGTTTGGTGTGTTCATTTTACAACACTTCATGTAACAGGAATTTTGCTTTTTATTTTATTACAATGTTTACTTCATTGGACCTTGTACAGGGAGGGAAGCACAAAGCTGTAAAATAACAATTAAGCAGGAAGATTCAGGTTTGTACAAGCAATGGGAAATCATTGTGCTTCAAGATTTACCTACATTTCTGAGCTGGTTGTTCATATTTTCCTTTTCACAGCCTGAGCAGCAGTTGCGCCTTCTTCCTCCTTATCTATGGACTTGCATTGTTCTTGCTGGAATACAGTGCTTACCTGCATTTGGCATTTGGCAATGAGGTGGAGCCAGTCTGTTGGAGGTGATGATGTTTGGGGGTTGGAGGGCCCTAAAATCAGCCCCTCCCTTCCACATGTTTCGGTGGTTTCTGTCTGTTGATAAGTTGAGTGGGTGTGCACTGAGGACTTAAAAAGCAAAACATTTTATGGGGAGAATGCTCTTACACTCTCTAATCAAATCAACTAGATAATTGTACTTTTTAAGGATCTTTTCTACAACTTTCCTTAAAACGAAACATAAACATTTTGTATTTTTCTTGTTATGACTTTAATACTTAGATGCCTTCCTGCAGGAATTCAGTGTTACCTCTTTTTATTTACCTTGAGCTGTTCCTGATCTTCCTGATCTCCTCAAAAGGAGCTGCAGTGTGATGTAGCTGCACTGTACAGCTTCTGCCCAATCTCCACCTTTCTTTAAATTGTTCCAGCAATCTTTCTTTCAGATCTACACACAGCAACTTCTGAGGAGCTTTTTTAAATTCTAAGCATTTTTTAAAATCTAAACTCTAGAGGGGAGCTTCCTATTTACTTATATTAGGATAAATTTGTTGGATGCCTGGAGGTGGTTCTTGGGTGACATTCAAGTATTTCTCATAATTTCTGAGCTGACATGGAAAGGGAAGACTATGGAAATTCCTTTGGAGAATTGTGTATATTGTGTCCAAGACCTGTCTTTCCTGCTGGACTCAGAAACAGGAACTTTATAACTTTATGGACTTTAGCCTTCAACCCCATGCCGAAGTCCTTTGTAAATTATTCTCATTTCCCCCTGTTCCCTTGGAATATAGGAGTATTTGGGGCAGTTTCCAAAGTCCTCACTCCTTTGACTGTGTTGAAGTTGAGAATTTCCCATACTAACTTCTTTAGTAATGTTTTCCCCCCCCTTGTGAGTTCTTATTCTTACATTTGAAAGTGATCAAAGCTGTCCCACTTACCTCAAAGTGGCAAGACCTAAAAACTTCTTGGTTTCCTGAAGCTGTAGTAAAAATCTGAAAAAAATGTTTATTCTTAGAGATTTGACAGTCTTCATGTCTGAGCCAGCCAAGTGGATTTATGAGAAATATTTAGTGTCTGCTTTGTTCCCTTTCTAGAAAAATCTCTTTCCATAGCTAATTTAGGAGATGGTGGTAAGTGGCTGGAAAATCTACTGTTACTTCTCAGTCCCATTTTACCTCACATATATCACTTTATATAAATAAAAAAAAAAAATACATACAGAATTTTCTTGATAACTTCATTTTGATGTTAACTGAAATGCTTTGGAAGAATTATTCTCCTTTGTAAATAAATAATTGTTGCAGAAAGATTACTTGTTTTCAGACTCATGTACATGAAACACAGACATTTTTATTATCTAATATAAATACCAAAATATAGATATATATGTCTATATGTATGTATGCATGTATATATAAAAATATATAAATATTTGTGGTGGAATAGCTATTTCCTTGTATCTCCTGGTCAGTTGTACATTGAGGTGTTAGTCATCCGTGCAGTCAGTGACTTGGTATTGTATACATGAAATAAGCAGGCTGGGAGTAATGACAAGATCAAATTCCTCTTTCTGTGAGTAAATTGCTGTGGTGGCAGAGAGAAAGAAGGAACAGCATTCATAGTTTATCTCCTCATAATTTATTTCTGTTTCAGGGAAATAACTTGTAAATGTAGTTAGATGTATCTCCAGTCTCTTACTTTGATTCTTGTTTGAGATAGGGGAATAGTTCTTTTTCCTAATAAAAGGTGCAGTTTTTCTCAGTGAAAGAATTGGCTGTTTGGCCTATTTCATTATTGCTATAAACTTAATTTTAATTTTAATATGCCCAATTGTCTGTTGTATTTAATAATGACTTGCAGTAGGCCATTCAGACTTTCAATACATGTAATTTATTAGTTATTGTAGGCAAGCTTCCACCACAAAAATTAATATTTAAAGTGACCTGTAAAAGTTAGCTGGTGGTTTCAGGCTGAATTGATTCCTACTTAAGAAAAAACAAACTCTTTAATAACACAGCATATTTTAAATTCTTTAACATTATTTGCTAGGCCACTGAAAACTGCATGCTTTCCCTAAAATATGACAACTTTCCTCTTTTTCCTTACTTTTCTCAAGAGGGAAGATCTTAAGTGTATTATTAGTGTATACTCTGTCTTGCTGACAAACATTTGCAGGCTCTTGGTTTTGTGTTTATTTTTTGCTTAAGTGCAGCAAACACATCTAATCAAAAACTTCTTAAAAATCATCTTCTAACTAAATACATGAAGAGAAATAAATGGATAAAGGGGTAATGAAATTTGTCATCAGCTTTCTTTCTGAGTTCTTGGCTGTGTGGAAATGCATGCCAATCACTGAATTATTATGGTTTCACAATCACTAGGGCTGCTTGTAAGTTGATTTCTTTGAATTTGAAACGCATCCTATTACCTCCTGTCTGTGCTTACTAGTTATGGCAAGATGTGGAAACTCGATTCTGAGCTTAGAATTCGGGTGCTAGTTTGGCTATGTGGTGTGGGTTTTTTAATGATGGGGAAAACCATGAACAGACCAGAAGTACCTGGTTTTGACTTTTGAGCTTGAAGAGACAGAATCAGGGGATACACAATCAATCTGCAGTGGGATTCAGCTTTGGAGGTTACAGGTTCACCTTCAAGTGCATTTAAAGCAATGGACTGTTAAAAGGGAAAAGAACCTTTGTCTCTGCTGCAGGTAATTTTCATGTTTCTTATAACGTTAAAAGAGACCTCTCTTAAGAATATTTTCTTCCACAATTTAAATGATCTACTCTCCTCTTAGCTCAGGCAAAAGCCTTCCCTGATTATATTCCTCGTGTTTTCACAGGTTTCATTTTAAAATTCTTCCCCTCACATTCCCTTTCATTTGATGTAAGAGGAGCAAACAGCAGTTGGTGTCCAGTGCAGTGATGGGTAACAGCAGCTCTCCCTGTGCTTGTGCACTTATTCCAGCAGAGGATTTGGTGAGCCCGAGCCTTTCCTTGAGTTCCGTGGCAGCCCTGGCTGTGGTTCTCAGGGCGAACACTGGAGGCAGGCTTGGTTACCTTCACGAGTCTTTCGTGCAGCTCAAGTTGCTGCCGCTGCTGTTCTGGAAGAAAAATTCTCCATCCCGGATGCATGGAGCTTAGCTTTCGGTGTTTGATATGTGCATCCCCCACCCCGTTCCCTGCAGTATGCTTTCGAAATAGCTGTTACATTTGGTAACACTGTTGAAGTCTTTGTTCAGCTATGAGTTTTATGTCCCATTTTAGTTGGTTTACCAATAGGTAGCTGTAAAATATATGCAAAAATTTACTGCCCCAAAATGGTGATTTCCTCAACAGGAACTGTGGTTCTGAAAGATATGACAAATAAGTTGTGTTGCACATTCTCACGGTTCACTTCTCTTTTTTTTTTTCCCCTTCTGAGGAGCAGGAGGAGAAAGGGAGGAATAAGGGCAGATGAGCTGTTTTGTTTTGTTAGTTTGTTTAATATAAATCCCAGAAAGTTCTGGGTACTTTAGTTCGAAGTGTTTTAAGTGTTCCAGTGTTGAAATAGTTTTATAAAGCTGTTGCTATACATTTAGATTGTTGGAGGTTAATGATGACAAGAGAAATTTTTTTTTTTTTCACTTGTCACATGTTTCTGGCTTCTCCCTTTGTGCTTGGCTATGTGATCAACATGTTCAGAACGTGTGTGGGACTGCACCCTGTGGGACTGGCCCACCCTGCACACTTGGTACCTTCCACATGTTCACCTGACCCTGCAGTGGTGAAATATAGTAAAACAGCAGTGAGCATTCACTTGAGTTTTCAAAGCCAAATGTATTTTCTTTTTGTCTGCCCTAAAAAGAACTGAGATGTTCATGTCTAGGCTCTGGAGCAATTATAAACCTTGTATTTGTGGCAATGAGCTGGAAGAAATAAACCCTACCTATACCCTGTGTAAGTGTTACCTGGTTTCTGCTTAACTTCAGTGGTCTGTAGTTGTTACATGCAGTGAGAGAGAGATCTTTTACATTTGTATTCAGAGAGTATTTCCAGGATTATGAGCAGTGTCTGGTTAAAGCCTTCTGCCTGTCACATGAAACTGAGTGTTATTTCCAAGGTGGACCAACGATTTCTTCTGCAAGCTGCAGAAGGAGAGTAGGGCACTGCTAAGGGCTCAGCTTCAAGCTTCAGTCTCTATTTTTAGAGGTGCATACGAGGGCAGGAGGGAAAAAATCTATCAGTTTTCAGGAAAAGCAGCAGTATTTGCACCTTTGAGGTACATGAGCGCATTTTGAGGTTTCTGAAAGAAGAGTAGCTGGTGAAAGCATAAAGCCCATGAATAAGTCTGTTTGGGAACTTCTTAATGGAGCTACATCCCCATGTTTCACCTCTTGGTAAGGCACAAACTTCACGTAAGACCAGTTAGGACATTTTCATTGATTGGCCTTACAGTTTCTGTTAGGATCCAATGGTAGTTAGCAAATGTTTTCTGACAAATAGTGTTGCTCTTTCTTCGTCAGCAGGGTCCTGGGTGTCATAGTACCTGTCTGTGTCACTTTGAGGCTGAGCTGCTGGGAAGTTTTGTGGTGTGAGTAGACAGAAGGTGTGTCTTGTGTGAAATGCAAGGAATGCTCCCTGCTCTGAATGGTGCTTAACAGCTGTGGCTCAGTTTCTGTGGGATAGTCCTGGGTAAGGGGCTGCTCTAGTGCAACAGCAGTTACTTGGGTAAGGCTCACTGGGGCTCATGGAAAGCTTTTTTGAAGGTATTAATCTGTTGTAGGGAAAATTTGACTGAAATAAAAGTAGGTGCTTAATAGCACACAGTATGCTTTTTTGGCAGATGTATTGGCAGAATAACTGTAGTAGTTTATGTTTTAATTTATGACTTTAGGTGTGAAATGTCAAGATAAAACGAGGACCAAATTGCACTGCCTGTTACCCGTGGTCCTACAAGCATGACAGGGCAGCAGCGCTGACTTTCACTGCATGGCAGGGACTCCCTCCACCCCCAGGAGTTTAGTTTGAAATGAGATCAAATAGGGCTCTCACTACCAAAAGACACAAAACTCTCCTTTAGGAAATGATAGTACTTTTTGGTGAAATTGTAATGCGTTAGGACTTACAGGGTCAAAGAACAGAAAGTAATCATTCAGAACCTATGTGACCCATGGTTAATGATTATAAAACAGGAGTTAAACACATCTGTTTTGTACAATAGGAGGTAAAGCATTACTTTAAAGAAAATTCTTTTAAAAAGAGCAGTTTGAAAACACTCACTTTGAGGAAGCCTCTTTGCATGTTAAGCTATAAACTACCTTGGCAAAACTTAGAGTTGACATCAAGAATCCTCTTGAAGAACTGGAGCTCTACATGCCACTGGCATTAAAATTAGTAACTCGAGTGTCTTTTTAGAATCAGAATGTTCTTTTAATTTGTTAATTTTAAAATTTTCTCAGACATAGACTTGGAAGAACCCTGGACTCAACTATTGGTGATCAGTCTGTGTCCTTGTATGTGAGAAATTTTTTGAACTCAGTGTTGGTTTTTAGGAATTGTGATCCTTTATTCAGATAAAATAGCAAAATATCATACCATTACATAGATGATCCTGCAGACATAAATCATCATAGTGCTGAGATAT